>CM017439.1:24952945-25080945 GCA_007726485.1 Eragrostis curvula | reverse complement strand
TTGTACTAGATGGATTTAGGATTGTTGAGACCGGACGGGGAATTGTTTGTGTAGGATGGTTGGAGAAGGCTGGGCCTTCACGGTGGTAGCCCCGTCTGTGTCGATTGAGGACCGTTCGTTGTTGGCCCTGTTGAGCAAGTTCGAACGTACTGATCACATGCTAGTGTTTTTATGGGCCTAGTAAACCAAGTAACCTGCGTCGTCCTGGATGTCTGGTAGATACTTTACTCTTTCTATCATGATACTTGGGAGATGAAGGATAACGTCCTGCGCAGTTGTACGTCTGGGACGGGGGCTGCGGCGGGAGACCCCTTCCTCGGGAGGAGTAGAATCTAGTACAGCTCTGGTGTGCGTAGCGTAAACGGTTGCCGCATGCGACTTTTGCGTGTGTGTGGCGTGTGGTCAGGTTTTCTCCTGCAGGATGTACATCGATGCCGCCGCTCTCGGTCAAGAGCAACCTTGCTTACTGCGTCACATCGTAGTGTGATTTGATTGATGATGATGACTAGTACTGTTATTTATATCTCTTTACTGTATACTGCTTATCTGATGTATTGTTACTTTATATCTGTTTTATATATATGTACACTGCTTTTACTGGATAAGTACTTAACTTGAAATAAAACTTGAAAGTAAGGATCAAGTAATTAGTGCGAGTTATGCTATCGAGTCAGCCACCTTTTTGTAGCCTTGCATATTAGGAGTCGGCTTAGATAGCCACGATTGACGGGTAAGTCTTGCTGAGTATTAGTTGCTCAGGGTTTGGCTCTTTATGTTTTATTGCAGGTAGCACATTTATCCCTGACTCTACGGGTGGAGATGGACAGTGGGATGGCCAGCTTCCTTTTGGTTGGACAGCCCACTGGGAGACTGAGGAGTGATCTCCTCTCGAGTTCGCATCTTCATGGCTTTGGATGCGAATTCACTTGTATCGTGAGCGTGTGCGCTTATATCTTATTTCTTTGACGTGTATCGTTGAACTTCCGCTGTGCTACTCGTTGTTTTAATCGAACTAATGTAATCACTTTAAGACTCAAATTGTGCTTTTTATATGCTGTACTGTTGTGTTCGTTCACCGGCACTTCCGACTCGATCCTGCGAAAAGCAGAGACGCTTCACGCCCCAACTCCCGGTCCACTCCGCTGCCTTCACCTTTGCTCGACGCCGCCGCGCCACCCACACCATCGCCGGCGATGGCTACCCAGCTGCAAGGGGATGAAATTGCCCTCAACTGCACAGCCACAGGAGGCCGAAGCAGATTGATTTGGGAAAATATCGCCCCTGGTAGGTTCGTTCTCTGTCATGCGATCGCATCTGTGGTGTCGCCTGAGTTTTTTTTTTTTTTGATAATACGTATCTGCATTCGATGTTAAGGAAACAGTACAAGACCCGTACAAAAATACGTACATACGAAACGGATACAACCAAACCAACTGCAGCCACCCACAGACACCACACCGGAGCTCGCCCCGCCGGAGATCCTCGCCACCACTGCTCGCAGCGAAACAGCGAGGAAACGGCAAGCAAGCCACCCAACTCCAGGGAAGCGATGCCCGAAGGCAACAAAGGCTGAAAACCTTCCCATCCATCAGAAGAAGAAACTGACCGCATCGGGGAAGGCACGCCGGGGAGTCCTTCCCATGCTTGGCACCCGAAGAAGGAGGAAGAAAGGCCGCCGCCGCAAGCCGGAGGAAGACGAAGCTCCAGCCCTCCAATCCGCTCGCCCAGCAGCCGCTTCGCCGCATCCGCCCGCCAAAAAGGTCGCCCGATCCGCCGTGGAAGACCACGGCCGCCGACGACCAGCTGCTCCTGACTGAGTCCAAGACGAGCCGGACTCCACCCTCACGAACCCTTGCCGCCGTCGGAGCCAACAACAACAAGGCGGGGATTAGGTCGGAGGGACCAAGACCCAAGGCGACACCGGCAAACCCGCCTCGCCATCGCCGCCGGGACCTAAAACTAGACTAGCTAAACCTACAACTACCCAAACCGCCGGATCCGCACCGTCTTCCTCACCCCGCGACGCGCGGACGGCCGTCGGAGGCAAAGGAGACCGCCGGATCCGGCGGCGGAAGCTGACTCCGCCGAGAGCTCTTTTTTCGCCTCTCCCTTCCCTGTAGCCGCTCCTTTTTTTTCTGTTAGAGAGAGGGTAGCTACGCGGGGAAGCAGGGGCGGGTGTCTCCTGAGTTGAAGTGCAGAGTCGGAAGCTGTTACCGAGGCCAACCAAACAAAGGCCGTAATCGCATTCATCGATTGCGATTGCACCTGGAATTGATTGCGATTGCGATACCATTACCAGCGTCGAACCAAACAGCACCTAGATCAAGGCTACTGGAAAGGCATGGTACAAGACCATATGATCTCTGACAGGGACTGCAGATTTTGAGAATAATTTCCCCAACTGGCTTTTGTGTTACACGGTGATCATCTTGTTGAAGCTTAGGTGAGGAACTATGATTTTGGTTACAGTGTCAGTGATGTTGTGTTAGAGCAATGCCGAGCAGCGTCGACAGCAACGGCGGTGGTCTTGCGCCCGCGGCGTCGGCGTCCTGCGACGTCGACGACCACATGTGGTCACGCCGCGCAGCCACGGCCTCGGACTCCAGGCGACGACCCTGCTCGCTGACGAAACACCGCGCGGCACAGCAACGGTCCTACGTACGCACAACGCTGACGGCAGCTCAGGGTCGTGCTTCCTCCTCCCGGGGATCACGCCGCACGCCGGGACACGTGGCGGCTTCCGGGTCGCATCGTCCCCCGCGCCAATGACGTGCGACAGCCTCCGGGTCGCCTCCCTCTCTCAGGACACGTGGCGGCCCCCGGACCGCGCCCGCCGGGACACATGGTGGCCTCCGGGTCGCATCGTCCACCCCGCCCGGGAAACGCGGGTCGCATCCTCTCCCACCCCCGGGCTGGGACGCGCATCGCCCTCCGAGTCACGTTCCTCCCTCACGCAGTGGCGTCCGGGTCGCGGCGCCCTCTGCTTGTGCCACTAGACAATACCGTCCGCGGCGGTGCACGCGCCCAGGAGGACGACCAAGCTTCCAACATGGGTGGCGTGTCACAACGACGCCGGTAGCGACTGCGCGTGGCGCGAGGACGACCGGCAACGCCCACGCGCGACGAGGCGACGCTTCCAAGCGAGATCGATTGTGGGTCGCGCTGGCGGCCGGCCGGCGGCTCGACCCAGCGTGGGGCACGAACGGCGTCCGACCTGCAGTGTCCCGGAGCTCCCCCGACTTCACCTACCGGGCGTCCGTCCCTTTGCTCGTGCTCAACCTCCGTGTCAACCCCTCCGATTCGGAATCCGGACTCCAACCCCTCATGCAACATATATCAGAGACGCCGAGCGGCCAACGACGGCTCCGCGCTTGCGAGGGTGGCGACTTGGGTTGGGGCAGCCGGCAGCGACGAGCCACGAGCCCACAACTGCCCAAGTCGCACACCAGCTCCCGGCCGCCAACACTCGCGCTCAAACTTGCTCACGGCCACACCTAGGCTGGCGGCCAAACGTGCGTCGCTCTCCATGCACAACTTCCGAGCGCGGCCTCGTCAAGTCGCAGGCTCGCATCTCCCGAGCACAGCTTCCTTTTGTTTTTTTGCGATTGACCATCCTGACGTCCATCATGCAAGCTTGCATACGGGGGCATGGAAACCACGAGCGCGTGCGCGTGCGGCCAGCGCTCCACTGCGGCTTGCACTAGCCGTGGCTTGCGCCTTTGCACGCGGCCGAGTGAGCTTATATATAGAGCAGCACGGAGGAGGCCTCGGCAAGGCACGCGAAGAAAGCCGCGATGGGCTCAACACCCCGGACTCGCACGACGACGCCCGAGCCAGCTTGACGCCCCCCCCCCCTTTGCACGGCGATGCCGGAGCCGTCTCGATTCCGCGGACCCGTGAGGCGACATCTGGCCTCGCGTAGTAAAACGGCAGGGGCACGAGTCGCGACATGGTGAAGACTACTCTCGCGGCCGTGGCTTGTTGCCATGTCGAATTGCAGACAATGGGTGTGGGATAAAGAGAAATAAAGACTTTATATAGGGCTAGAGGTGTGGTCTCCTAACTTCTATAGTAAAAAAGTCATAAAGTGTTAGCAAATACTCCCTCCGTCCTTCACCAACCCTATCACCAATCACAGAGTTTGTCTTATATGCAAAACACCCTATATATAGAGAAAAATTTTGAACTCCAAAACACTCTATATTAAGGGATGGAGGTAGTACTCCCTCTGTTTCATAATATAAGTAGTTCTAGCATTCAAAATTTTTGCCAAAAATATAGGTAGTTCTCGCTTTCCAATACATTTGTCTCCTCTCATTCCCACTTCTCAATGCATCGTTTTCTGTGTCTATCTCTATCTCTCTCTTCCTTCACTCCTCATTGTTTTCTGTGTTCATCACTTTTTCACTTCTCCTTAATTCCTGTGCCCAAGCCTAAAACTGCTTATAATTTGAAATGGAGAGAGTAGAAGTTATGGATTCCACGTGAAACTCCACGATGACAAGACAAGACTATAATAAAAAATTATAAATCTTTCCATGTGATAGAAGTGTTATCTTCATGACTTATTATACTTGCTTTGGCCTTTGAATGCATGCATGAGCCATCTTTGTCTTGGCTCTTAGGTGTATGCATGAGCTACTTTTGACTTTATCTTGGCTCATGTGAGTGGAGAGATGTAGGATTCTTTTTTATTATATAATTTTGACTTGTCTTAACTCTTAGCCTTACACATGGATGATGGGATCTACTAGTATAAATTTTTTATAATATTAAATCCTGCTTACATAGTCAACAAAGAGGACCCTATGTGGTCAACAAATGGGATCCTATCTGTCAACATATACACAATAGCTACTAGATTTTTAGCTCGTAATTAATCAAACTAAGCCAGCTAGTTAGACAAACAAGCTAATTAGCTAAATCCATCCCTAATTGCGGTGCTTCGCTCTGCCAAGTCTGCAAAGGCTGTGCCAACGTACGCAGGCAGCGTCCGTAGCTGCAGGTAGCCAATGAGTGTCCATGCGAACGGAATCACTGCAGCGATCGGTCAGGCCTTTTCAATTGGTGGCGCGTGCTTGATCCTGCTCAAACAGTTCCTTCCCCAGGCACGCGGCATCTGTCCAATTGCTGAAGATGGCAATCATGGCATGCCCTGGCCGAGCCCGGAGTCCCGGCCAATGCTTGATGCGCCGCGCTGGTCCGTGGAGCGGCGGGGTCGGTCGCCGGAGCATTACGAGCCGCGCTCACCAATGCAAGAGCTGCAGCATGGACGAGCCGGCGTCGCGTCGTTTGCGTGCGATAACCCGTTCCGTTGCAAGCACTTATAGTTCTTGCCGGCCGGAGGGGTATCCTCGCACTATAGGCATATGGAAGGCTGCACAAAACACAGTGAACTGAGCCTGCAAACTGCCAAGGCACAGTCGGAGTACAGCAGGCCGGCACAGTTGAGTAACTGCACATGCACATCTGGGATTTGAGCACTTCACACTTCGCAGCATATGCATGTGAGCCGGCCAACAATACCTTGAAGCGCATCAGAGTTTTGTCTCCACTACAGTTGGCTTCTACAGTTGGCTACTGACTCCAACAATAGATTGCTATTTTGCAGAGGCCATTTGCCTTTTGTGCACAGTAAAATAAGAAGCAGTTTTTGTTAACGTCTCCAACAGAGAAGATATAAAGGCAAAAGCAATTGCTGCTTGCGCGCTCTCGCCACATGCGCTCGCCATGCTTGTCCCCAGCGGGCTACCGCAACTGGCGTGCCCGGCTGGCCCCGCGCGCCGCCGTCCCGTGCTCTGCTCGTCCCGCAGCTCGCCCCTGGCCGCACTCGCCTTTCTAGTAGCCTTGATCTTAGAAGCCTCCTCCTACAAGACATTTTCAAATACAGCACATATGATCTCTAACAGGGACTGCACAGATTTTGAGAATTTCTCCCCAACTGGCTTTTGTTACGCAGTGATCTTCTTGTTAAGTGAGAACTACATGATTTTGGTTACTGTGATGTTGTGTTAGAGCAATGCCGAGCGCGGCGTCGACAGCAACGGGGGTGGTCTTGCGCCCACTGCCCCGCGACTGCGGCGTCGGGACGGGTCCGGCGACGTCGACGACCCCATGAGGTCGCGCGGCGCAGCCACGGCCACGGACGCCGGCACGGCGACGACCTGCTCGACGACACCGCGCGGCACAGCAACGACGGTCCTACACAACAACGATGACAACGGCGTCGGCAACGCCGGGGCTCTGCACGGCGACGACGCTGACGGCAGCTCCGGGTCGTAGTTCCTCCTCCCGGGGATCACGCTGCATGCCGGGACACGTTGTGGCTTCCGGGTCCCATCGTCCCCCGCGCCTGGGACGTGCGACAGCCTCTGGTCTCCTCCCCTCCCAGGACGCGTGGCGGCCCTCGGATCGCGCCGCCCGCCGGGACACGTGGCGACCTCCGGGTCGCATCCTCCTATCCCCGGGCCGGGCCGGGACGTGCATCGCCCTCCGAGTCGCGTTCCTCCGAGTGGGGCCAAATAGATGATTTAGGACTCTCCCCAATGGCCATAGCCCATATAGGACTCTCCCGAATGGGTTTGCTGAAATAGGACCGGCCCATCACCCAAGTTCGCTTAAATAGGACTCCAGACCACCATTCCAGCCTGCTAGGCTCAATGACACGGGAAATGACTTGTTTGTCCCTCTGTACATGAGAACAGAAATTCCTGTTTTACCCCTTGTTAGTATCCCACCCCGTCGGTCCTAAAAGTAAAAAAAAAAAGTATCCCGCCCCGTCCGCCTCAGTTTCCCGCTCTTTGGCGCCGCCGCCAGCAGCTGCTCCCCCGTGATTTCATTTCTGCCAAGGTATACACCGGTGCTATCATCCGGGCATACACCGTGTCGGGAGTTGAACTATGTCGCACCAACTCGTCTCGTTTCGCCAAGCAAAAAAGGGCGTCCAAAAATGGCCCTTGTACGCAACATCCTACACAGAGAACCATGCTCGCAATCCGATTGTGCAAGGTAGGTTGGACTTCGCAAAGAACCCTGTATGTCTGACGATGCAGTTGCCGTAGACCACGGAGATGCCCCAAGGGTGTAGGCTCCAGACTGATACACCATATGCCAAATATACATGCCGCTAACAACGATCGTGTATGTCAGTAATTTGAATAGAGTATACCAAATCACAGGAGCCGTCCCAGAGGCTGGTCCCGCCTGTCATTGAGCGTGTGCCAAAGTTTCGTACGTGCAACGGATGCCCCCGCGTGGCTGCCCGTGCTTCCTCTCACGTGGTGACACGCGTCCCACCCGAAGCTTCCGGATCCGGGGCGAACCAGACGCGCCTCCTCTCCTCCCGCTCGGTCCCGCTTGGCAGTGAGACGTCTTTTGAATGCCAAGGGACGGCCCTATCCTCTCGTCCCGGTGGAGCCCGTTTGCCAGTGAGACGTCTTTTGAATGCCAAGAGACTGCCCTTTCCTCTCCCCATCCCCTATAAAACAAGATGCGCCGCCCCATTGTCACTGCGCTCAGCCTCGTCGACTGCATCAGGTAACCGCGAATGCCTCGTCCTCCGGCCGTGCTCCGCCGCCTCGCGTCTTCTTCTCCGGCCGTGCTCCGCTGCCTCGATGGCTCCCTCATCCAACCGGGAACGCCTCGTCCTCGGAGGTAGCAGTAGTGGTGGCTCCTCCAGCCGCGGGCAAGGTGTTCCGGCACCGCCGCCTGGTTTAGATGGCGGCTCGTCGTCTGTAGGTTTTTCTTCTCCTTCTTGCAGATTTTCTTTTGCTTAAGGTTGGTTTATTCTAATGTTTTGTTTGGTGATTTGCAGGGCGGCTGTCGCGAGGCACGCCTGGAGCGGCCGACGTCGCCATTGCCGGTGCAAGCAGAGGAGGAACGCCCGGTGTCGCCATGGGCACCATGGTGCCCGGCGTCGCCATGGCGCCATGGTCGGACCAGCCCGTGGTGGCCCCCGTGCCGGCCTCCGTGATGGACCCCGTGGACGTGGAGGAGGAGGGTGGCGCCCAGCCCGGTGCCGCCGCCGACGAGTTCGACTGGACTTCATCGGACGAGGAGGGATTCAAGCACGACCCAAAGTACAAGGTCAAGTACCGGGATATGCCGTCCGGCCTCGTCTGGTACAAGTGCCCTTTCTGCCCGGAGCAGAAATGGTTCTCTTCTTTGCTGAAGCTGAGGGAACATGTCCTCGAGTTCGTGGCGCAGGGCAACGAGCTCCCGAACGGCCAGCTGGACGAGGAGGCCATGAACCACCACTGCTTCGCCGTGGCGCGGGGCTGGGCATAGCCCCCTCTGGTCTACGGTTAATTGGGTTCGCGTCTGGGTCGAGTTTGTGAGTTCGCGTTGTCGTTCGCGTTCGCGTTTGGGTCCAGTTTTCGAGTTCGCGTACGCATTAGCGTTCGCGTTCGCGTCCGTGTAATCTCAGGAAAAACGATCATTTTAGAACTGCCACTTTGTGCACTGATTTTACGCATGTTTTCTCGTATACCCTGGGGATGCCGCAAAAGTGTAGGCCCAAAATGATACACCATATGCCAATATAGACATGCCGCTAACAACGATCGTGTATGTTCGTAAATTATACAGCGTATACCATATCACAGGAGCCGTGCGACGCTGGAACGCTCGGCTCGTTCCCACTGAGAAGTGGGTCCCGTTACTTTAGGGGGACCACGGAGCAGTGTCGAATGGCAGACACCTGCTACGTTGACATAGTAAATACCAGCAGCATTTCATTAGTTGCACATGTAAAAGAAGTTTTGAAAAAATTCACAAAAATCAAGGATCATCGTTGAATCAAACTTTACACCAGTCCGCAAAATATCGCTTCAAAATTAATTGTATTTTTCGATATACAGAAAACATAAGAAATGAGTGTTTTTTTCCATTCTTTTGACGATTTGTTTCTCCTGAAACACGACGAATTTTCAGGTAAAAATTGACAAGGGAATGTTCCATGACATTTCAAACCACTGTGATTTTTGTTTATTTTTTTGGATTTTGGATCCACTGAAGTATGTTCAAAATGGACAACTACCAATACATCAACATGATAGTTTGACTCAGAATCGGGGTTACGTAGATAATTACGTGTCTAAAAATTCCAAATAATCGTTTCGGAAATTTTAACATGTTGGGCTGCCTAAATTGATCGTCCCCACAAAATTGGAGCGTCAGATTCGATTTCTTCGATTTCCTGGATGATTTTGGAAAAAGTGAAATTTGTGATGGAAAATGAGAAAAGGTTAATGGCTGGGTAAGTTCTGCTACATAACCTCAAATTGTCCAACAATGCCGAAGCAGGAAAGGGATGATTTTTGTAAGGCTATAGGAAAAAAAAAAGAACTCGTTTGGCGCGAGTACGAAAGATTATTGCATGTTTGAACGTTTATCTGCGAATCAAAAGAATAAACAGTGGATAATAAGAGGTATACACCGAACAAAATAAGAGGTATACGCTCGAGTACTGTCAAAATGCGGCAACAGAAACCAACAGGTATACACCCCATACAATACATGGTCTACACGGGATGAACGTAACGGATACTCTGAGGAGCTTACACGGTTGTGGTTATCGTCATACAGCGCAACAGATGTTATCAGCTGTGCAGCACAATAACTCTCCTGATGCTTCGGCATTGGCGATCCAATAGATTGTAATCGTGTATAGAACAAGATACCTTTGCTGGTTTTGAATCGTGTACACACGTGTCACTAAAAGTGTATGGCTTTTTAATGTGGGGCGCCGGTTGCGGAGGTCGTTGCGGGTCCCGAGGGGGACGTGCGTCGCCCGAGGGGCGTCGTCTCGCCTACCGCGGGGTGATAAAAGCGCCGCTGCAGACGTCCTGCTTCTCCACTTCCCCATTCTTCCTCTGCGGTTTCTAGCCCTTGCGGTTTCAATTTCTGACTTCTAGCCTTCTTGCGATTTGCGAACTGGTCTCTTGCTTCTCGCTTTGCCTTCCTGATCTGTTCCGTTGCCATGGCCACCGAACGACGCTCCCGCCGCAACCGTAGGTCGACGCCGGGCAATTCGTCCCAGCCGCCCGCGGCAGCGGCGACGGCGGGTACGGCTTTGCCCCGGTCTGCATACTCGTCGGAGGAGAGCCTTGCGCAGGTGCGGTTGCATTTGCCGCTCCCCGACGACGAGGCTCACCTTGTGGCTCGCCCGGCGACCGCCACGGTCAGTCCGGACCACGACCGAGGGGAGATCGTCTCGTTCCTCCCCTTCGTGCTCGCCGGCGCTCTCCCACCATTCTCCGCCTTCATCAAGGAGGTCCTGCTCCAGTACCAGATCAAACTGGTGCACCTCAGTCCCAACTCCATTCTGATCCTCGCGGTGTTCGCCCACCTTTGCGAGGCCATCGTGGGGGTGCAGCCCTGCGTCGAGATCTTCCGTCGCTACTACTGCCTACGCTCCGGTGGGAAGGACGACCCGGTTGGGTGCGTATTTTTCTGTCGGCGTAGCGGTGGGGAGCGGGAGTGGTACATCGAATTCGAGAACTGGAGGTCCAAGTGGTTCTACCTCCGCAGCGCGGCGAAGCCGTTTCGCCGCTTCTCCTTCCCGAAGAGCGCTCCCTACGAGCAGACCAAGTATTGGGAGGAGCTACCACCGCTGCCGTCCGCGTACCTGCGGGCAGTCGATCGGATTGCCGTTCTTGATGCCACCGGTCTTGACGCCGGGATCGTGATCCTCGATTTCTTCCGCTGGAGGATCGCTCCGCTAAGCGGGCATACCAAGTGGACTTGGTATTACACCGACTTCAACTTCGAGAGTCGGATCCGGCGGGGGCCCGGCTCTGACCTGTCGCCGGAGGAGGAGCGGGAGGCCTTCCACATCCTGACGGTGATGTATCCTCCAGCAGAGTTGAAGTACCCAGACGACGCCATGCCCCTTCACATGAACCCCCGTCGCAGGGCGATCTTGGATGACATGCCAAGGCTTACCGCGGCCGGGCTAGACACCACCTATACGCCTGCCCCGACCGCGCCGCTCAGAGTACCTGGAGCCGCGAGCCCTGCACGTGTCCCTCCTCGCCAAAACCATGAGGCTTCGGACGCGGCCCTGAGGGACAAAGGGAAGAAGAAGGCCGCCGCCACCCCGCTGTCGTCGACCGCCTCGGAGGGCGGTGACGCCTTTCGCGGGCGAGGAGCCGGCGAGGTGGCGTGCTCGAAGCGGCGCCGGAGCCCCACGCCTCAGTCAGTCTTCTTGGAGATGCCACCGCTCGAGGTCATGACGAGTTATAAATGCCTTCGAAGGTATGCGTTGTGCGTCCTGTTTGTTTTGTGCCTCGTTCTTGCCTTTACGGTTTTCATTTGAAATTTTGATTTCTTTCCCAGTGCCGCGAGTTCGTTCCAACCTAATGCTGCTGTTGAGGGCCCTCATCCACCAAGTGCTGCTGCTGCTGCTGCCGAGCCTGAGGTCACAACGCCGCTGGCAGGAGCAAACGGAAGGCGCGGTTGACCCTCATGCCCCGAGCGCGTCGGAGCCGGAAGAGCGCCGTGCCGCCACGCCAGTGGCGCCGTGCATTGAAGAAGCTGCTCCCTCCCCGCCTCATCGTGGCGCCACGCCAGTGGCGCGGCGCGTTGAAGAAGCTGCTCCCTCCCCGCCTCATCGTGCCGCGTCTCCAGATCCACCAAGTACTGCGGTTGAAGTGGTTGCCAGGAGCGGTGTGCGCCTGCCCCCTGTGTCCCGAGCCGTCGACGACGTGTACCGCGCGGCGGCGTCGCTCCGGGGCGCGTTGGAGGTGGAGCAAGAAAAGTTGGAGAAACGTGAGGCCGACGTTGCCAAAGCGGAGGAGAAGTTCCATGGCGCCTTGGCGTATGCCAAGAAGCAGCACGAATACCGGATGTCCAAGCTTGAAAGCGAACGCGTCGCGTTCAACGAGGTTCGCCGTGAGGCCGACAGGCGGGAGAAGCGTGTGGCTAACCGGGAGCAGCTTGTGGAGATCCGCGAGGACGCCGCGAAGAAGAAGGAGAAACGCCTGACGAAACTGGAGTCGGCCTTGGCAGCTCGCCAGCTTGCTATCGAGCGCCGCGAAGAGGGGCAGGACATTCGTGAGACAGGACGGTAGTTCCGATGGGACGAGCTGCGACAGGAGGAGTTCAGGCAGGACGGGGTGGCGGGCGACTTAGCACGCCGCGAGCGCGAACATGCGGCCTGCATGGCGAGTCTCAAGGCCCCGGTGGAGACCTTGAAGAAGCGGGAGGAGCATGCCGCCGCGACTCTCACAGAAGCCCGGAACGTGGCCAGCCTGCAGGTGGTGCGGATCCGCGACGAGGCCCTCAAGGAGTCGGAGGGCCTGATTGCCCAGCGCGACACCACCATCCAGCAGCAGGCCGCTCGCATCAAGGAACTGGAGGATGCCAAGGACAAGGACTACATCCGAATCCACGACCTTGAGGAGCAGGTGAGGGGGTATTTCGACGCGCAAACGAAGGTGCGTCAGCTGACGGCAAAGGTGCAGGACCTGAACCAACAGCTCCAGCAAGCCGAGTCCGCGGGTGATGCTGGTCCTTCCTCTACCGCTGCCATCGACGCCGAGTGGGGTATCGAGCGCAAGCGCTTGACGGAGATGGCGATGGATGTTTACCGCCGCATCAACCGGGGCCTGGAAGCGGCTGGCATGGCTCAGCTCGACATCGGCAGGACGGATCCCACCATCAGCCATGTCGTCCACGCCATGATGCCGCTTGCCCAGTTCTTCGAGGGGTTCAAGGATAAAATGCGGGCGCGCCTCGCGCGGGAGGGCAAGGAGGCCATGAAGTCCGTCGCCGAGGATCTGCTCACCCTCGTCCTGGAGAACAATGATGAGTTCCCGTTGGACGTGTTCCTGCAGTGGCCCGAGCCACACGAGAAGCGGCGCCACGAGAAGCGCGTCATGGAGATCGTGGACAATCTGGTGAAGATGTACGTCCCAGAACATGGAGAGGGGCCTGCGAGCCCGGCTTAGGGGGGAGGGCCCCCCTTGTAATGCTTGTTTAGGAAAACTGCAGCATCAGAATGTTGTGCCCAAGTATGGGGCCTTTAAATTTAATCTTGTTTAAGTCGTTAGTTTCCAAGCGATGTCTTGTGTTTCGTCGTGGAAACAATCTTTAGGTGCATCAATTGTGTCATCTCCTCCAGATTATCACTGTATATGTTAAAACTATTCGGTGTATGCTACTCTGGTTTGATGTTTACAAAAGGTGTATACACTGGTACCGACCGTGTATATCTAACTAATCTAGGGCCCTCGGGTAGCCGTGCGACGCGGGGCTTCTTGGCTCGTACCCACTGATAAGCGGGTCCGGGTACGATATTGGGGCCACAAACCAGTGAGGAATGGCGGACATCGCGGACGTCCACATATTAAGAACCAGAAGTATTTCATTAGTTGCACATGGAAAATCGGTTTCGAAAAAAATTATAAATCCAGGATCGCCTTGGAAGCACATTTTACACCTGTCCCAAAAGTTTCGCATCGAAATTAAACCTATATTGCGAATTACAAAATAAAAAGTAATGAGTGTTTTTTTTCCATTGTTTCCACTATTTGTATCTCCCGAAATGCGTCGAATTTTAGGCTCAAAATTGGCAAGGGACTGTTCCATGCCATTTCAAACCACTGTGATTTTTTATTATTTTTTTTGTAATTTGATACATTGAAGTGTGTTCAGAATGGAGCACTCACAAGACATCAACATGGTTTCTTGACTAAGAATCATGGATAGGTGGATAATCTAGTGTCGGCAAGTCTCATAAAATTCATCCGGAAATATAAACGTGTAGAGGTGTCGTAAATGATCGTCCCCACAAAATTGCATCGACAGATTCGATTTATTGGATGATTAACAAAAAAAGTTTACTCGGGCCTCCACAAGTGTACTCTGACGAAACAAAGAGGATACACGTGCAGAGTTATAGGTCTGACAACGAAACAAAGAGGATACACGTTCAGAGTTATAGGTCTAAATATTAGTGTATATCCATTAAATCTAGCGGTGTATAGGCGGTGGTCGACACAACGAAAACGCACGTCATACACGCGATGCTAATTAAAATTTTGCGGCACTTTCTTTATGTAACTTTATGGAGCCCGGACAAGAGAGGAGGCTGGTGCTCACACAGTAATCCGCTGCCCTGGATCACAGACCAATCAAATGCGCTCAAATGTGTAAATGGTGCGCGTTGATACGGATCACGGACCAATCAAATGCAGTTTCTTGAGTGAAACGTTTTGTGTTCAGACCGAACGGTTCAGTAGACGCGTCTGTTCACGACACATCCCACTACAGGCGTCTGTCCGCGGTGATCCAGACTCGGATATAAATAATGTTCTCCATGCAATTCGATCGCCTAGCCGCAACCATTTCCCGCTGCCTCCGCCTACACGCGACAATGGCTGCAAGTTGGGGGAAGCCCGTTCCCCTTGACTCCGAATCCTTCGTCATCAAGTTGAAGGAAGATGTTTTCAACTCAGCGAGAGTAAGAGAGTGCAAGAAATATCCGTTCACGGTAGGGGGCCGCAAGAGGATTTCATGTCAGTCCAACTGGTTCTTGATGAAGATGCACAAGATGTTCGAGTCGACATGAGCCTGAGAATTGGAGATAAGCCACCCAATAACAATGGATGGGTGCAATATGACCAAAGTCATCAATGCTCCTTCGGCACTTCCGCGGGATCGTTTCACTGGGGCAACGGCGAGCAGTTCGATGGATGGAGAAATGTTGTCTACAAAGACCGTTTCGATGAGTATGGCACCCTCAATGTTATGTTCACTGTTGCAATCCTCTACGACGATGTCATCACACAGCAGGATGAATACAAGATTGATGAGGATGCCCTTACTCCGGGCGAATATGAAGATGTGGTGTTCTGCTTCAAAGGAGAGGAAATGCCCCCTGTGAAAAGGTCAGTTCTTGCGAGGCAATTGCCCTATTTTACTAGCCTGCTATCTGGTCAATGCGTTGAGTCGTCTAGGTATAGAGTGAGGCTGGATGAGGAGGAACACATTGATGCATTCAAAGCTATGGTTGAATATGCCTTCGAATGGGAATTGCCGGGGGGTCAGTGGACAAACATGGAGCAAGGTTTGCCTTTGCTGATGCAAAAGGCCGACTTCTATTCTATGGATCGACTAAAGTACTTATGCGCTAACAAGATATGGGATTTTGTCAAGAGATCAAATGTTGTTTCTGCACTAGAGGTTGCCTGCTCCTGCGAGTGTTTACCCCTTCAGGAGAAGTGCTTCGTGTTCATCGCGGACCACAACAACTTCGCAGATGTGGTGCTAACGAAAGATTACAGGGATCTAGTTACTAAATACCCAGGAGTGGAGCGGAGACTTCGGGAGATAAAAATACCATGGGAGCCTGAAGATGAAGTTTGATTTCTAGTTGCTAGGAATTTGTACCTAAGGATTTCTATATAAGGATTTGTACTTATCATGTAATTGCTGCTGAAATCATGTAATAACTTTATTTAGACTGGTTGATTACAACTGAAATCATGTACCTTCCCCACTGCTAGTGGTTCTGTGTATTTTCTTCTGTAAATTCAAATGGTTGTATATTATTTTTTTATATATTGTCTTCTATAAATTCATTCTTGTTGCTAGTGCCTAGAGGATGCATATAATTTTGTTTTCTTTTGCTGCCGGGCGCAATTCTGTTACTTCGTTACTGGATGCCTCCCAAAATGTAATTAAAATTAATCCTATATTGCGAACTACAAAATACTATATATCCTTTCATCCAAACGGTGTATACGCGTTAGTCTACACTACTAAATAGCACGTGATACACTCTATGGAGGACTGTGATATTTTGTAGATTTACCTCTTGTGTTTGGATAGATATCTCCCGTTTCCTATGTTCTAGCTAAGATCAGGTTATAACTTTGATTCAGCATTTTTTTATTTCAGTAATGCCTTCTTTGGTTACTTTGATAGTGGGATATATCATATACTGTACTGCTTATAGACAAAATTACAATAAAGTGCGGATGGGCAATCTCAGCATATTCTTTTAAAGGGCACGCCTACATGGTGTAGATAGCATTGAATGTGTTTGAGGTTACTGACTGGAGAAGCAATCTCAGCTTATTGAAGGATTTTTCTGGCCCTTTGCTCCATCCATTCCTTTTTTATAATCCTTGTTTGATTATTATTTTGTAATGCACATTTATCCTGGTTAGAAACTGATGCGGTTCACAGGAAAGTCCATTTTCCATTTTTGCACTTTATTTTTTTGTCCATATATGAATTTCACCATGAGTTGATTGATGTCAAATGTTTTATTGTGTATACATATATGTGAAACGCTCTACTATCAGAACCAAAAATACCAAAAATCAGAAGGTTTTCTTTCTTACGTATAATTACTTTTGGGCCATCTATGCATTTTTAGGTGAAACATGGAGGCTCTCTCATACATTCTGAAACCCAAATTTTGATATTTTTTGTGCTACAAAATTGCTTGCCATGGTGAGATTGCTAGGTTAGTGCCCACGGCCATTACTTCTTCAATCTCCCTAAACCCTAAACCCATTTTACTTCTGAATGTCACTTTCATGAAAGTAAACCATCGCCTTTTCTTTTGACTTTGACAATGGTCATTTCTTTTATCAAGTATGTTCATGTGCATGGTTGAAATCTCTTCCCTGGTTAATCCTATATTGCGAACTACAAAATACTGTATATCCTTTCATCAAAACGGTGTATACGCGTTGGTCTACACTACTAAATCGCACGTGATACACTCTATGCTAATTAACAAGTTGCGGCACTTTCTTTATACAGGAGATGAGGGAATGCGAACCCCGCGACGACGAGGGAGATCGGATACGCGTACATGATCGAATCGGTTTATTCGTTCATGGTGAACAAGGAAGAAACTAAGATCTTGTAACTTCATGCAAAATCACACAATCACACAATCACACAAGAGCATATAGGCAAGAACTTACATAGATGAATATAATTTCATTACGTTGAACGAAAGAACTTTGTCATAAGAGTCATACATTGCTGGGGTTAACATAGCAAAATGATTTAAATAAACCTAATCTACATGTAGCTTAACTCCCATTGCATTGGCAACATCCAATGAGGCGATAGCGTCGATGGCGGCGTAATTGATGTGCTTCAATGTCAACTCCTCCCGCGCCCAGGTTTCATGAAGCTCTGTATCCTTATCCATATCGACTTTCAACAGACCTTGCACTTAAAGCTTTAGTGAAGGCTTGCGTTCCTCAGTCCCGTAGCCCAATCTGACCCCCGTCGGTTGTAAATCAAACGGGTTGGCGACGGCGAAGCAAAAGTCTTTCGCTAACCTTGTTACATCTTGCTGCACATTGGCCCCGACGAATTTGCAGTGTCGGCACCGAAGGAATTCCTTTAGGACCCAGGGCATGCGGTCGGCGTGGTATATCTGGAATACCAAGCAACAGTTCCTGACGCATATCTGAACTACGGCCGTCACGTAGCGATACCCAGAACGAGAATGAAGATCCCTGATCTTGTGCCATTCAGTGTCCAGACCGACGAGAAGGTGCTCGCGATGATTGCCGCGCACCTCTTTGATGAACGTCTCTACAGCGGCCACGGACTTCGTCACCGTCGTTGTTGACGGTCCTTACGACCCATTTTTACCGTCAACTTTATGCACCTTTTTTGGACCTAACACCATCACCAAGGGTAGACATAGGGTTTATTTCTAACAAATTCCACTAGTCTTGGTGAAATTATGAGTGCAGGTGCAATTCGTATAAAAACAAGGGAAAACAGGCTCCAAGCATGAACTTTTGCAATCAACAGATTTTCCCGGACTAAAGAACTTAGTCCAAAAGCCCAAAACCACAGAATCAAGTGTCAAGATCAAATAATGCAAGTGGATTGGGCCTGTACACAGCCAAGGGAGGAAGCCAGAGGAAGATGAGGCTCAGTGGGGCCCAGGCCAGGTCGGCCGACCCCCCCTGGCCAGGTCGGCCGACCTGACAGGAAGGCCCCCCTGGCCCATCTTTTTATGGCGGTTCACAACCGACCTCTGGAGGTCGGTTCCCACTGCATTAATTGTCACCGACCTCGGGAACCGCCTCAAAGTTGCCGACCTTCCAAGGCTATAAATAAAGGGGTACCCCCCCCCCCTCTCAACACAACAACACACCACAAGACACAAGACTCTCCTCATTTCCAATCCACAGGCCGAGAGCCTCTTGTATATTAGTAGAATAGGAGAGAGGGCAAGGAAGAGATAGGAGTTCTCCTCCCCTTTTCATTGGAGGTTTAGTTCCTATTCTTTTACCTTGGCGTGTAAACACTTCTAGTGATTATACGTGGTGATTATCTATCTATTGAGCTTTATCATTCGTCTAGGCATAATTCTTGTTATACTCGTTCAACGGGATCGTCGCTCCGCAAGGAGTGCTCTAGTTCTCTGAATCAGTATCAGGCCGGGGCTAGAGTAGTGATCGATAGCATAGACGTGGTGTCTAGGCTGGAGGTCGCCTTTGACCGCTGTGTGCTCCACGGTTTGTAGAGGTAGGTGGCAGGAAGTGACAGCCCTGTCCATCCAAAGGAACCCTCCACGTTCGGGTACATAGTAGAGCTATTAGCCGGAGTGGCTTGGCAGACCAAAGCCTAAGCCGGTGCTCGAAGTAGACGAGTAGAACCTGAATTCGTCTAACCTTAGAAATATCTAGATAATAATCACCCTCTCAATCCTAAGCTGCTAGTTGTCTTGGTTGTCCTTGGGTAAAACTTGCCTTGCGGTAGAATAACTCCGTTCCTTGGGGAAAACAAATACGATACCTTGGAATACTCCCGGGTGAAGTGCTACAACGGTATTCCGTGCGCTTGCGGATTTATCTGTGACGTAAGAAATACCAACAAGCATTTCTGGCGCCGTTGCCGGGGAACGGTTGATATCTCTATTGCAAATTAAGTTTGCCCTCGTAATCTATCTTACTTACCGTTCTGTTTTTATTTCCCTTAAATTCAAAAAAAAACTCACAAAAAAAAAACATTTCATGGAGTCACAACCCACCATCCAATCATTCTCTACTCCACGGGGCGAGCTCTTAGAGCCACCATCATCATCACAACCTATTTCTTCATCTGGCTATGAGTTTTCCCCTGATTACATTTTGATGAGAAGAGGTTTATCCTTTTCGGGTTTTAAACATGAAAATCCTTATGAACACTTGCGAGAGTTTGAGCATTTGTGTTCATGCCGATCGATCCATGGCATGACACAAGAAACATTGAAATAGAAATTGTTTCCCTTCTCTCTCAACGAGAAGGCGAGGCAATGGTACATTTACACCGCTAAGAGAGTAAACGGTGATTGGAAAGAATTGCGAGACAAATTTTGTCTAGCATTCTTCCACGTATCTCGTATTACTTCTCTACGAGCGGAAATAATTAACTTTCGTCAAGAAGAGGAGGAAACTTTAAGTGCATCTTGGATCAGATTCTGTTTATTAACAGACTCTGGACCAGAATTGTTGCTCCCCGAACCAGTTTTATTGCAACATTTTTATTCGGGATTGAGCAGCGATACCGCACTTTATCTTGACACGGCCGCTGGTGGATCTTTTTCTCATAAGACCATAGCGGAAGCACACGAACTTTTGGATCGAATTGTGGAAAACACGCCTTTTTCCGCTGATTTACTAGTTGAGCCGGAGTCAATAGATGAGGAACTCGTTGCGCAAGAAACACAACAATTGGTGCCTACATTGGTAGAGCCGACACCCGAGTTCTCATCTAACATAAGAACCATGATAGAGGAAGATGAACCTCTTGAGTTCCCATTTGAGTTCGAGGAAGAGATTTTCGAAAATTTTGGAAACACCTTGAACTACTCTTGTCAAAAGAAACCTCAGATCTGTGCATCAACCCCCGAACCTTTGGAAAAAGATTTTCTCTTAAAAACTATTCGGGAGTTGACGTCGATCATGAGCGATGAATGGTTGAAGGAAAATGAGCTTTCTTCCGATATAATTCAACTTGTCCTCCCCACCTCAACCATTCAAAGCTTAATTCGGGAATCCAAAGTTGACGTTCTCTACAGCCCTCTAGTAGGAGCCAACATCATGTCCGAATCCTTTGCTTTAACCATGTTCGGCAGCGAAGCATGGGAACCCACTAGCAAACTCCTTAGAACCTCTCCGGGGCATATCTTTGAGGGTTTGGGGATCGTTAGAGGCGTTCGCATCAAGCACGATGAAGCGGAGGTATCCTTGGACTTCCATGTCTTCGGAATCTCGGATTTCGATGTCTTTGTAGGATATCTATAACACCCCAGCCCGTTTGTAGCCTGTTAGTAGTGGTTTCGGCCCAAGTGGCCCAGAAGTGAAGTGAAGTTGTGGGAATAGTCCCACATTGGTTGTTTAGGTGGGTGAGGGTCAACATATAACCCTTGTTGGTTTCAAGCATAGCACCTCCGGGTTAACCCTTTTACACGAAGCGAGGACGAAAGCGTAAGAGGGGTGCTATGTGCATGCGTGTGCTCGCCCCACGTGGGGGCTGGGCGGTAAGCGGTTTTGGACGCAGGGTGTTACATTTGGTATTCAGAGCCGACTCTCGCTGCACGTGCGCATGTGTGTCGTTGCCCGTGGAGGGGGCATGCATGGCCGTTGCACCGAGAGAAGATCTTGGGTATCCAGATGCCGTGTATGCGGTGTGCTGCCGGGGCGTCAGCCCTTAAGGGGGGGTGACTGTAACACCCCAGCCCGTTTGTAGCCTGTTAGTAGTGGTTTCGGCCCAAGTGGCCCAGAAGTGAAGTGAAGTTGTGGGAATAGTCCCACATTGGTTGTTTAGGTGGGTGAGGGTCAACATATAACCCTTGTTGGTTTCAAGCATAGCACCTCCGGGTTAACCCTTTTACACGAAGCAAGGACGAAAGCGTAAGAGGGGTGCTATGTGCATGCGCGTGCTTGCCCCACGTGGGGGCTGGGCGGTAAGCGGTTTTGGACGCAGGGTGTTACAATATCCCATAGAAAAACTTTTCTTGGGGACGTCACCTTTTGGAACCATCGACTTCACCCTCGGCGATGAACCTTTCTCTATTCCTATCACTCAAGCACGAAATTCCTTCGCCGAGGAACTACCTAAGGAAGATGAATGCATAGAGGAGGTTATGGCGATTTTTCTTCATAAAACCCCCGAATCATCTTTGGATGAAGATGCTCTTGATTTTGTTCTAGAAGAAGATGATTCAGAGGAAATTTTAGAGCTACCTGAAACCCTTGCACCGCCACCACCTCCAATAGAACTTAAACCACTTCCACCAGGCTTGCGCTACGCTTTTCTTCACGGAAACCCCGAAACCCCTGTCATCTTAAGTGACAAGCTTTCGGAGGAAGAAAGCACTAAACTCTTAGCCGTGTTAGAAAAGCATCGCTCCGTTCTTGGCTACTCGCTAGGAGACCTCAAAGGAATCAGCCCTGCTCTTTGCACCCATCGCATTCCCATAGATCCTGAAAGTACACCTTCTAGGGAACCTCAAAGGAGGCTAAATAATGCGATGAGAGAGGTTGTTAAGAAAGAGGTCTTAAAACTCTTGCATGCTGGTATTATCTATCCTGTTCCACACAGCGAGTGGGTGAGTCCAGTGCAGGTTGTGCCCAAGAAGGGAGGAATGACGGTCGTCCATAACGACAAGGATGAGTTAATCCCTCAACGAACCGTCACGGGATGGAGGATGTGCATTGATTACCGAAAACTTAACAAGGCCACAAAGAAAGATCATTTTCCGCTGCCCTTCATCGATGAGATGTTGGAACGGCTGGCAAATCATTCTTTTTTTGTTTCCTTGATGGGTATTCGGGATATCATCAAATCCCCATCCATCCCGACGATCAAAGTAAGACCACTTTTACATGCCCTTACGGAACTTATGCTTATCGACGAATGTCTTTCGGGCTATGTAATGCTCCTGCTTCTTTTCAACGATGCATGATGTCTATCTTTTCTGACATGATCGAGGAAATTATGGAAGTTTTCATGGATGATTTCGCTGTTTATGGAAAAACCTTCGATCATTGTTTAGAAAATTTAGACAAAGTCCTGCAACGTTGCCAAGAAAAGGATTTAGTGCTCAATTGGGAAAAGTGCCACTTCATGGTTAGAGAAGGCATAGTCCTTGGGCACTTAATCTCTGAAAGAGGGATAGAGGTGGACAAAGCTAAATTAGAAGTAATAGAAAAACTTCCACCTCCTGTTAATATTAAGGGCGTTCGCAGTTTTCTTGGACATGCGGGGTTCTATCGTCGTTTCATTAAAGATTTTTCTCAAATTGCTAGACCCCTTACAAATCTGCTCGCAAAAGATGCACCCTTTGAGTTTTCTGATGATTGCATAATTGCCTTTACTACTCTAAAAAAATGCACTCATCTCAGCTCCAATTATCCAACCCCCTGATTGGACGCTGCCTTTTGAAATTATGTGTGATGCTAGTGACTATGCTGTGGGGGCTGTTCTTGGTCAAACTAGAGATAAAAAGCATCATGCAATTTCTTATGCAAGCAAAACGCTGACAGGAGCTCAATTAAATTACACTACCACTGAAAAAGAGCTCCTTGCTGTTGTGTTTGCCTTTGACAAGTTTAGATCTTACTTAGCCGGAGCAAAAGTTATTGTTTACACTGATCATGCCGCTTTAAAATTTTTGCTCTCTAAGAAAGATGCTAAACCTCGTTTGATAAGATGGATTCTTCTGCTCCAAGAGTTTCATTTAGAAATTCGTGATAAGAAAGGAGTAGAAAATTCTGTAGCGGATCATTTGTCGCGCATGCAATTCACTAACCCGCAGGAACTACCCATCAATGACTTCTTGCGCGACGACATGCTGCTCCAAGTGAGGGACGCGCACCCATGGTACGCCAACATCGTGAACTTCATCGTGACGGGGTACGTACCGCCCGGAGAAAACAAGAAACGACTCATCTACGAGAGTCGCCGTCACTTATGGAATGATCCCTACCTGTACCGTGTCTGCGCCGATGGACTGCTCAGACGATGTGTGCCAACACCCGAGAGCACACAAATCATCACAAAATGCCATGCAGCTCCATACGGGGGACACTATGGAGTGTTTCGTACTCAGGCCAAGATATGGCAAAGCGGATTCTTTTGGCCAACAATGTACGAAGACACAAAAGAATTCGTCAGACGATGCCCACAATGCCAAAGATTTGGAGGCATCACAGCAAGGGATGCTATGCCCCTCAACTTCAATCTACAAGTCGAAATCTTCGACGTATGGGGCATCGACTTCATGGGGCCATTCCCCAAATCCCAAGGCTATGAATACATCTTGGTGGCAGTTGACTACGTATCCAAATGGGTAGAAGCAATGCCTTGCAGAGCCGCTGACTCCAAGCATGCTCGCCGGATGTTCCACGAGATTATCTTCCCAAGATTTGGAACACCGAGGCTAGTGATAAGCGACGGAGGGTCTCATTTCATCGATAAGACCTTCCGTAGCTTCCTTAGAGAGCTTGGAGCACGACACAATATTGCCACTCCGTACCATCCCCAAACAAGTGGGCAGGCCGAGACATCAAACAAACAAATCAAACGGATCCTGCAAAAGACCGTACTAGAGATGGGGAAGTCATGGAAAAGCAAGCTACCCGATGCACTATGGGCATACCGAACAGCATACAAGACGCCCATAGGCATGTCACCATACCAACTCGTATATGGAAAAACATGTCATTTACCCATCGAGTTGGAGCACCGAGCATATTGGGCCATCCGAACATGGAAAATGGACCTAAGGGATGCTGGACGAAAGAGAAAAATGGAGATAGCTGAGTTGGAAGAATGGAGAGACAAAGCATATCACAACTCAGCTATATACAAAGAGAGGACTAAACGGTGGCACGATCAAAGGATAAGAAGAAAAGAATTCAAAGTTGGAGACAAAGTCTTGCTATTCAACTCACGGGTGAAGCTCTTCGGGCACGGAAAATTACGAAGCAAATGGGACGGGCCATATACAGTTATTGACACTTCGCCGCACGGAGCAATCACACTCCAAGACGACGAAGGTAAGATATTCAAGGTAAATGGCCAGCGTCTAAAAATTTATCTTGAGCCCGATACAAATAAAGAATTTGATGTCATGCACTTAATTGAGTTAAAATCTTTATCATGATATCCTCTGATTTGTTTTATCACCCGTAGTAGCACTTTCCTTAAAATAAATATAGCAAGAAATCAACCAGAAAAAGAAGGGAGCCAGAGGGGCCCACAGCAGGTCGGCCGACCCCTCTTTTTCAGGTCGGGCGACCTCTGTTGGATCCCCAACGGTCCCATTTTTTCTTTCACGTTTTGCTCCAACGTTCACATTCCCAAATCCTACTGATTTAGCCCCTTCTCTGATTCGAGAAAATCAAATAAATTCTTTCCATAGTTTTTTTCTCTATAAATGGAGGCGATTTCTGTTCATTTTCCCTTGCACATCTCTTCCACCACTCCTATTTCGCCCAAAAACCTTTGCCCATCACCATGGACAGCAGCATCCCAAGCTTTAATGTCCCAGCCTCCACTAGTGAGCTTTGCCGCGAACTTGGCCTTGAAAACATCCTTGATCCCGTCACCCCGATCCATGAGCAAGCCATGTTCGTCCAAGAAGCCCCTCTCGCCCTCACATCACCTCCACCAGCAGCAAAAGACCCCTCCAAGAACCCTCCTGCTAGTGCACCACCACGCTACGGCAAAGGAAAAACCATTCCCAAGAAGCCAAGCCGCGATGAGGCCGAAAGCTCTCTCCGTCCAGGGGAGAAGTATGTCGGCACCCTCGCTACAAAGAGCGGGAATGTGGTGCACCACCAATATGAAGGGCGCAACATGACTAGCCCCGCCAAGAAGGCGGGCACTCGGTTCAAGATCACATGCATTCGTGGTGGTGGAAAGCAACTCCACCCACCACTCACTTCGGCGGAGAAGAGAGGCGCCCTCGAGTCTATGAGCAC
Source organism: Eragrostis curvula (assembly GCA_007726485.1). NCBI lineage: Eukaryota > Viridiplantae > Streptophyta > Magnoliopsida > Poales > Poaceae > Eragrostis > Eragrostis curvula. The sequence continues at coordinate 25,055,980 of CM017439.1, read as the reverse complement.
CACTCCTCCTAAAAGAGTGAGGAGGGGCCTCTCCACCTCCCCCATCAAGAAGGCAGGAGGGATGTATGAAAGCGAGGAGGAAAAGACCCCAAAAAGGACTCCTTATCAACGCCTCCTCGCTAAGCACAACGACCTCCGCTACGCTCATGAACGCTTAAGCGACAAAATGGCGGAGATGAAAGACGCGCTTGCTGAAATGCGAGACGACCAAGATGATCATCGCCGCAGCACCAACATGAAGATCAAGCGTTTTTTCAAGGACGCGGGGAAGGAGGAAAAATTCTACAATTAAAACCTCTCCGCAATTATCATTTCCCTCGGCGCATTTTAGTTCAATTCCATTTGCTTTCATCATTTTAATTTCCTCAAATTTTTAATGCGCCTGCTTATTTGCTAAATTCAATCAAATTAGTGCTCCCCGGGCTTCCATACCGGTAGAGCAATTTGTGTTTCCAAAATATCTTTGTCTATTTTGAAGGAAACAGGCGAAAAGGCAAGTGTGGGGGGGATACATCGCGAAAACAGAAAGAAACACGCGCAAATCACTCAGAACCATCATGGGAAGGACAACACCAACAAATGAGCGAAAATTGGGCACCAGTGGAGGCCACACCAGGTCGGCCGACCCCTGGTGGGTCCCACTGGGCCTCTGCTTTCCCGTGCTACTCAAGTTTGTTTCCCACACTCCCTTTTTGCCTACCATACCTGTCAAGTTCATTCTGAGATACGAAAATAAAACTTGACCAATTAAAACTTGGGAAAATTTCTTTTTTAGCACATCTTTATAAAACCCAATACTCTCCCTTTTGCTCTCAACGTAATCATGCACACTTGTTATTACTCGCTCCATCACCACCTGCTTGTGAACAATCTATCCATAGGACCCATGTTTTTCTAGATAATTGGCGAGTGTGATATGGTCCGATGAAATGATCCTTTGTTTAAATCTACGAAGTCCTTGGGAGTTTTATTTCAAAAAGTTAAAATATCATGGCTTGCTGCTCCTCTTTTGATACATAAATTCCTACCAATGCCATATGTTAATCACAACTATCAAACATACATACATATGCTACTTGTTTTTGCAATGAGCTTTTCCAAAATTTTGCGACCCTAGTGGGAAACCTGTCATGCTCTCTTGATCAAGATCACGTACACGATCCACCAAAAATGCTAAACTCCTACACCGGGAGTTAGCACATCCACCCATCCAAATAAAGACACTCCTCACTTTTATCCCATTTTACCTCTCTCTCTCAAATAAACAAAAGAGGGACATGGCTATGCAAAAGAAAAAGAAGGCTCACAAAAAGATGAGCAAGATAAAGAAAGAGAAAAATGCTCATGTACAGAGCATGAAAAGAAAAGAAAGAAAAATGATAGCCATGTCTCGGAAATACAAAACAAAGAGAGGTAAAATCCAATAAAGGAGTCGTCACATATAAACATCCACACATCCATCCACACATGCACTTCTTGATCAAGGTTGTATGACTTGAATTCTCCGTGGATCCTTTCTTTTGGTTCAGCAATATTTGTGATACAAGTATGCCTCTTCTATCCCTACCTTGAGCTCCACATACAAGCCTTAGAAGTAGGACAAAAGAGGCAAGATAATGCTTTGGTAAGGAAAATACACTTTTTGAGCGATCCGAGAGAATCAATAGAGGAGCAAGAGCTATGTTGTTTATATTTTTCAAAACTCTTTCAAAAACCCAAGGTACTTAGTAGGTGAAGGCAAGGTGACTTAAGTCATGAACCGTTCGACTTTTCAATCATCCAAGAATACATGTTAGCCACCATCATGTTCACAGGTGGAAAGGTGTGGCTTGTAATAGCTTGTGTGTAGATTTCACTTACCTAAGGGAAGAGTTCCTCTCAGTTTCCACTCACAGCTTTACTCGAGGACGAGCAAAGAACTAAGTGTGGGGGATCTTGTTGACGGTCCTTACGACCCATTTTTACCGTCAACTTTATGCACCTTTTTTGGACCTAACACCATCACCAAGGGTAGACATAGGGCTTATTTCTAACAAATTCCACTAGTCTTGGTGAAATTATGAGTGCAGGTGCAATTCGTATAAAAACAAGGGAAAACAGGCTCCAAGCATGAACTTTTGCAATCAACAGATTTTCCCGGACTAAAGAACTTAGTCCAAAAGCCCAAAACCATAGAATCAAGTGTTAAGATCAAATAATGCAAGTGGATTGGGCCTGTACACAGCCAAGGGAGGAAGCCAGAGGAAGATGAGGCCCAGTGGGGCCCAGGCCAGGTCGGCCGACCCCCCCTGGCCAGGTCGGCCGACCTGACAGGGAGGCCCCCCTGGCCCATCTTTTTATGGCGGTTCACAACCGACCTCTGGAGGTCGGTTCCCACTGCATTAATTGTCACCGACCTCGGGAACCGCCTCAAAGTTGCCGACCTTCCAAGGCTATAAATAAAGGGGTACCCCCCCCCCTCTCCACACAACAACACACCACAAGACACAAGACTCTCCTCATTTCCAATCCACAGGCCGAGAGCCTCTTGTATATTAGTAGAATAGGAGAGAGGGCAAGGAAGAGATAGGAGTTCTCCTCCCCTTTTCATTGGAGGTTTAGTTCCTATTCTTTTACCTTGGCGTGTAAACACTTCTAGTGATTATACGTGGTGATTATCTATCTATTGAGCTTTATCATTCGTCTAGGCATAATTCTTGTTATACTCGTTCAACGGGATCGTCGATCCGCAAGGAGTGCTCTAGTTCTCTGAATCAGTATCAGGCCGGGGCTAGAGTAGTGATCGATAGCATAGACGTGGTGTCTAGGCTGGAGGTCGCCTTTGACCGCTGTGTGCTCCACGGTTTGTAGAGGTAGGTGGCAGGAAGTGATAGCCCTGTCCATCCAAAGGAACCCTCCACGTTCGGGTACATAGTAGAGCTATTAGCCGGAGTGGCTTGGCAGACCAAAGCCTAAGCCGGTGCTTGAAGTAGACGAGTAGAACCTGAATTCGTCTAACCTTAGAAATATCTAGATAATAATCACCCTCTCAATCCTAAGCTGCTAGTTGTCTTGGTTGTCCTTGGGTAAAACTTGCCTTGCGGTAGAATAACTCCGTTCCTTGGGGAAAACAAATACGATACCTTGGAATACTCCCGGGTGAAGTGCTACAACGGTATTCCGTGCGCTTGCGGATTTATCTGTGACGTAAGAAATACCAACAGTCGTCTCGATGGTTTTGTTGTTGAAGAAGACGTCGTGCTTCGTCGTCGCCGCGTCGAGGTGGTTTATCGTCGCAATGTTCGCTGTGTCGTCTTGGTTCGTCCCCTCCATGTCCATGGAGTGCGAGGGGAGTGGTGACGGCGAGAGCGACAGTGCCGGCGGTGTCTGGTATAGCGAACGTGATGGCCAGCCGGCGACGGCCACCGGTCCCAGGGAGCCGACGGTGATGGGGAGCGTGCGCGGGGAGGAGTCGGGCAGCCCCACGAGACGGCTGACGGGGACGGCGCCAGGACGGGAGAGGAGGGGATGTGACCCCAACCGGCCGATGACGAGGGATCCCGGCCAGGAGAGGAGGGGATGCGACGTGCGACGCCGGAGGACTGCATGAACAGTGAGGCAATGAAAATGTAGGTTACAACTGCTCTTGAGTAAAAACTAATAATAATAAGCAACGAACTTTACAAAATGCAAACTAACCGCAGATTCGCTCGAGGCGACGGCGGAGCCCGAGCGGGTACCGGAAGCGTCGTGGCGGCGGCCGGAGATGCACCGTCTGGCTCTGCGGCTTTCCGGCTTGCCGGACGGGGCCATGGCGATGAAGGAACGGCGCGGGGAGGAAGCCGGAGCGAGGCGCGGGAGACGAGGAAGGCGCAGAAGACGAGTGAGACGCGGAAGAATGCGAGTGCCAATGAATTATAGGATCATTAGATGCTAGTGCGGGGGAGTGCAAGGGTCGTCCACCAACGGCTGCATGATGCAATTGTATACATGAGAAGGATACCGCGTCGGAGAAAACAATCCTACACCTGAAATTGTCAAGTGTAGACCTGTGGTCAAATATTAGTGTAGGGCTAAAGCCAAATAGTGTATATCGAGGAGGCGTATACCTTGGGAACATAAAGTGTAGACATGTTTGGTCGACAGATAAGGTCACCACCAAAAAATCCTAGACGCTGGGCTATAAATGGGACTGAGGTGCTTGCTATCCCTCTTGCGCACTCTTGCTCCATAGCCCCAATTCACAATGTCTCAACACTCTTCCTCCTCCGCTAGAATCAACAAGAGAGCGTTGTTGGCCGGAGCAAAGCGAGTGATGTGCCCAAACTGCCATGTTAGAGCCAACGTCGGTGTTGCCGAGACGGACCAAAACTACGGAAGGATCTTCCACAAGTGTCCCCGTTTCTGTGTAACTACCGCATGGATTTGTGCCAGATTTGTGTGTTTTTCCTATTTTAGTTGATTGATTTTCGAATCGATTTGTTCTTGTACTATTCAGGCTTCTGGATGTCAGCACTACCAGTGGGACGATGAAATTGATGCAGCTATTGTTCAAAGTGGGCAAGCAGCCATGATGCAAGTACCAGCAGCCCCACAAGCACCAGCCATAATGCAAGTGCCAGCAGCCCGACAGGAACACGGCAGCAGCAGGGTTGAAGATGCAGCAGGGTTGAATTTGCGGGTTATCATGCCCAAAATCCACTTGGTGGAGAAGCTGGTGCTTGCATCCCTAGTGCTGTTAGTGTACATAGCATTCTGGAAGTAGTTCAATGCTTGTATTAGTGTCCAAATCAGACCCCAAATGTATCAGCCTAATGTATGAACTGAACAAGTATGAATGAAGTACCAGATTTGCTCCTACCCATTAAGATTAATGCATAGCGGAGATTAACATCCAAATAAAAGGTGTCTAATTTCAACTAGGAGCAATTAGATTCAAGTTTAAGCGGTTGCAGTCAAGGGATCGGGAAGGTTTCCAGTGGCGCTGGAGGAATTTTCCCTATAAATTTATCCTTATAAACAAAACAGGTGTATGCCCAATTTTATACGTAGTGTATACTCGAAAGGGTGCCCGTGCGACACTGGCTGCCGGCGCGTGGCCACTGAAAAGCGGGTCCTGGTATTTACTTGGGGCCACAGACGACTGACAAATGGCGGATTATGGTGACATCAACATATTAAATACCGTCGCTATTTCATTAGTTGGACATGGAAAAAACGTTTCGGAAAAAAATCAAAATAATCAGGATCGCCTTGGAAGCACACTTTACACCGGACCACAAAGTTTCGCTTTAAAATTAATCGTAAGGTGAGAATTACAAAAAATAGGAAGAATGTGTTAATTTTTTCCATTGTTTCCATGATTTGTTTCTCCCAAAATACGCCGAATTTTAGGCTCAAAATTGACAAGTGTCTGTTGCATGACATTTCAAACCACTGTGATTTTTTGTTATTGTTTTTGAAAATTCATCCGTTGAAGTTTGTTCAAATTTGACGACTCCTAACACATCACCATGATTGTTTGTGTGTGGATCGTGGATAGGTGCATAATCATGTGTCTAAAAGTTCCAAAACAATCATCCAGTAATTTTGACGTGCATAGGTGTCTAAAATGATCGTCCACACAGAATTGCAGACCCAGATTCTAATTTGTTGGATGATTTACAAACAGGTTAAGTTAATTAGCTATTAAGAGTATTGCTAACACCAATACCGTGTGGAGCGTAGATTAATATGTAGTGTATGTTGTAAAATGATATAGGGTATGTCGACACGAGATAGACCAGGGCGTTTAAAAGGCGGTTGACCTCTCATCTTCCTCGATCGCTCCCGGCGTGTGGACGGCGGTCGAACAGTCCTCTTCCTCCAACAGTCCTCTTCCTCGACGGCCTCTTCCTCGACGGCAGTCGAGCAGTCCTCTTCTTCAACCAGGACCAATGGCGGTATGTGTACCTTAACTCCCCCTATTCGTCTCATCTGTTCTTCCGTAATCTAACCCTAGATCCCCTAATAGTTTTCGATCGGTTAACTCCCCCTATTCGTCTTATCTGTTCTTCCGTAATCTAACCCTAGATCCCCTAATAGTTTTCGATTGGGTACGCCTTTAGAAGTTGGTGCTATAATAATCAATTCCTGCTACCCGTTGTACGGATCGATTTGGTAGTATTTTAGATCCGTAACCAAAATAAGAAATGGTCCCTACCATATAGTACTTTGTAGTGGTCCACTGCTTCCTTTTAGCGAAGCAGATCGCAACTTTCTTTAATCTGACATTGTGTCCAGTTCCGGAACTAAAGCAAAGCAGATCGAAACATTCTTCAATCTAAAGTTGTCTCCAGTTGGGGAACAAAACCGATGCATATCGAAACATTCTTGAATATGCCGTCTTTTTTTTATTTCTTTTATTAGTTCCCCAGTTAGTAATTAATCGGTGTCATTCGTGAAGGCTTGTACGATCTGTCTAGACAAGTTCTGCGACGGGGAACAACATCCTAATTGCAACAGATTTTTCATCTCAGCAGATTCCTGGAATAATGGCAGGGCTGTAAGTACTTAATTTTCAAATTTGAAAGTTCTGGATCAGATTTCTTACTTGTTGTGGAGGATCAGATCTAACACCGGATTTACAGATTGTCCCCTGCAACGTCAGGGCAGCCTTTAACAATGCGGTTGGAGACAGCTTTGAGATGGTCACAGAACAAAGTCTTCGCTACACTCTTTCAGTTACTAAGAGTAGTGCAAAGACTTTTTTGGAAGGGGAGTGGTCCGATTTTGTTGAGCAGCATGCCCTGCAATATGGTGACAAAGTTCTAATGAGGTACAAGCCGAAAATGAGATCATTTTCGTGCCTGCCTTGTGACAGTAAAGGTAAAGAAAGGACACCAGCCATGGCTGAAGGTTAGGTTCTGTTTTGTAATGTTCGATGCATATTCCATTATGTTAATCTTTCAACATTACTAGACAGAGAAGTATAATAACAAGATCCAAATTTTGCAGATGAATATAATAACAAGATCCTGTGTGGCTGCTCATTCAACATTAGAATGTCAGAGATTACTGACGATGAGAGGAAGAGGCTGCCGAGTAGACTTAAGTCTGGTAAGAGGATCACAATGAAGCCTCTTGTCCATAGGCTCACTGCTACACATGTTGACAAGTATGTGCTGGTAAGTAATCATCTGGCAGAATCAATATTACTTCATATCATAGTGTTTGTACGTTGGATTCAGTTGTAGCAACCTTCTATGCAAGCAGAGACTGAAGAAGAGTGTCGTTGAGGAGCTGAATCTGCAAAAGTCAGGGACTATTCAATTTAGAGTGCCTAAAGAACCATGTTGCCACGATGTCAGCTATAAGATCATGACTGATGGCCGTGCTTCGTGCCAATGGAAGGACGTTGTCGAAGTACACCGCCTTGCTGTAGGTCAAATTTTGGTGCTTGCTCCAACCCTGGAAGAAGATGATCCTGTTGTTCTTCTTTATGAAGTCTGGATGTAGTTTGTCTTTTGTTTTGCATCGGACCCCGTGTTAGCTTGACAATGGTCAGATGAATTGTTGTGCTTGTATGAACTTGCTGATACTTGGTGCTGCTTAAATCTTTTTCTTGTATCCGCTTTGGTTGGGACGCGTTGACTGGATAGTTGCGACGTCAACTATGAAAACACGAACTCGTTTGGCGTCCGTACGTTAGATCTATGCATGTTTATGAACGTTTAATTGCGATTAAAAAAATTTGGTGTGGCGACTGGCGAAGCAAGAACAGCAGCATGTGTCGGCGCCGACACATGGGCCCAGAAATAGCTCCATGTAGTCGCATGCAAATCCAGTGTAGACGTTTTGTCAATCTCCAGTGTAGGCAGTAATGGGAAGGCGGTGTATGCCTGACCAGTGTGAGCCTTTTGTACACTGTTTCGCCAAGAGTCCCGTGTATGCCTAGGATTTGTCGTGATGTATTCATTAGTTTTCACCGAAGCATCTTCCGAGTCCACACGGCAGTGACCGAGTGGGCAGTTTTTTGGTCAAAATATATAAGGCGAACCGCCTTATTCCCGCCGCTGCAGCCGTCACCGTCTGTTTCTCATTCGCACTCCCACTTCCCGACAGTCGCCCCCCTCGCGCCCCTCCGACTTCCACTTCGCCGTCGCCCACTTCCCGACAGTCGCCCCCCCCCCCTCGCCCCACTCCGACTTCCACTTCGCCATCGTCCACTTCCCGACAGTCGCCCCCCTGCCCCCCCCCCCCCCCCCGACTTCCACTTCGCCATCGCCGACAGTCGTCTCCGCCGCGTCGCCTCGTCGAGCGCCCGATGGCCCCTTGTCGGAAGGGATCGAAGCGGAAGAAGGTTCGTTTCAGTTTTCCGATTTCTTGCATTGCGAATCTCTCAGATTGTAATCCGATTTGCCTGGTTGTCTTCTTGTCTGTTCAAATCCGATCAGGATCTTATGAAGTCCCACCAAGATTCAGTACCCGGTGAGAGTAGTCGGCGCGGGAAGAGGGGAATCGAGCGCGATTCCTCAAAGGTAGATTCTTCCCGTCCTCCCAAGCGGCTGCGTTCATCATCCTACCGTGCTGCGGCTTCAGATGATTTTGAAGACACTGTTTCCGTAAGTTTTCCGACTTAATCTCATCGTAGCATTGCGGTTGTTGCGTTTTTTTTTATTTTTTTGAAGTAATGCAGTAACCGTGTGGAGAGAATAGGAGCAAGCAATTTATCCTGCCACATAGGATCGAAATGTGCCCGGTGTTCATTCTGACTCAATTTAAATGTTTAGTGACCGTTCCGTTTGCTGCTCTAATACTGTGTATCCTCAGTGTATGCTCAATGAAATTGTTGGTGTAGGTCGCCTCTGTTTCTTTGATGTCGTGTAGGCTCAGTTTAATTGTTGGTGTAGGTCGCGTCTGTTTCTTCGATGTCGTGTAGGCTCTATTCAATTTTTGGTGTAGGTCTCGTCTGGATCTACGATGCTGTGTAGGCTCCGTTCAATTGTTGGTGTAGGTCCGGTCTGTTTCTTTGATGCTGGGTTGGCTCAGTTCAATTGTGTATGTCTAATTTTGTTTAATGTCAATTCATATTTGTTCGCAGGAAGATGAGGCTCCCTTGGCCAAAGTCTGCATCAGGTGTAACCCAAAGAAGGCTATTGACACAATTCAGATGCTGACACCTGATCAACACCATGAGATTTGTAAAATTGGTTTCGAAGACTTTTTGAAGCTTACGACAGATGGTCTTGGCAGTCGTGAGCTCCTTGTATGGTTAATGGACCGCATTGATCCTGTCGATATGTGCATCCATATTGAAGGAGGAAGGAAGTTGTACTTCACACCCCGTGATGTGCATCTCGTACTTGGACTTCCTCACACTGGCTATGGTTTGCCGGTGCAGTCTGAGGATGAGATTAATTCACAAATGGAGGCGTTGCGGGCGCACTTCAATATTCCTGACAAGTTTGTTAAGGTGAAAGGAGTTTCTGTGAAGAAGAAAGGTGACATCAGTGTGGAATGCCTGCAAGCAGAGATTCTGAAGAAGAACTGTGATGTCTTTACTTGGCGATGTTTCTTCATGATCCTTTCTGCTAGGTTCTTGTTTCCCATTGGGAAGTATAATGTGGGGCAGAGGGATATTGAGTTTGGAATGGACCCAACCAAGCTCGGTGGAGTTGATGTTTCACAAGGTGTTTGGAATTTCCTCCAGAAGGCCGTGAAGGATTGGCATAACCGGGGCAAGAGAACCCAGAACCCTGCGATTCAAGGATGCAGCCTTTTCCTGATTGTAAGTTTTGGTCGCCATGTTTCCTCCTAACTAGCCATTTATTGTTTGAAGCATATAATTGAGCATTGGTTAATTTCATGCATTCAATTATTCTATCAGGACAATCTCCGCCACCAGATCACCCAGGCAGAACCTCACAAATACCCGCGGTCTTCGTACCACACAACTAAGATGCTGCAAACAATCATCAAAGATACGAGGTTCGTCGACGGCAACGGCAACGTTCAGTTCACTAAACTACCGGTGCGTCCCCTGCTTCTCAGTTTAAATCCCAAGTAGTGGAAATCTTTGTTTCTCATCGTTTTGCTTTGGCGTAATCTCTTTTATTTTGTTTACGCCCTTGGTGGATGTAGTTGAAGTCCCGTGGCAACACTATCTACGGAGTTGGATTAACTCATCGTGAAGATGGCAAATCGCGTGCCGCGCAAGAAGGTGTAAGCCCATTTCATCCTCCAAGCATGCGTGAACTGGTGGCTGCCATCTTTAGCGACCTCAGTCCAAGCGCCCGCATCCAGGCACAAGAAGCATTGGACAAGTATGATGCCGATTCGATTGTAGTACAAAATAGGATTGCCGCAGAACAGAGGAGGCTTTGCAACAGGCAGCTTGAATTGGCGCATTTCATTGTCAATCTGTTTCGTCAGAATCGAACTACCCAGGAAGCAGAAGTTCCATGTCCGCTGCAAATAGGCAAGTATACCATGGACCATTATCCCGTTTCGTCACTATAGTCTCAGCATAATCTTAATTTTATTTTTCTCTGTCCAGTTCCTTCTGATCAGGATATCCCGGATGATACAAACACAGATCGTTCTGGCTTCCCTATGGCCACGCGGAGAAGGCAGACACTTCAGCATGACAAGGCTCATGGGACTGAGAAGCCACATTCTGCAGCTGCTCCACAGCATGACAATGTAAATGTTTCTAGCATGGCAAACTCAGATGATCGGATGGAGAAGTCAATTCTCCAGGTGCTGGGGAGCATGAAAAAGAAGATGAGCATGAGAAAGAAGATGAGCAGCCTGAAGATGAATATCATGATGCTGCCAAGGCAAACTCAGATGGTCTGATTCAGAAGCCACCTTCTTCAGCTACTAAGGATCATGAAAAAAAAGATGAGCATGAAAAAGAAGATCAGCCTGAAAATGAAGATCATGTTGAAGAGCATGAAGATGAAGATCATACTGAAGAGCATGAAGATCATTCCAAGGCAAACTCAGGTGGTCTGAGTGAGAATCCACAATCTCCAATTGCTGTACTTATTAGTGAGAAGACACATTCTCTATCTGCTGGAGAGCATGAAGATGAAGATCCGCTTGCCAAGTCGGCAAATGTTATGAGTGAGAAGTCACATTCTCCATCTGCAGAAGAGGTTGAAAATGAAGATCGGGGTGCCAAGGCAAATCAGATGTTGTGAGTCAGAAGCCGCATTCTCCAGCTGCTCAACAACCTAAAAATGAAGAACAATCTGCCAAGGCAAACTCAGATGGTCTGAGTGAGAAGCCAAAATCTCCTACTGCTGAAGAGAATGAAGATGAACATATTGCTGCCCACAATCTTCAACTGCTGAAGAGCATGAAGGCAAAGAAGCCAGATGATATGACTAAGAAAGCACAGTCTCCACATTCTCCATCTGCTGCTGAGAGGGATAGAGAAGAGGAAAAATCTTCGACGACTGGTGCTGAAAAAGAAATTATTTCTAATGGACCTCATGCTGATTCCAGCAAAGGTAAATTGACACAATTGATTCCCATTTGTGTGTGTTCGAGCTTCCTTTTGTTGCTTGTCGTGTCAGTCTCGGTTTGCTTCTTCAGCTGAACTTGTTATTTTCTTTATTGTTTCCCTAATAGCTGCCTTTTGCTTTATTTTCCGATTATCATACTGTCATGGATCTGCCTTTTGCTTTATTTTTTGTTTTCCAGAATTAGGTGCGCACGTTCTCGGCACTCATCATTCCCAACAAGAGAGCATCAGCTGACTCAGAAGTAACATTGGCCCTCCGTGAGCTCGTGTTTCACTCCAAGTACGAAAAGTAAGCCCTTGGTCGAATCAAATGTCCAGATGCAGTTAAGTGTACATGTGTTTGGACCCTTAACTTATGAAACCCTTTTTAGCAGGACTGACCTGATGCGGTATCGATTCACCGTTGTTGCAGACGGCGGGTATCTCCGGCAGTCGTTTGCAGACGGCGAATGCACTGACTATGATTTCTTGGATGCTTTTGTTCGATGTGTCGATTCTGACGACAAGATCCACAGGCATAATTTACGCAAGGAAAGGCTGATTATTAGCCCTACAACACTGGTTAGTGTACCGACCGACCCTGTATCTGGACATTTCATCAACACAAAAGGCTCGAATCAAAATCGTGGTATGAACTCAAAGCGCATACCAAATTCCCCTTACACTAGCTTTATTGCACTTGACGTAGCGCCGGTCTGGGTCCTTGTCGCTCCAAGAGATCCAAAGCGCCGCCTTTCGCAGGGGAATGCAGTTAAAGAACACCGCAGGCTCGTAGCCCAGCGGCTTATCGCGGGACGGGATCGGGGGATGCTCTGCCTCCGCGAACCACGAGGTCCAGCTCCCGTTTCCGGCCATGGCGCTGGCTGGTTAGGGTAGGGGACGGATGGGAGAGGAGAGTGAGTGAGTGAGGAAAGGGCACGACAGGGCACGACAGAGCAAGAGGTTCCCCTCTAGCATTTTATATTCGACCCAAAATGTGTGACAGGTGTATGCCTATGTTGTAGCTTGGCCTTTGCTAAGAACCGTGTATGCCTATCGCTGCAGACGTCATAGACCACGGATGTGACCGCATTATCAATGATATAATTCAATGTAGACACATTACATCTGTTAGTGTATGTTCGGTGTGATGCTTTGTGTCTACGCCGAATAAGTGGAACGGATACACTATATTGTATACAGCAATACAAAATAAGTCATACTCTACTGGATTCGAGCTCAGATGAACCTTGCAAACACCAGCACAAGGTAGCTAGAGAGACACAGACGCCTTCCACTTTGCACAAAAGCTAGAAGTTTTGCAATCTAGAACCTACTAACACCAAAAGGCCCGATCAGAATCTACTTCCAAAAGCCCCTATCAGAATCTACTTCCAACTTCTCATCCCATAAGTACTAAGTACTAACACCAAAAGCCCCGATCATCATCTACCTGGCGCGGCGAAGTGCCCCGAACCGGCGGCCGATCGAGCTCGCCACCGCCTTGAAGCCTCTGACGATGGCGGACACTGGCAGCCTGGGGTGAATGGTCGGCCCCATCTCCAGGTAGAACCACACCAGGACAGCGAACGCGGCACTGCTGGGCGAGGTGAGCGTGCGCAGCGTACGGCGAGCCTTCACGCGCCCCAATCTCGCGAGGCGCGGGATCCACCGGCCGCGGGAGTCCACCGTGATGGGGAGGACCGGCTCCGGCAGCAGCAATGCGGTGGCGTGCCGAAGCAGCGTCCTCGCCACGGGCCGCCACAGCGCCGCGAAGACTGATGCCGAGGTGATGGCCACCACGGAGCGAACAAGGTTGCTCAAAACCAGCCAAACGTTCAACTCACTGATGACCTGCACAAAGACGGCGGCGTGCGTCTGCGTGACCTCCAGGTTGTCGCCGGCAATACCGAGCTCTAAGTCATCGTCGTTGTCCAAGTCAACGCCGAGAAGATAGTCCGCGGCGACACGCGCAAGAGCGGTGATGGCGCGGAGGCGCCCCTGCGCCACCTTCCACAGCTTCACGGCTCGGCTAGGTGGTGGATCTGCTCGCTCAGAGACGGCTCTGGGAGTCGGCGCGCCGCCGGAGACCGCTCCGGGTTGAAGAGGCTTCGTAGCTTCGCCTGCGCGGAGATGGTGCCAACCGGAGGGCGTCCATGGTCGCCGGCGCGGTTTTTGCGAGGAGAAAGCGAGGTGCGGCTTTGGGAGAGAGCAGAGCAAGGTGGAGTGTGCGGATCTTGTGAGGTGAGGCCGGCGCGATTCTTATAGTAGAGCCCTAGCTGAGGAGTAAATGCGTTTTGCAGGCTCCATTGTCCAGCTCACATGAGTGTTCAACTGTTCATGGCAGAGGAACAGCAGGCTTGCAGTGCCTTGGTAGTGAATGAGTGATGCCCTTGGGGTTTTTGCAAGTGTAGTACTATTAGATGGGTGGTGTAGGGAAGGAGGAGCTTTGAGTGGTTAAGTGGAGTAGTGAACTGAACATTCTAGTACCAGCAGCAGGGTTGTGAGAAGCTGAGGGGCCATGGATGTAATTGTAGTGCCCTACTAGTAGCAGCAGCAGGAGCTTGAAATGGGATGAGTTGCATGTTGTCTGTTTGCATGTTATTTTTGGCAGTACTTGCTGCTACATGTAGAGATAGTGGCCAGGTGGACCTTTGGGTCTCTTTGGTTTACTCATGCTTCACCAGTCACCACACAACTTGGTGCATTATTGCTACCAAGATGGGATTTGGGGATGTTTAAAAAAAACATGGGATTTGGGGGTGAGAGTGCTTCCCCTCATCCCATCTCCTCCTTGCTATGGTGCAGTGTACCCTCAGTGTTATTGTTGGTGTAGGTTTCATGTAATTCTCGTGTATGCCCATCTTTGTCTGTGTCTGTCCCTCTTTGTTGTTAACCGTCTATACCAGAATTATCATGGATAGACACAATACGATCCGCATAAACCAAATTCGGCTATTCCTATGGTAGATTCAAATAACACAATACTAAATATATAGCATCTTACAAATACATAGCCCAACACGGAAACTACATTCCCTGATCCATATTGCTGCCCACAATCTTCAACTGCTGAAGAGCATGAAGGCAAAGAAGCCAGATGATATGACTGAGAAAGCACAGTCTCCACATTCTCCATCTGCTGCTGAGGGGGATAGAGAAGAGGAAAAATCTTCGACGACTGGTGCTGAAAAAGAAATTATTTCTAATGGACCTCATGCGGATTCCAGCAAAGGTAAATTGACACAATTGATTCCCATTTGTGCGTGTTCGAGCTATTGTGCTGATAATTGTGTGCGCCCTTTGCAGTGACCAATGAGACGGAGGATGTTGGGGCCAAAATTCCTGAGACCGGCGCTGGGCATTCCGGTTAGTTTTCCACAAAGCGTATGCAGCTAAGTTATTGGTCGGAACTTTATAGAGTGTATGCAGTGGCACTTGTGTGCCGGATTGTAACGTATTCGACAGTCGTACTGGTACTCTAGTCCCTTTTTTTCGCGGTGGTGTCCTACTACAAACAGTAAGACAATTAGAGTGTCTTCTGCAGATTCAACAAACTCTGATTTCGATTACACTTCCTTTCTCAACTTTGGAGAAGTGCCGCCTATTTTGGAGTATGAAATTGCAACGAATAACATCCATTATGTACTGCAAGATCTTGATTTTTCGAACCAAGCAGAAAATGAATCCGATGGTGATGCAGGAAATATTGCTGGTACTGAGTCTGCACGCGACACTGAAACCGTAAGTCCACTCTTCCCAAGTCCATTACCTAGAACTCTCTCGTTAAAGTGTTGATTATGTCTAAAAATCTAGAACTCTTAGTTGTGGAGAGTACGTTGCTTCCTTTTGTTGCTTGTCATGTCAGTCTCGGTTTGCTTCTTCTGCTGAACTTGTTATTTTCTTTATTGTTTCCCTAATAGCTGCCTTTTGCTTTATTTTCCGATTATCGTACTGTCATGGATCTGCCTTTTGCTTTATTTTTTGTTTTCCAGAATCAGGTGCGCACGTTCCCGGCACTCATCATTCCCAACAAGACAGCATCAGCTGACTCAGAAGTAACATTGGCCCTCCGTGAGCTCGTGTTTCACTCCAAGTACGAAAAGTAAGCCCTTGGTCGAATCAAAGGTCCAGATGCAGTTAAGTGTACATGTGTTTGGACCCTTAACTTATGAAACCCTTTTTAGCAGGACCGACCTGATGCAGTATCGATTCACCGTGGTTGCAGACGGCGGGTATCTCCGGCAGTTGTTTGCAGACGGCGAATGCATTGACTATGATTTCTTGGATGCTTTTGTTCGATGTGTCGATTCTGACGACAAGATCCACATGCATAATTTACGCGAGGAAAGGCTGATTATTAACCCTACAGCACTGGTTAGTGTACCGACCGACCCTGTATCTGGACATTTACTTTGTGTCCCCTTTGTACCGTGTCGTTATGAATTGATGACAGCTATTTCTATGTCGTGTCTACGTGCAGGTAGTGGCCAACATCGAGGATTTCCCTAGATTTGGTGTTGAAAAATTCGAAAACCAAGACCTGGTTGATAAGTTGAAAGAGACGTTGCCCGACAATGTGAACTGGAATAAGCTGAAAGTGGTAAGTTACATGACCTCCAACGAGATGTATTTCTGTGACAGCAAGACCGGTGCAGATCTCTCTATAGATGATCGTCTACCCTAATGTTACAGATATTGATGCCGGTCCTCAACCATGGCCACTTTACGCTGTATGCCGTTAACTACGGATATCATCGAATTGATGTGATGGACACGATAGATTATGAGGCGATCCAAACACGTTTTGAAGATATCCACGGGGACCTTGGCGTCAAGGTGATTGAGCGAATGCATGACGCTTTGGAGGTGGTGTCCAATGGTGCTTGTAAGAACTTTCTTAACCTGCCACATGCAAGGTTCCCATGTCCAAAAATGGTGAACAAGAACGACTGCTGTTTCCTTACAATGAAGTTCATCGAGCACTATACTGGGGCGGAAGATTGCCTACTCAAGGTGGTCAATCCGGTACGGTGTATGCCTTCCATAAAGTTCGTGTATATTTAAGATATTTTCTATATAAGATCTGACCCATCTTGTTTTCCATTTGTCGCAGGAACATTCTGGTGAGCTGAGAGCTGACTACCTGCACTACCTGATTTTTCATCGAGAGAACGGTGCCAAGCTCCCTGATGAGTTAAACAAGTTCATTGTCCCGGGGGTGCCGTACCCAGACCCGGCCCCTGCCTGATCGCCTGATCGGTGCGCATTTCATGTGCACAGCCGCAGCTTCGGCCTGATTTTGGACAGTTGACTTTTGGAATCTCAGCGTGTCCAGTGTGGATACTGTAAATGGTAGTTGTACCCATGGAACACGCTATCACACATCACTAGGGTTAGGAAACGTTCACTACGGCAGTGGTCACAATTCTTTTGAGTAGGGCATTGGTAACGACTCTTTTGAAGGGGACGGAGTAGGGCAGTGCAACAATACTTAGCTTGGCTACCTTGCCCTTGCAACATGTTAACACGGCATGTGTAGAGATCCTCGTGCTCATAGCATGGTAGTGTTTATAAATAGATGGTGGTGTTCTTAGCACCGTAGCTACCTTGATTGACAGAAATTAGTTGAAACATCACTGCTTAGTTCAGGCATTACACATGACATTAGATGACACATCACAGCTCACATGAGATCTTAGTTGAAACCACAGCTACTAGTTCACAGGAGATACGCAACAGCTCCATAACACTCTGACACAACTACTAAATCAACTCAAACTTGGCCAAGGCACGAACCTAGCGAAACAGGAGATACGAAACAGCTCCACCAAGGAAACCAACCACAGGCAGCACCACAGCCCGCATCACCATCTTCTCCAGCTCCAGGTCCTTTACCTTCCCCTCCAGGTACTCCTTCTCTCCTTCCATCGGGTCCAACCTCGCAACTTCCGCCTTGAACTCGGCAAGATCCGTCTCCTTCTGCTCAACATCCTCAATGAACTCATTCACGGTTTGCCGGAGTATGGCCTTCTGGGTCCTCAGAGTCCGGACGGCATTGCGAAGGTCGATGAGCAGAGTCTGCACAAACGGTCCGTGGGGGACCTCGTACCACCCGAAGAAGCCGCATCCACCTTCCTACATTTCATCAACACAAAAGGCTCGAATCGAAATCGTGGTATGAACTCAAAGCGCACACCAAATTCATCAAATCCAACAAACAACCCCTTACACTAGATTTATTGCACTTGACGTAGCGCCGGCCTGGGTCCTCGTTGCTCCAAGAGATCCAAAGCGCCGCCTTTCGCACGGGAATGCAGTTAAAAAACACCGCAGGCTCGTAGCCCAGCGGCTTATCGTGGGACGGGATCGGGGGATGCTCTGCCTCCGCGAACCACAAGGTCCAGCTCCCGTTCCCGGCCATGGCGCTGGCTGGCTAGGGTAGGGGACGGATGGGAGAGGAGAGTGAGTGAGTGAGGAAAGGGCACGACAGGGCACGACAGAGCAAGACGTTCCCCTCTAGCATTTTATATTCGACCCGAAATGTGTGACAGGTGTATGCCTATGTTGTAGCTTGGCCTTTGCAAAGAACCGTGTATGCCTATCGCTGCAGTCGTCATAGACCACGAATGTGACCGCATTATCAATGATACGATTCAATGTAGACACATTACATCTGTTAGTGTATGTTCAGTGTGATGCTTTGTGTCTACGCCGAATAAGTGGAACGGATACACTATATTGTATACAGCAATACAAAATAAGTCATACTCTACTGGATTCGAGCTCAGATGAACCTTGCAAACACCAGCACAAGGTAGCTAGACAGACACAGACGTCTTCCACTTTGCACAAAAGCTAGAAGTTTTGCAATCTAGAACCTACTAACACCAAAAGGCCCGATCAGAATCTACTTCCAAAAGCCCCTATCAGAATCTACTTCCAACTTCTCATCCCCATAAGTACTAAGTACTAACACCAAAAGCCCCGATCATCATCTACCTGGCGCGGCGAAGTGCCCCGAACCGGCGGCCGATCGAGCTCGCCGCCGCCTTGAAGCCTCTGACGACGGTGGACACTGGCAGCCTCGGGCGAATGGTCGGCCCCATCTCCGGGTAGAACCACACCAGGACAGTGAACGCGGCACTGCTGGGCGAGGTGAGCGTGCGCAGCGTACGGCGAGCCTTCACGCGCCCCAATCTCGCGAGGCGTGGGATCCACCGGCCGTGGGAGTCCGCCGTGATGGGGGGACCGGCTCCGGCAGCAGCAATGCGGTGGCGCGCCGAAGCAGCGTCCTCGCCACGGGCCGCCACAGTGCCGCGAAGAATGATGCCGAGGTGATGGCCACCACGGAGCGAACAGGGTTGCTCAAAACCAGCCAAACGTTCAACTCACCGATGACCTGCACAAAGCCGGCGGCGTGCGTCTGCGTGACCTCCAGGTTGTCGCCGGCAATACCGAGCTCTAAGTCATCGTCGTTGTCCAAGTCAACGCCGAGGAGAGGGGCCGCGGCGACACGCGCAAGGGCGGTGATGGCGCGGAGGCACCCCTGCGCCACCTTCCACAGCTTCACGGCTCGGCTAGGTGGTGGATCTGCTCGCTCGGAGACGACTCCGGGAGTCGGCGCGCCGCCGGAGACCGCTCCGGGTTGAAGAGGCTTCGTAGCTTCGCCCCTGGAATGAAGAGGCGCCGCGGAGACGGTGCGCGGGAGACACGGCGGGGAGTCGTCGCGCGGAGATGGTGCCAACCGGAGGGCGTCCATGGTCACCGATGCGGTTTGTGCGAGGAGAAAGCGAGGCGCGGCTTTGGGAGAGAGCAGAGCAAGGTGGAGTGTGCGGATCTTGTGAGGTGAGGCCATCGCGATTCTTATAGTAGAGCCCTAGCTGAGGAGTAAATGCATTTTGCAGGCTCCATTGTCCAGCTCACATGAGTGTTCAACTGTTCACGGCAGAGGAACAGCAGGCTTGCAGAGCCTTGGTAGTGAATGAGTGATGCCCTTGGGGTTTTTGCAAGTGTAGTACTATTAGATGGGTGGTGTAGGGAAGGAGGAGCTTTGAGTGGTTAAGTGGAGTAGTGAACTGAACATTCTAGTACCAGCAGCAGGGTTGTGAGAAGCTGAGGGGCCATGGATGTATTTGTAGTGCCCTACTAGTAGCAGCAGCAGGAGCTTGAAATGGGATGAGTTGCATGTTGTCTGTTTGCATGTTATTTTTGGCAGTACTTGCTGCTACATGTAGAGATAGTGGCCAGGTGGACCTTTGGGTCTCTTTGGTTTACTCATGCTTCACCAGTCACCACATAACTTGGTGCATTATTGCTACCAAGATAGGATTTGGGGATGTTAAAAAAAAACATGGGATTTGGGGGTGAGAGTGCTTCCCCTCATCCCATCTCCTCCTTGCTATGGTGTAGTGTACCCTTAGTGTTATTGTTGGTGTAGGTTTCATGTAATTCTCGTGTATGCCCATCTTTGTCTGTGTCTGTCCCTCTTTGTTGTTAACCGTCTATACCAGAATTATCATGGATAGACACAATACGATCCGCATAAACCAAATTCGGCTGTTCCTATGGTAGATTCAAATAACACAATACTAAATATATAGCATCTTGCAAATACATAGCCCAATACGGAAACTACATTCCCTGATCCATAATGCTCTCAAACAGGGATTCCAGAATAGTGTCATCCGCAAATACTTACGCTGTGCTGGTATTCAACTCCATGCACCTAGACATAAGCTAATTGTGAGCCGAATATACACCAAAAGCCAGATATAGAGACATGCTCAATGTTTGTAGGGAGAAAGGTCTTCACCGGTTCACCCTACTGTGTCATGTCAGCCAACAAAATGTAAACAAGTACACCTACACCTGGTGCGGCGTTGTCACTCATGTGAGCATTTCCTTTTCCTTGGGGTGAGCTTGTCCTGTGAACACTCCACAGGCACCCAAGGCTGGAACTCATCTCCGCGCCATCCATCTTTAGAATTCATGACTGTACTTGTGGTTGCATCCGCCGCGGGTCGGGCGACTTTAGGAACAGGTCCATTCGACGCATCCTCATCTTCTTCCTTCCTCTTCCTGCTCAACGTCGGCCTGTACTTGCGGTTTCTGACCCTGTGTAAAACATTAAGAACACAAAAATCACACAAATAGGGTACATGTAATTATAGGCTTATGGAGTGTAGGTACATATGGTATAGAGTGTTTACCGTTTCTTTGGTCCTGTGAAGATGCATTTGGCACTGCCATATCTGTGACCATAATCACCACAATTCCTGCACTTCAATTGCCTCTTCAACTTGGTACTCTGCTCAAAGCATGATGGGATCCTATTCCTCTTGTCTCTGCCCGGCCCCCTCTTCTTGAGAATAGGCGGCTCCAAGTGGAAACCCCTATCCCGAATTGGCCACTGGTTTCTGTCAAGAAGTGGTGGTATCGTGTCTGCATAAGCCTCCCTGAACATGGATATGTTGAAGTAGTAATGTATGAAGCTATCCATTTTTGCATTTCTCAGGATTTTGATGAATGCCAATCCATGGACACAGGGTTTGCCCGTGATTTGCCATTCCCGGCATGTGCACTCAAGCTTAGACCAGTTCACGACATGTCTCACTAGATCTTCCTTTTCTCGCAGCTCTATGACTTGAGCTTCAACATCAGAGCTTTTGATGACTCTGTATTCCTTCAGATTCCTCGTCCTTACATTCTGCCTGTGAATCACAGCAGGAAGGATATCACTGCCAGCTTGACTGAGCTTCTCCGCAAATTTTGCCCTCTTGTAACGAAGCAGCATTATCTTTTCCCTTATGTGATCAACCAACGAGTCCACTGGGAGATCTTTCAAGTCCTTCACCCACG
Organism: Eragrostis curvula; assembly: GCA_007726485.1. Lineage (NCBI taxonomy): Eukaryota > Viridiplantae > Streptophyta > Magnoliopsida > Poales > Poaceae > Eragrostis > Eragrostis curvula. Next base: position 25,034,649 of record CM017439.1, on the reverse strand, counting down.
AATTCCAGGATTCAGCCAGGTTGTTGTTGACGTGCTCACATCTGTAAACAGTGTTTAGTGTAGACACATCAAATATCCATAGAAAACAATTTCGTATAAACAGCAAAAAGGGTATGATGCCTATTTATTTAGTGTATCTCATAGGAAGATATGACAGTGTATACCTGACATGCATCGAGAATTTGCTTCTGACCCACAGCAGATTGTGGTGTTCATCTAGCCATTCTTTGATCTTAGGCTTTGCAGTGAACACCTTGTTCAAATGTCTTTGATGTTTGTCAGGACAGTATGTATATGCAGCGGCATACATGTCTGCAAATAATGGCCCGCTGTACCTCCTCTTCAAGTTGTCCATTAGGTGTTTAAAGCACTCCCTATGTTCAGCTGCTGGGAAAACGGTCCTCACAGCTTGCAAAAGACCTTTACCGGCATCACTGGAGATGCAAAGGTGCTCACCAGCAGTGCAAGGCGAAATGCACTCCTTCAGCTGTTGCATAAACAACGTCCAGTTGTCAATAGTCTCGGTATCAAACAGTGCAAATGCAACTGGGAACATCCAGTTGTGCCCGTCCAATGCGTTTGCTGCAGCCAGTTGACCACGCCACTTTGAAGTAAGTGCTGTGGAATCTATGCTCAGATATGGCCTGCATCCATGAGTAAATCCAATCATACAAGGGGCTAGGCAACAGAAAAATCTTGAGAAGTGAGTGGCATCTCCTTTCTTCACTGTATCGATCACAACATGACTGCCAGGTGAACTTAACTCTATCTGATCCTTAAACCTATAAAGCCAATCGAAGCTATCATCATATGACCCATATATCTTGTCCATCGCCCTTTGCTTTCCTTTCCACACAGTTGTGTAGGGAACCTCAATTCCATATTTCGTATATAGATCATTCACTAGATCAACTGCCCTATAACTTGGCTTGTTCTTCACAGTAGCAGTCACCCTGTCAGCCACCCACGCCTGAGATGCCATCCTCGAAATTTGACTAGTAGATGAACAAGTGTGGTCCCCTGTGTTGATTTGGATTCTTGTAGTGCCGTCTGCTTGGGATTTGCCAACGATCCTCCATGGACATCCATCAGCCATGCAATGAGCCCTGTAAGAATCCTAGTTTGATTTTTCGGTTCCTAGATTAAACTCAGACTTGATGGCATGTTGCTTCATAGCCGTCTTTAAGTCATCTATGCTCGGGTAATAAAAACCAACACTGAGATCTGGGTCATCCCTGTCCCAATCAAAAAATGGGATGACTTCCTTCCCGTAGTCGACCGGTAAAGCAGCATCGTCTTCCTCATTCTCAAAATCATATGGTATGACAGGAGTTGACTGGGCTCCTTTCCTCCCTTCCTTTTGTGATGCAGCTCTAGCTGCTGCGGCAGTGTTGACGGTCGTTACGGATCAATTTCGACCGTCAATTAGCTCAATAAATAAGAAGGATTGGACATTTCTTACACGCATTTTATTTAAGAATAACCTATTTCCACATGTACCTATAGATTTTAGTGTGCAGGTGGAATAAGGGAGAAATCCAGGTGAAACCATGCCCCAAGGCGACGAAACAACACTTTTACAAACTCGACGTTCGCCACGGGAATACAACTCCAAGACAAAAGGCCAAATATCGTCAAAGTCCAACACAACCAAGGCCTAATGCACCTGGACCAGAGAAGAAGACCCAGAGGGGGAGCCACCTGCCAAAGCCCAGCCCAGGAGGGGCCAGGCACAGGTCGGCCGACCCCCCCTGGCCAGGTCGGCCGACCTGGCAGGGTGGCCCCCTGGGCCCATCTTTCTGTGGCGGTTTGTAACCGACCTCTGGAGGTCGGTTCCCCCTGCATTAAATGCCACCGACCTCGGGAACCGCCTCAAAGTTGCCGACCTTCAAAGACTATATATGGAGGGGTTCCCCCCCTCCTTTACAAACACACACACAACAACAGAAGGATCATTCCCTCCTCTCCTCACGCTAGAGCTAGAGACTCTTCTAGGTTGTGCTAGGCTGAGTAGTGGGCTGCCTTATTGCTCCCAAGGTCTTGTGGAGAATTGGGTATAGCTCTTGTATCCTCTCTTTGTAAGACTTGTTCTTCGTATAATGGAATACATTCGTTCGTATAGTTGTTATGTGCTTAGTAGTTTGATCATGATCTTGCATGAATGTTCATCGTTCGTTCATGTTTGTTCATCGCTCGTTCATGTTTGTTCATCATTCGTTCATCGTTCATCGATGATCGCTAGTAAACATACATCGAGCGTTCCTTGTTCGTTCATGCTTGATTATCGATTATTCTTGCACGTACTTAATTGATCGTCGTTCGTCGCTCGTTCTTGAGCGACGAACGCTTATGCATAACTTAGTGCTTGCTTTGACCCTTTCGTTTAACTCATGCTAGTTAGGCTAGTTGTTCTTATGTTTTGGCATCGGGCCTCTCTGTCCTGCAAAGGTGCTCTAGATTTATCACCCCGTCGATCCGAAGGGTTGGGGGTGCCTCGAGGGATCTAGAGTTGTGGTTAGTGACGCCGGCATGGTGCTGGGGTTGTCTCTCCACCCTTGAGTATGTGCGTGTCCCACGGTTTGTAGAGGTAGGTGGCAGGAAGTGACAGCCCTGTCCATCCAAAGGAACCCTCCACGTTCGGGCACGGCATAGGAGTATGTAAATGCGCCGGAGTCGCGGGGCAGACCCTGCGTATGCCGGACCTCCCGAAGTTGCCTAGACATAAGACGCTTGTTTGCGCTTGCATGATCTTAGATGATAGGTAGAGGCCTTGCACGCTCTATGAATGTTGTACTTTAGGAGTAGTAGCTCACTAGTCTAACTTAGCATTGCTTAGAATTGTCTCTCGCCCTTTTATTAGAGAGAGTGGGCATACCTTTGTGTGTGTCACACTATCCTCAACTATTGAACCTTACCCCTGTTTTGGAATGTGGTTATATCATCTATCATTTGTAATACCATGAGCATAAGTAATCTTGTCAACCATGTCTTCCCTTGGGAAAATATAAATACGATACCCTTGGAATACTCTCGGGTGAAATGCTACAACGGGTTATCCGTCCGCTTGCGGATATTCAATTAACATGATAAACCTTATAATACATATCTAGTACTTGTTACTAGACGTGGATTATTTGGTTAATAGTGCAAGTGACTCAAACCATAACCCCCGGCGTCTCCCGCGGTCGCGTATTTTCTGCGTGACCGTAAGAGACGCCAACAAGCATTTCTGGCGCCGTTGCCGGGGAAGACATTGGTTAATAAGAATACGATGATTGTTCATGATTACTCTTGATATGATCTAACCATTGCCCATGCAGGCTAACCTTGATCTGTTTTCTCTTTGATGTGAAAACAGGATAGTGTATGCGTGGATTCGACTTGCCGCAAAACTTCGTTGACAATCCCGAGTCACTTGTGAGGAAGACTCGAACTCGCGTTGTCGTCTCCCCTCAAGAACTCACGACAAGCGAACCCGCATCTTCCGCACCATCAACTTCAACAAACATGGCTAACAGGACCCTTCGCGAGTACTCCGCGCCCTCCGTCGCCAATGTGCCCGTTGGACCCACTGTCGACGTGGGTGACGAAGGACTCGACATCAAGTCCAGCCTCATCACTATGGTGCAGGCCATACCCTTTTGTGGGAAGGCCCACAAGGACGCCAACACTCACCTTCAACAGTTCCTAGAGATATGCAACACATCAGCCACAACCGGAGATGCCATCAAACTCCGCCTGTTTCCCCTCTCCCTCCTTGGGAAGGCGAAACAATGGTTCTACAACAACCGTGCAAGCATTGACACTTGGAACAAATGTTGTACAGAGTTCCTCGCTAAGTTTTTCCCGATGGGCAAAACCAATGCCCTTCGTGGAAGAATCTCAAGCTTCCAGCAAGCAACAAATGAATCCATATCCGAGGCGTGGGAGAGGTTCCAAGAATACATATCTGCCTGCCCACACCATGGGATGGAAGAATGGCTCGTTCTTCAACACTTCTACAACGGGTTGACATCAACAACCCGTGGACATATGGATGCCGCTGCTGGTGGAGCTTTCTTCTCCATGACCGTGGCTCAAGCAAAAGAGCTCATAGAGAAGATGGTTTCAAATCAAGGGTGGAGTGACGATCGACTCCAAACACGCTCAAAAGGCATTCACCCTGTCAAAGAGGTGGACATGTTATCCGCCAAACTTGACCTCCTCATGAAGCGCTTGGATGAACACAACTCGAATGGCAGTGTTCGTGCATTGGACTCACGCATGACGTGTGAGGAATGCGGGGACACAGGCCATATGGGGAAGGATTGCCCCCACACCCAAGAAGATGCGTTCTACATAAACAACAACAACGGGTACCGTCCAAATGGAGGCCAAGGATATAATCAAAACCGACCATCCTATCAAGGAGGTAACAATTTTTTTGGCTTTAACAATAATCAACCTTCCTTGAAAGACTTAGTTTTTGGCCAAGCTAAAATTAACGAATCAATCAATAGAAAGTTTGCTGCCAATGATAAAGTTCTAGAAAATATAAATTCACAGTTAGAAGGTTTTTCCTCTGCTTTCAAAAATCAACTGAGCTTTAATAAAATGATAGAAACTCAAATAGCTCAGCTTGCTGCTCTCGTTCCTTCTGCTAATTCCGGGCAGATTCCTGGGCAACCAGAATCTCCCATTGAAAAAGTTAACGTTATCACTACGAGAGGGGAAATGTTCTCTCGTAAGACTAACCATGCAGGGGAGAACAGGCAAATAAGAGAAGAACCTTCTACAATAAAAGCTGATCCAGGCTTTCCAGTAATCTCTTGTGCAATCAAGAGATTCCACTTCAACTACGCACTATGTGACCTTGGGGCCAGCGTGAGCATTATGCCCAAGGCAATATTCGAGCAATTAAAGTACAAGTTCCTCACACCAACAGCGATGCGGCTACAATTGGCCGACTCATCCTTTCGCTTTCCAATGGGGATTGCGGAAGATGTGCCGGTATTCATAAGAGGCCACACCGTCCCGGTGAACTTTGTGGTGCTTGACATGGACATTGACAAGGAAACGCCCCTCATCTTGCCACGTCCCTTCCTTAGCACCACAAAGGCCCAAATTGATGTTGGAGTTGGAGAAATCCGCCTCTACATCAATGGGAAGGAGGAAAAGTTCGAGTTTCAACCTCGGAAAGAACAATGCTCGATGATCAAGGTCAAGTATGGGCCAAACACCTCCAACATTCAAGAAGTTGAAGTAACAGCCAGGAAAACGGACAGCCTCATTGCTCTATGGAAGAGCTTGGCAAAGATTGAAAATCCATCGCAGTTTCAACCAAAGAAACCTGCGACCACGAGGCCGGGATTATGGGCCACGAAACCCGTCCCGAAGTCCGAAAAGCCACCTACACAGCCCAAGATCAAACAAGTGTGGCAAGTAAAGAAGGTGCAGCCATCCTCATCTCCAAGGACAGGGCCGGCACCTCAAGAATGAAACCAATGGAGAAGTCCTTGCTCGCCAGACTTAAAACGGCGAAGCCCTGGCCGCCAGGACAACCGGCATTATCATTTCTTTTGGATTTTCCTTTTCAAACCCACCACTTGCATTTAAAAACTTCAAAATCACCTTGCATATTTCATTTTTCACCACAAGAAAATTTTTTATTTCAATCGTTTGAATTTTTCTTCGCCAGCATATTCGCTTTCGTCTCGCCATGCATACAAAAAAATCAATTTTCCAAAAATACTTGATTTTTCAAAACTTTTCCACTCTTTGTGCAAAGTTTTGGATTATCTCTGTACCACTACAATAATTTTTCACATGTTGGAATTTTCCAACATTTTCTCTTCTAGTTTCAAATTTTTTTTCGAAAACCATTTGGATTTTTGAGGCATGTTTTTATTTGGAAATCTTTATGAGCAATATTTTCGAGGATTTTCTGGGCATAGCAGCCAAGGTCATGAACCATATGACCGTTGGAGGCTACAGGCCAAGGAAGGAGCAAGTGGGCCCAGCAGGGGGTCGGCCGACCCCACCAGGACAGGTCGGCCGACCTGGGGTAGCCGTTGCTGCCCCCCTGTTTTTTCCCAACGGTCACCTGCCCCCTCCAACGTTCAAAAACAGCTACATTTCGTGCTATAAATTTGGAGTGGCCGGCCAGAGACTCTCTCCCCCTCACACACACTCATTTTCACTCCTCATTCACTTCATTCTCTTGCTCACAAGGCTCTCCATTGCTCTCACTTTGTGTTTGCCTCAAAGTTCTGCAGAAAAATTTCTCTCCTAGTGTTTTCTCAGTTTGTGTTTTGTTTTTGGTTTGCTCGATTTTCCCGAGTTGCGATTTTCTTGCTCACAAGAACAACCGACGGTTTTGCCGATTGGATTTTTTCTAACATAACCCGTTCGGAGCTATTGTTCTTGTGTTCTTGCTCTCTTTGTGTGCAGCCATGACCGGTGCCAAGAAGCTGTACGGAGCGTTGAAGAGGTCCCTAAGTTCAAAATCAAGTCCAAGCTCTTCACGCCGAAGCACTCGCTCGCGCCCCGCAGTCGAGCCACCGCCAAGTCCACCACATGAAGCCGAGGAAGAAGAGCAAGAGGGCAACATCGAGCATCGTCTCCTCGTCGACACCGACCTCGACTTGGTGGGCGAGTACGAGACGAACGCCTACGCGCTTCTTCAAAACCGTATCTTTGCTCCTACGCGAGCATTTGACACGGGGCTGCTGCAAAAGACTGGTATGGATGCTGAATTTGCTCGAGTTTTTAAGACCATAGGGTGGAAGGATTTTGCTAGTGTAGATGAGCCGGGTTCCCGCTTGCTTACACTTCAGTTTTTATGCACCCTACGAGAGGTAGATGAGGGTATTACTTTTTGGTTTTTCCGGGAAGAATATCGTTTGAAATGGAAAGATCTTAGCATACTTCTCGGCTTTGATTCTCGCTGCAATGTTGATGTTGATAATGCCCTTCCTGAATTTTCAAAGCTTGCATTTTGGGAAAGGATTACGGGTTTTTCAACATGTGTGCAACCTAGAACTAATCACATCCATCACCCTACTTTGCGTTTCTTGCACATGTGGATTGGCATCACTCTTTTTCCTAGAAGTGATATTAGAATTGTGCGCGAAGATGATATGAAAATTCTTTATGCCATGGTTGAAAAGATTAAGATTTTTCCTGTCCAATACTTGATTCATCATTGGTTAGAAAATTTTGGGATGATGGGACCAATTGAATGCACCTCGTTAATTACACGTATTGCTGCGAGAGTGGGTGCCTTGCATGATGCTAATGTTGAATATATTTCTACACCCCGCACACTCATAAACGAGGATTATCTTATTCGTGGTCATACACTTAAGCATGGTCCAAATGATTCCCTCATATTTTATTTTGTCGGGTATACAAACGAGTTTCGGTTACCTAACCCGGATCTTCGCTTGTATACTTGCAAAAATCTAACCATTGAGCTCCAAGAAATGGAGAGTGCACGCAGGAGTATTTCTTCTCGCAGGAGGACGCGCAGGTCGGAGCAGCCATCAAGTTCCGAGGCACCCACACCGCAGCCCATGGCTCATGGCGGCCCGGGGTATGGTCACACCGGGTATTTTCCCGGTGCGTACTCAGCCCCGCCACCGCACATGGCCGGGGGCTCGGCGTGGCAAACCTCGGGGCATGACCCAAGGATGTTCACTCCGCAACAACAATGGGAGGAACACTCCTCCAACTCTGGTGCGACTCAAGGTTTCCACCTTGAGCAAGCGATGAACAACCTCTCCGAGCAAATGGGAAGGCTCGAGACCACGGCAGAAAACATCGACTACACGCTCAACCAACACATCCTGCAAACCCATCAGTGGCAAGAGCGCACCGACACCCAGCTCACCAACCTCACCAACATGACGGAGCGGGGACAAGCCGATCTTTCGGCTTACTTTCGCCACATGGGGTTCAATCCACCAAACCCGTGAGCAAGAACAAGCTTGGGGGAGGCGCCATACTCCCCACTAAGGTATCATGTATCGCAACTTGTATCCTTTTATTTTTTTTCTCTCTTTGTTTTTGCTTGTTCTTTGCTTCTCATATGAAAAACAAAATAAAAATGGCAAAACTAAAAAGAACAAAAATAAGTAGTGTAGTCTCTTTATGCGCTGTAAAAATGTTCCTAGTCTTTCTATGTTGAGATGATGAATAGTTGCTCTGCTTTATCTCTCTCTTGTGCCTAGTTCATAACTTAGTACTCTCCTAGTTTTGAGTTTGTTGGCTAAATAAAACTCGCTTAGAACCTGAAACTTGTGGGTTGCATACGTTTGCGCTGAACCTAAGTTGTTGTGAGAGATGATATGGTAAAAAGAGCTACTCAATCTTGTTCCAAGTTAAGCTTGAAAACTCCAGAGCTTTTGTTTTCGAAAATCATAAAAATTTATAAGTTCCTCAGTGATGTTAATTTCCTACCAAAGCCATATGTAGTACTTCATGTAAAACCTTACACATATGCTGCTTGTCATTCCATTGAGCTTTATCAAAATTGTGTGACCCTAGTGAGATGCTTTTCATACTCTCATGATCAAGATCACGTACACATTCCACCTCATATGCTAAACTTCTACACCGGAAGTTAGCAACATGTCATGCCATCCACCAAAATAAAGACACTCCTCACAATATATCACCTCTCTTGAATTATCAAAAGTAGGCATGGCTATGCAAAAGAAAGAAAGAAAATAAAGCTCACAAAAGATGAGCATAATGAAAAGAAAGAGACAAATCTGCTCTCATTTTGAGCATGGAAAAAGAAGGAAGAAAAGATAGCCATGCCTAAAATACAAAGAGAGGTGAACAAAAGAGGAGTAGTCACATACATCACCATCCACATATACACACTTGCACATCTTGATCTACGATTGTATGGCTTGCTATCTCCATGGATCCACTCTTTTGGTTTTGCAAAATATGAATGCAAGTATGCCTCTCTTTCATATCCTACCGTGAGCTCCACAAAAAGCCTATTAGATGTAGGATGAGGCAACACACATGCCTTGGTGAGGAATAAAAACACCACTTGAGCGATTCGAGAGTATCATTTGAGGAACTTGGTTTTATTTAAAAAAAATTTGAAAACCTCCGGAGAATAAAAGCAAGACAAGGGATGAGAAAAATAAATGCTCTATACACCATTCTCTCTCTCTCAACCGCCCAAGGTAAAGTTTAAAGCAAAAGCCCCATAAGGATTAAGGGAAAAGGGTGAGTTACCATGGCCAACTTATTCAACTCAAGGATGAGTATCTCTGTTATACACTTGGTACCTTTGAGAAGTAGGCATTGTAGCAACTCCTGATCAACAACCTAAAGTCCTACTTCTTGCTCGGGACGAGCAAGGGGTAAGCTTGGGGGAGTTGTTGACGGTCGTTACGGATCAATTTCGACCGTCAATTAGCTCAATAAATAAGAAGGATTGAACATTTCTTACACGCATTTTATTTAAGAATAACCTATTTCCACATGTACCTATAGATTTTAGTGTGCAGGTGGAATAAGGGAGAAATCCAGGTGAAACCATGCCCCAAGGCGACGAAACAACACTTTTACAAACTCGACGTTCGCCGCGGGAATACAACTCCAAGACAAAAGGCCAAATATCGTCAAAGTCCAACACAACCAAGGTCTAATGCACCTGGACTAGAGAAGAAGACCCAGAGGGGGAGCCACCTGCCAAAGCCCAGCCTAGGAGGGGCCAGGCACAGGTCGGCCGACCCCCCCTGGCCAGGTCGGCCGACCTGGCAGGGTGGCCCCCTGGGCCCATCTTTCTGTGGCGGTTTGTAACCGACCTCTGGAGGTCGGTTCCCCCTGCATTAAATGCCACCGACCTCGGGAACCGCCTCAAAGTTGCCGACCTTCAAAGACTATATAAGGAGGGGTACCCCCCCTCCTTTACAAACACACACACAACAACAGAAGGATCATTCCCTCCTCTCCTCACGCTAGAGCTAGAGACTCTTCTAGGTAGTGCTAGGCTGAGTAGTGGGCTGCCTTATTGCTCCCAAGGTCTTGTGGAGAATTGGGTATAGCTCTTGTATCCTCTCTTTGTAAGACTTGTTCTTCGTATAATGGAATACATTCGTTCGTATAGTTGTTATGTGCTTAGTAGTTTGATCATGATCTTGCATGAATGTTCATCGTTCGTTCATGTTTGTTCATCGCTCGTTCATGTTTGTTCATCATTCGTTCATCGTTCATCGATGATCGCTAGTAAACATACATAGAGCGTTCCTTGTTCGTTCATGCTTGATTATCGATTATTCTTGCACGTACTTAATTGATCGTCGTTCGTCGCTCGTTCTTGAGCGACGAACGCTTATGCATAACTTAGTGCTTGCTTTGACCCTTTCGTTTAACTCATGCTAGTTAGGCTAGTTGTTCTTATGTTTTGGCATCGGGCCTCTCTGTCCTGCAAAGGTGCTCTAGATTTATCACCCCGTCGATCCGAAGGGTTGGGGGTGCCTCGAGGGATCTAGAGTTGTGGTTAGTGACGCCGGCATGGTGCTGGGGTTGTCTCTCCACCCTTGAGTATGTGCGTGTCCCACGGTTTGTAGAGGTAGGTGGCAGGAAGTGACAGCCCTGTCCATCCAAAGGAACCCTCCACGTTCGGGCACGGCATAGGAGTATGTAAATGCGCCGGAGTCGCGGGGCAGACCCTGCGTATGCCGGACCTCCCGAAGTTACCTAGACATAAGACGCTTGTTTGCGCTTGCATGATCTTAGATGATAGGTAGAGGCCTTGCACGCTCTATGAATGTTGTACTTTAGGAGTAGTAGCTCACTAGTCTAACTTAGCATTGCTTAGAATTGTCTCTCGCCCTTTTATTAGAGAGAGTGGGAATACCTTTGTGTGTGTCACACTATCCTCAACTATTGAACCTTACCCCTGTTTTGGAATGTGGTTATATCATCTATCATTTGTAACACCATGAGCATAAGTACTCTTGTCAACCATGTCTTCCCTTGGGAAAATATAAATACGATACCCTTGGAATACTCTCGGGTGAAATGCTACAACGGGTTATCCGTCCGCTTGCGGATATTCAATTAACATGATAAACCTTATAATACATATCTAGTACTTGTTACTAGACGTGGATTATTTGGTTAACAGTGCAAGTGACTCAAACCATAACCCCCGGCGTCTCCCGCGGTCGCGTATTTTCTGCGTGACCGTAAGAGACGCCAACAGCAGCGGCAGCTGCAGCTGCAGCTGCAGCTGCTGCTGTAGCTTCAACCAGATCTACGTCACGCTTAACGAGAAAATTCTCATATATATCTTCTTCTTCAACAAATTCGCGGATGCCATCATCTCCCAAATCTAATGGATCATCAAAGAATTCGCTCCAATCGAACTCTCCTTCTGACCTCATCTTCTTGGATGGTCTTGCTGCATCTGCTGCTGCTGACAAGCTTGGAAGAGCAGGAGGTGGTTGATGGTCACAAGCTGCAGGTATTGCACTCGGGGTCGTGCCTGCCCATACAAACACAGAGAGTTATACCCTCATTTATCCACTAGCTTACAACATTACGAAGCATACTAGCACTACACAGATAGGTGTCACCGCCTACACGTGTGTATTTCTCAGCAACAACAAGACGAAATCAGTCTAGAAATACAAAATAAAAGCAAGCTTTTGAGAAAAATTAGTTGCGAATGAGAAAACTGCTCACCATGGGGACCACTTGAAGGTGTATCACTTGCTGCTGCTGTTGCCATGCTTGGAGGAGGAGATGGTTGGGAGTCACCACACGCTGCTGTTGCAACCGGGGTCATGCCTGCCCCCCAAAAAAAACAGACAGTTATACACGCATTTATCCACTATCTTACACCCTTACGAAAGATACTAGCACTACAGTGATAGGTGTCACCGGCTACACTTATGTATTTCTCAGCAACAAGATAAAATTAGTCTAGAAATACAAAATAAAAGCAAGCTTTTGAGAAAAAATAGTTGCGAATGAGAAAACTGCTCACCATGGGTATCACTTGAAGGTGTATCACTTGCTGCTGCTGTTTCCATGCTTGGAGGAGGAGATGGTTGGGAGTCACCACACGCTACTGTTGCAACCAGGGTCGTGCCTGCCCCCCCAAAAAACATACAGTTATACACGCATTTATCCACTAGCTTACACCCTTACGAAAGATACTAGCACTACACTGATAGGTGTCACCGGCTACACTTATGTATTTCACTAAAAACTAGTGCATCGTGAAAATATGGTTCCAAAACCTAGTGTCTTGTGCAATTCACTCAAGATTTTAAGAAAAAATAGTTGCGAATGACAAAAATGCTCACCCTCGGGATCACTTGGACGTGTATCACTTGCTGCTGCTATTGCCATTGCCATGCTTGGAGGAGGAGATGGTGGAGACTCACCAGCAGCTCCTGTTGCACTCCGTTTCGTGCCTGCGCAAAAAAAACACAGAGTTATACACGAATTTATCAATAAAGGCAAGATTTTGTCAATAAAGGCAAAATTTTGTTAATAATTAGTTGGGAATGAGAAATCTGCTCTCACCTTGGTGATCACTTGGAGGTGTATCACTTTCTACTGCTGTTGCCATGCTTGGAGCATATGGTTGGGAGTCACCAGCTCCTGTGATCACAATGCTTGATCTAGTAGATAAATCTGGAAATACAAAAATAAGCTCAATGGGAATCAGGATCTTCAATTGTCTCCGCTGCACTTTTGAGGAAACTAAGTTCGGAATGTAAAAACTTCTTACCCTGGGGATCAGGATCTTCAATGGTCTCTGCTGCACTCTCACGTCCCCTTTTTAGAGTTTGTTTCCGAACAACAGACACAGATAAATTCACATATCTTGTATCAACGCAGTCATTGATCAAGCCACGAAGGATTTCATTGGAAACTATCTTGACTGCATCAGGTGGTTGCTTCTGAAGGCCCCAGAAAACAGGGGTGTCACGATCATCCCATGTTACACTTTTGGCAAGCTCATTCCTCAGGTCATCTAGAGTAACGGACTCATTGAACTTCCACTCAACTTCTGAGGGATCAAACGATGCCTTGTTCCCGACGATAACCATTTCTGAGATAACGACGTGAAACCTGTAGGGGTCATTGCTCCAAATAGGCGGCTTAGGTGGTGTTGCGGGTCCTTTCTTGCCTCCTCTCTTAGGTGTTCTTGCCATCTTCTTAGGCGTTGCCCTCTCGTCATCAACAATGTATAACAACAAAGGCACTTCTTTCGTATAAGAGTGATGGCTAAACAAGCTGACAAGGTCTTTGGTACTAAGTACCTGGACTGGCTCGTCACTATCCTTCACTAGTGCCCAAAGCTCAGTTTTTTTATTCTCCTTCAATCTCACCTGAACGGCAATTTGATCTTGCAGCTCCTCAAAACTAGAGGATCTTAAACAAAAAACTGATGTAGTTTCCTAACAGTCTCTGAACAATCCCCATCAATCAGTACTTCCTTGGTCGTCAAATTAATAGTGTACAGATCATCGAAGCTGGAGCTACGCCTCGGCTCTACCACTGCCAGTGATGATGCTGGTGTCCTCTGCTTTGGTGCTGATGCTGCCCTCTTCGCTGCGGCTGATGCTGCCCTCGTGTGCCTCTTTACCTCTTTGCCTTCCTTGGCAGCACACACCTTTCTCACCCTCTTTGTCTTCGTGGTGCTCACAGGCTTTGCTACCTCTTTCTCTACAATTTCGACGAGCAAGGGCACATTTCTAGTTTCAAATCTTTCCACAAATAACATCTGCAAGTCTCCGGTGCCGCGCACCAACTCCAAATCTCCACTATCTCTATTCTTTGCCCAAAACTCATATTTTTTACTGGGTTCCAATGTTATCCTCTTGTCAGTCTCTTCTTTCAGAGTCTCGAAAGTACACAGGTCATTAGCGAGAAACTCGTATCTTGACCTCACAAACTTTTCCCCATCGGCAACTACTCTGACACCCAGAAGAATTCTGTATGTGCCCTTCGGCGGTTTCTTCCTGCACTCAGAACAAACATGGATTCTGGGTCATTACCATATACACCCATTTGTACTACGACATATTCAAATGTGTACGTATGCAAATCGAAGACAAAATGGATGCATCGGTTCAAGAAAAGTGTTCCTATGGCCGCCGCAAATGTGTACGTAAGCCCCCAAATGAACACTATTTGACCAATACCGAAACAAAAAGAATAAAGAACAGTGTGCATAAATAATTGGCGGAATCAGTGTATAACGAGGTGGTACGTGGGGAATACCGAACCGTTTACTCGTGTGACAAAACTTCTGCAGTGCAATGGTACACGCTATACACTAAAATGTACATCGACCGACACCATAAGGTCTACACAAATTGTTTCAGTACAGTACAATGAACTAGTAATTCGTGCATCTGGCTTACGACGTACACTTTTGAGTCTACACTATTTATTTTGCGTATATTACACTGCAAATATATCATCCCATTCCTTCGGCGGGAAATCAGTATTTTGTGCATGAGGACGTCATATACGCTAAAAAAATTTAGGGCATACACTACATTCTGGCGGTATACTCCAGATAAATATGTGTCCTACGACCACAACGGAGTAGCAAACGAACAAATCTGGGGAAAACGAGAAATATTCCTCACCCTGGAGGCGTGTTGCACAGGAACGACATGCTGCACCACCAAATCAATCACACCGGGGGACAAAACCTTGAAACTGTTTACAGTACAAAAGAAATCTGTTATACAAAAGAAAGACCGGGAACGAAGAAAATCAAAGAAAAGTGCAAATAAAGGACGAAATATGGTTCCTCCGGAGAAACCAGTGCTAGATTGCCATGCTCTATCCATTGTTGTAGACCACAAATTGGCGCCAACCAAAAATGAAAGAAAACCAAGAAAGGTAAACAAAAGAGTTGAGACCATGAATCCATTGCAACATTGCCATGCTCTATCTCATGACCACAAATTCGTGAGACCAAGAAATGCAACAAAAAGAAGAAAGGCATGAAAACAAGAAATAGTGTCCAAGGATCCGATTATTTGTTGAATCTTACCTTTTAAACCGCTGCAAATCTTGGTGGAAATCCAGGACCAGCAACGACGGACGGCCACCACGACGCCGGCCTCCCTTCACTGCCATGAGTTTGATGCAAATGACACCTGTTAGGAGGAGAAGCAGAGGAGAGGAAGTGGAGACTGGGGAGAGACGGAGGCAGGGAGGGGACGAACTACCTCGCTGCCGGCGCTGATCACCGCGTGTGCCTGGGCCGCCGCCGCGGCCGGGGGTGTATGCTGCAGCAGCTCGTGCCAGGGGCAGTGTGTATGCTGCTGCACAGCCTCGGCAAATTCAAACCACGTCCTCGAGGGCGCTTTCGTCCAGGAAAAATTCGAACAGGGATAAACTTGGTAATTTGAAATTGTTTGCCACGTCACAGCACTCAAAAGTGACGCAAGATGGCTGAAAAACGGCCCGGAGTCCTATTTGAGCAAAGATGATTGTTAGGGCCGGTCCTATTTCAGCAAACACGCTCGGGAGAGGTCTATTCGGACGAAGCCCATCCGGGAAAGTTCTAAATCCTCAAATTCCCCTCCGAGTGGCGTCCGGGTCGCGGCACCCTCTGCCTGGGCCACTCGACAATACCGTCAGCGGCCGTGCCCGGGAGGACGACCAAGCTTCCAACACAGGTGGCGTGTCACAACGACACCGTACCGCAACCGCGTGTGGCGTGAGGACGACCGGCAACCAGGATTTGCAAAACCGGAAAAACAAGGCGCGATCGTGTGGCGCGCTGGCGGACGGCCGGCGTCTCGACCCAGCGTGGGGCACAACGGCATCCGAACTGCAGCGTCCCGGAACTCCCCCGGCTTCACCGACCGGGCGCCCCGGAGCTCGCGCTCAACCTCCGTGTCAACCCCTCCGATTCGGAATCTGAATTCCAACCCCTCACGCGACATCGGTGTGACGCTGAGTGGCCGACGTCGGCCCCGCGCACTTGCGAGGTGTCGACTTGGGTTGGGGCAGCCGATAGCGACAAGCCACGACGGCCGCTCGCGACTCGCGACTGCCCAAGTCGTGCACCAGCTCCCGGCAGCCAGCACTCGCGCTCGAAATCACGGCCACACCGGGCCGGGCGGCCAAACGCGCGTCGCACTCCAAGCACAACTTCCGACCGCGGCCTTTCACGTCGCAGGCTCGCAGCTCCAGAGCACAGCTTCTTTTTTTTTTTGCGACCATCCTGACTTCCATCATGCGAGGTTGCATACGGGTGCACGGAAACCACGAGCGCGTGCATGTGTGCGGCCAGCTCTACTGCTGCTTGGACTCGTCCCATGGCTAGCTTGCGCCTTTGCACGCGGGTGAGATCATACATTGAGCAGCACGGAGGAGGCCTCGGCAAGGCACGCGGAGACCGCCGCAATGGGCTCAACGCCCCGGCCTCGCACGCCGACGCCCAAGCGAGCTCGACAGACACCACTGCTTGGCGTGCCATTGCGCGAGCCGTACGTCTCGACGCCGCAGACTCGTGAGGCGACATCCGGCCTCGTGCAGTAAAACGGCGGGGGCATGAGTTGCAAGTCTTGCGACACGGTGAAGACTACTCTTTGCGGCCGTGGCTTGTTGCCATGTCGAATTGCAGACATGGGTACGGTGTAGGATAAAGAGGAGGAATAGCTAGACTATGGAGCTAGAGGTGTGATCTCCTAATTTCTATAGTAAAAAAGTCATAAAATATAAACAAGATAGAAATTATATATTCCATGTGAAACTCCACCATGACAAGACAAGACTATAATAAAAAAATCATAAATTGATTGAGGTGTTGTCTCCATCACGTGTTGTACTTGCTTTGGCCTTTGGGTGCATGCATGAGTCATCTTTGTCTTGGCTTTTAGGTGCATGCATGAGCTATCTTTCACTACGGGAAACCGCGCCTTTGCCGTGTGTTCAGGGGTTTGCCGAGTGCGTGGAGAGAGATATGATTCTTCTTTATTTGTATATAATTTTGACTTGCCTTGGCTCTTAGCCTTGCATATGAGATATATATAAAACATTTTAGAATATTCTTACATAGTCAAGAAAGAGGACCCTATGTGGTCAACAAAGAGGATCCTATCTGTCACCAACACAATCCAAGCTAGTAGTTTTTTAGCTCGTAATAAAAAACTAAGCAGCTAGTTAGACAAACAAGCTAAGCTAAATCCAGCCCTAATTGCGGTGTTTCGCTCTCTCGTGGTAGCCAAATCCAGCCTCTGCCAAGGCTGCCGAGGGGTATCCTGGCAGTATAGGCATAGCTGCAGAAGACACAGTGAACTGAGCATGCAAACTGCAAAGGCACAGTCGGACAGTTGAGTCACTGCACATGCACGTCTGGGATTTGAGCACTTCACACTTCGCAGCATATGCTTGTGAGCTGGCCTACAATAAGTTGGCTTCTCCGGTCAAGCTTTAATCATTATCTCTCCACTTTTCTCCTCACGAAAGCAATGGGTGTATACTCTTGAAGCGGTAGCTTCTTCTTCTTACAGTCGTACTCCCTGTTCCTCCATCTCCCAGACTCCCACCGTCCGCACTGGTGATGAGACCGAGTCGCCATTCGCGGCCTCCAGAGCAGGCCGAGGATTCATCGGTCTCAAGAGCACTGCCCCAGGAGGCGGCGTCGAGTATCAGGTATGGACCACTGCGACTTTGCGAATCAACTGTGTTTCTATTTCTGGATGTTCGGGAGTCGCGAACATGAGTGCGCCGTGGCCCCCGGTCGCTGGACTTTTGGGGCTCCAGCAGTGGCGTACAGTACTCTGTTTTCCCACGGCTGCATGCATTTCTGGTTTCTTTCTTGAGGCATATTCGTTGAATTTAGTTTTCAAGCTGGCCGCACTTGTTTAATCTGAGATTAAAACTATAAAAGAACTCACATCACACAACCAACAACAACAGATCCTTTTGGCCCCAATAAATTAGAGTAGATTCAAAAGAACTCGATAAACTAGCTAGCCATGGTTTTGGCATATGGATAACTGACTTTCACCCAAACAAAAGGCAGCGAAAAGGATCAGTAGTTAAGAAAGATAAGATTGTGGCCAATCACAGGTAGAACCGTCAATTCTTTTCCTCCGGTGCCGGTCTAATTCTAATTCCCGTGACGACCACATGTCGGTCGATGAGTTCCTCTGTTTTCTGGCCGAAACCTGCACAGTAGCAAATCAATCCGTCTACACAGCCACTTAGGAATCGAAACTGTAACTACCACAATAATGAATCTTGTAGATCCTTCCAAAACCTTTTCAGAGAGTATTTATACGCAATTTTTCGTTGAGCATAACAGAAGTTATGAGCTTCTGAATGTTGCTATCAGTTTCGTCAGACCTAAAGTTTCAGTTACGACTTTCCTTTTGTGTATCAATTTTTGTGATCTTAGAAGCTTAATTTATCTAGAGCACGATAAAATTTATTGTAATACTATGAATGCTCTTTCTATGGAGTACTTACATTTTGAATTTGGTAGAGTAATTTGGGAGATCGGGATTTTTGAAATCGGTATCCTGGCAGTTTGAGAGCAGATCATGTCTATCACTTTGTAGACATAAATACTGAGTTTCAGTACAAAATGTACCAGACAATTTTTTGTTGAATACCAATGTAGTAGTTTTATTAGTGTATGCACTTGTAGAATATTTATGTGCTATCATTGTTGTTTTAGTTCCAAAAATGCGAACAAAACAAGCAAGACTGCTGCTTCTTACCGAGCTGGTTGTTGGTTTAAGATGTGGAAGTGCGATATATATTGTTTGTAAATAATCCATGGAGTATTTTATACTGGGTTCTGTTCTGAAACCTAATGCATTTTTCTCCTTCAATGGAGGCAAGTAAATGTAGCGGTGGTTGTACTACCGTTTTTTACCTTCCTATTTTTATTACCTCATCTTTAATATTCTGAATCACATCACCTTAATCATATTGTGCTATATGCCTGTACATGATTTTACCTGTTGGAACATTTTATTATCATACTGAAAAAATACCTTGTATGTCATTAGCATAAACTAAAACCCCTTGTACGCCATCCTGGCCTACGTGTCATTGACACAATTAGTCTCCATATGTCATGAGACAACAATGTCGAATGAATTACTAGAAGTTTTTTAGGTGGTATACAAGGAAATACATAGAGATGTTGATATTGGAGGCATGTTCAACAATACTTGTGGCATGTGATGCGCCAATAGCACCACATATTGCATTTGAAGATCTATTGCCAAGATATGGTTGCAATCGTATTGGTGCATATATACATTTCCCAAGGAGGGCATCCCTGATCATGGCTAATTCTTTGGTGATGTCCACTCTTTCAAGTCACCATAGTGATTAAACGAATTACCATAACCATGATATGGGCATGTTTAAAACCTCTTGATGGAACTTGATAGATGATAAACTTTGATTTAATTTAAAATAATATACTTTAATGACAGCCAATTTTCACCACAGATGGAAGAAGATGACATGGAGATAGAATTGTTATTGGCAGAGCCAATGAATGTGGAGTACCACCTAGAGGAATGTCTGGGAGGTATCATTTCTTTTTTTTTTTAATCTTGTTGATATCTCAATACAATTGGCTTTTGGCACTTACGAAGTTTTCCTGCAGGTGTATTTGAACATTCTTCTCAGGTATGATTTTTGAACATGTTGTATGGGAGTCAAGATGTTTCACATGCTAGAATTGTCATTTTTTTCCGTCAAATATGGCTGTTTGCAATAGTTATTAACGGTCTTAACGCACAAGTGACGAGTGTTGAGCACTTTGTTTTCTTTATGATAGGTCCAAGATGATGGTACAGTCTATTGGAGTGGTGGAACAGAACAACAAGATGAAGTGGATGGTTTTCTTGAGCCAAGCATGTTTGGTATGACATGCTGTCAATGCATACAGCCTCCTTTTTTGTTACGAAATAGTTTCTATGTTTAGATACATACTGTCAACGCATACATCTTGGCAAGTGCAGCTTTCAAAGTTCTACAAAATTCTATAGTACTAAATATGCACTTATTTATGAAATTATCGCTGTAAAGGTAAATCTAATTAATGATATAATTTTCGTATCCTACTGAATGTATAGTGAAATAACAATTATTCAGAAAAAATATTTACACACATGCTATTTGTTTAGGTTCATTCTTGCCATGGGGCGCTATGCTACACGGTCCAAGAGGAACTCGAAGGAGAAGCCAATCATCATGGAAGGTACTGCTACTAGTTTTTCTTAATAATCAGCGGAATGGTAGCAGTCAGTGATCTTATGCTTTGTAGAGATGATACTTCAGGTTCATTTTTTATGAGAATATTAATGATGAACTTATAGTGATAGCTTGGAAGAGGTGGGGCACACTGTATTAGGACTGTCAATGGCAGTTTGAGCAAACTGGCCGCTGAACTGATCGTCCCCAATGATGAAGTGTTTAATTTTTCTTTCAATACTTAATGTGTCTTTTAGTAACCTAGTCATAGATTTTTTTAGCAGCCATTTGTACTGTATAAGTACAGTTTTTTATACAAGATACTCTCTACATTCCTCAATGTTAGTTATTCTCTCATTCCGATTTATTTTATGAGGTACAATGGCCCTCACTACACTAATTAACAAAACTTAACGTCGGCCAAGCTGGATCATGGTCCCCGAATATTTTGCAACAACTGTATATATTGTATCATCTTGCTAATCTCAAAAGTGCCATGTCAACGTGAGACTACTATGATACCATCCCTCAACGCATAACATTGTTTGTTACTCCTTCCTGTAGGCTTATCAAAGCATTTAATTTTTATTATGAAAGAAGCCCATTTTACTACCTCAAGTATCTTCGTTGTTCACTTAACCCACTAAACGAAAGTTTGGTCTAATTTACTCCTTCAAACTATTTAAATTGGTTTAATTCACTCCCTTATGAAATTAGAGTAATATATGTTATACCATACTGCAATTACTATGATCAGGGACTGGATATCAAACCAATTCTGTCAGGATCCGAAAGCCCTCACGTATTTTCTGGATGGATGCATCTGAAGTCGTTGTTAGACGAGTCATGGGGGCGCATTGAAAATGTTTCTTCTTTTGGTTCAGCGTGTGATGATACAAGAGGGACCATGTATGACAGGTACAAAGTTTATTTCCATAATTAACTATTCCTTCTCAACTTGAGCAAATACAACAGCTGTTTTTTGTTGTCACAGAGATTTTTTTTTTCAACTACTATAGGGCGGGTACAATACTACACGTAAGCAGTCGTAGGATTAATTTTTTGATGAGGTGGAAGAGGGAGGGTGGTGAGAAAAGATATGGTTATTTGGCGAAACAACCACCTCATGCGTTAAAATTTAAAAGTATGAGACGACTTACATATCATTGTACAAGTTATAGTTACCATGCAACTCATAAATATTCCTTTGCTCATCCACAAATAAATTAAGAAAATACGGAATTACTATGAGACAAAGAAAAAAATCACCTATTGTACATGTGGTCTGATAGACCGTCTAAAAATTACGTGTTACGCATGTGACGAGCTATAAAACAACACTGTTGTACTTGCCCTAAACTATATTGTGTGGACAAGCCAACTAGGAAACCCAGTTCTTTCAGGGATGGCGTGAATCCCAATCAATCGATGTGCATAGAGGCGGAAAGTTTGATTCTTCCCGGTTTGCTTACCTTGTAAGTTTGACCCACGTATAAGCATACTTGGCCTAAGATCACCAATCTTTGTGGTAATTCTTCTTTTACCCGAGATGAATATAAAAATTAAATAGGTTGATATACGTGTTTGTGAGTAGGTCTACGCTAGTTTAAACCCTAGGATGGTATGTACTCTCCCTCCCAAAAAGAATGTATTGTAGTTTTTTCCTACATCCTATCTTAAATTTGACCATATTTGTAGAGTACTGTCAACATTTATGACAGCATCGAGGCATAAGATGAAAATATATTTCATGCTGATGTATACTAATGATACTTATTTGGACCTTAAATGTTGGTATTGTTTAATAAATGTTTGGTCAATCAAACGCTTTGATTTAGAACAAACCTAGAATATCATTATTTTTGGGGAAAGAGATAATAGAATAAATTGTTTTACTTGTTATCGACATGCTTTTGATAATTTTGGTTTTTTTAATTTTTGGGGCAATTGTGTTTTTACCCTCACTTTGAATTCTAGTTCTGATTTTTCCCTCATTTTTTTGACTTTGTGATTTTACCCCTAGTTTTTCAACATGAAGTTAGATCTTACCCTCAGTGGGGTAAAATCACAATAATTCTATTTCAATTTTACCCCTAGTAGGGGTCAACTCTGGCTTCAAGTTGAAAAAACAAAGGTAAAATCACAAAGTCAAAAAAGTGAGGGTAAAATCATAATTAGAGTTTAAAGTGAGGGTAAAAACATAATTGTCCCTTAATTTTTTTGTACATCTACTCAAAATTAAAGTGTTAGCCTTCAGAAACCCTCATTTTATATATACGAAGGAACACATAACATTAATACATATACCTGGATCATAACCCTTTGTAGGTGCATGGAGCAGCATCAAAGCGCCCCATATGGTTGTGACCAAAGGCAAATGGATGGTCGTTGCAGAGTAGGTGATGCCACGGTGAACCCTCATTTTGATGACAACAACCTGGCAGAACTGATAGCAGGTACAGTGTTCTACTTCACATCAAAAACCGCATTTACCGAAGCCAACCAGCTTATATCATAATACCTTTTTCCATTGTTAATAAAAATAACTTTTTTAAAAAGAATAAATAACTGTAAATGTGCAACACTCGTGCTAAGTATGAAATTTGAACTCGGCTGGTTGTGTTCAACCACAAAAAACCTAACCAGTTGAGCTATGCTCGCTCTGCGTCAATAATTAGCTTTATTCTATCCTTGATCAATAACTGTTTTCAAATTTTTATAGTACAATAGTAACATATAAGTTATATATTATTAAAATGTTTCTCATGATGATCTAAAAGTATAAATCATATATTGTTAATCTATATTAATTTCTAAAAACCCATGATTAAAAATAGAAAATGTACCCGAATCTGCACTCAAAACCCCACTGATCTAAATGATACCTCTTCACTGTGCTCTCTCACGGCTCGCCACTTATGTCCACATTTTCATAATAAAATATATATCTCCTTCCTAAGCCTAGGAGTCATGGTATACACTCTGCACTCATTATTTCCTTTTTCTTTCTTTCAGGTTTTTCTTATGCAACCCCTTCACGGCACCCCCATATCGATGATGAGGTATGATTTGGAACCTATAAAACATTGTTTTACTTGGAACAAATAAATCTTTGGCATGCCAAATAAGTAGACCAGACTAGTTAATTATTGTCACATTTTGAAACTCGAGTTCTCTTTGTGGTTATCATATTTTAATACTTTTCATATTTTCCCACCAGATATCCCTTGTAGATGAGAAGAATTATCTCGAGTCTCTATATTTTGTTACTATATATTACATTGTTCATAAAAGAGTTGGCCTCTCATGAATGGTTTTAAGATGCGAGCAACCACCCGATTGATGGATGCTCACCTGAATAACAAAATTCTCTAAAGGAGGCAGATATGACACAACCCTAAGATCAAGAGCACTTGGCTTCTCTATTTTTTTTATCTCAAATTTGTGGTTAGGGTTTGAGAATGGTATTTATACTAGGAACACTCCTCTTAGCGGGGCTGAAATGGTTCTAATTAGGCTCGTGTTCGAAGCTTCCATGCGCATATTACACTCATGCCCAAAGTTTATGGATCGGTATAGTTCTTGGTTTGATTATTCTGGATGTCTCCAGAAATAGCTCTCACCAAAACAGTGATAAATATTTCCTCGTGGCTCGAAAAAGTTACCGTTTGATGCATATGAAACTTGACTTCAAGATGCTTCCAGAAGTATAGGACACTCATGCCCAAAGTTTCTGAATTGGTACAGTTCTTGACTTCAACATTAAACACATATAATCTCGACATTTATAGGGGCAAGTCTCATCAAAACAGAGATAACTCTTTCGTCGTAGATCCAATGAAGGTTCCGTTTGTTGCATATGAAAGTAGACTTCATAATCTTTCAATACATATATAATACTTGAACTGGAGCCTTCCATATTAGTACAGAAGTTATCGTGAAGTTGAATATTGTTAGAATCCGAATAACACCATGTTGACATCATCTTGCTCCTATTGATCATCGTGCGGCATATTCATCCTTGGCAAGTGATTCAGACTTGAGTACAAGTAATACACCTTAATTATATAGGTAGCAAAAAATTCTTAGTAAAGGCATTCTCACAATCATCACGGAAAAGATTCATCTCTTGTCGTAGTATAGCTTAACAAGAGACCGAGGTGATGATCCCTTGACATAACATTGATTTAGTGTTGTGAGGTCCATTGCATTGTTCAGCACACACCAATAGAGGGTCATGAAAGATGTCCTAATCATCCTACTCTCCTTGAGAAAGAGTCAACCTCAGAGTATGTCTCTAAAGGAAGGAGATGAATCAGCTATATGTGGAACGCAACTGGAGTGCCATGTGAGATGTCCTCATCAAAACATGTCTCTAGACACCAAACTTACGGAAATCAACGTTAGATTTGGGTTAGAAAATTTTAGCCATATTATATCTGCCAAAACCGGAAGTTCCGGTTTCCCTAGTTTGCCAATTTTGGATGTAAACAGGAGATGGATGGATCTATACCTGCCAAGCGCCAATAGGTTGGCACTATTTATTTATTTTTTTTGTTGTGATTATACAGTACAACTCAGAGACTCACAACGCACACACACTCACCCCTATGAACGCACATACGCAAACCCTATCCCTATGAGCATCTTCGAAGATTGAGCTGATAAATCCTCGAGATTGACGAAGTCATCACTGGCGTCTCACTGTTGACGGTCACGTCGCCTACCGCTGAAAGCACAAAGCCGTTAAATCCTAAAAAATTCGCTCCCACGGGGAGAATCGAACCCAGGACCTAGAGGTGCTACTCGGGTGCCTTAACCGCTAGGCCAAGACCCCTTTCACATAGGTTGGCACTAGTTGGACTTGTTCTCTCAGCTATTTTACTTTTGTGTGAAACTGTATCATCCGTATACTTGTTGCCATGATAGTTTGTCTCGTCGCTGGAATTTCTCTTCACACACTATATAATTCGTTGGTCTCTCTCACGGCTCACGGCAGGAGTGTTTGTGGGGCTTTGAGAACGTCGGCTGTCAATGGGAACTGCTGTCACATGAATCAGCGCAAGGGCAGATTTCAAAGCCAGGAGACAATTTAAATGAGCCTAGCCTGCTAGGTATGAATTATAATGATATCTCACTCATTTTCCCTAGTGAGCTTGGCTTTGTGCATCACCGAAGTCTGTTATATAAGAACCCTCGACGAGCAAACTATATATATTATGTAACCTATTATGGAATTATGTTATATGTTTCAGGACCTTTGCTACAGACCCTAGGCGGTTGGGGAAGACGTGGTCAAAGAGGATGCCGCACAAGAAGCACACTTTGGAAGGTAAATATAAACTTAAATCTTCCAAGTATATTTCATAGTTTAAATTTATGTATTATATTATACTTACCTATCTGGTTAATTAACTCCCAGCTTTGTACCAAAGTGAAAAAGAAAACAGTGTTCATAGGCTATGGATTCTTATGTTTGATGTAGACTACAGTTTTAAATATATGATAGCATTGGTTTTTTTTTATTAGTTTGACCACTCATATTCTCCATAAATATGTGTGCAAATAGATAAATATAGAAGTTAAGTATAAAAATAATGTTTTCATAATAGATATTACAATTTTCATTTCAATTTATGTAACTGAATATTGAAATATATAAAGTTCCAAGAAAAAAATGAATGGATGTCATATATTTAAGAACAGAGGGAGTAGCTTCTTTCAGTTGCACCGTTAATTGTAGCAACTCGTTAAAACCTATTCGGTTTGGTTTCAGGGCTACTGGAGATGATTTATATGAAAATGCAGTTTAGACAAATAATTTGACCTAGGGTACTCGATATATTTTACTACCTCAACTATTTCACTACATTGTTTCGACTGGATTGCTTAATTCATGTCTTTATATAGAAATATTCATATATTCCATTGAATATATGCTCACTTATTTATACTAGCAAAAAACAAAACTATTTTTCGATTAAGACCATAAAGGAGCATTGGATTTTTTTTCGTTGTTTTTAGGTACAGATCACCCAGCTGCTTAGTCCGCAAGAACCTTTGACACGTGGATTCAAGAAAAACCCAAAAAAGTATAATCGACATTGGTCCATTGGTGAAGTGCGTATGCTGGTACACGGTGTAGACACATACGGTCTTGGAAAATGGACTGCTATCAAAGAGGCTTATTTCCAAACCTCAATTAGAACAGCAGAACATTTGAAGGTACTCTGAATTACTCCTTGTTCTAGGTTTGTCCTAAATATAACTTTTCTGCCTTTGATTATGAATTTCTAGTTGTATAGATTTACAACAAAAAAAATTATGTTTTATATGCGTCATTAGAAACATTTTCATAATATATAGTTTTTATGTTGATAAACTGTTCAATTTTTTTGAAATTATCGATGAAAGCTAGAAATTTTTGAAATAAGATAGACCTCAAACAATAACTAATTTGTGTGATTGAGGAAAATCCATCCGAGTTACATAAACTATTTAGGGATGGTCATCTAGCTACATAAATTCCGAAAGTGACCATCTAAGTCCACAAACCATATAAGAATGGTCATCTAGGTACATAAACTCCTAATTGATCATTTAGGTACAGAAACTAATTGTGTTGTAGCTGCCCAAATCCAAAGCCCTTCATGCGTACTGGCGGCTGTTAATAAATCATAAATGACCGCCAACATACCGGTATTTCTGTGTACTTGCGGAATTAGTGGAAATTAATTGATACGCATAAGGACCACCAACAGTGCATCCAAAGCCCTTCGGGAGGCGAGGCGGTGATATGTGAGGAATATATCGTGGCGACTAACTGCATGACTATCAACTCCTGTCAGCAGCAGGATCAAACAAGGGCTCTTCACCTCCTTTGCCAGGTCATCGCCTTTCGATCACCGCCTCACCCCCCCCCCCCCCCCCCCCCTGATTGCCGAGTAGGGTCTCCTTTCTGCAATTTTCCACCACCAGGGATTGTATCCTCACGGGCATAGCAGGTGCCCCTCCATCCATGCTGGCATGTTCACATAAGGTTTTTTTAGAGGGAGGGGAAGAAGGGCTTTGGACTTGGGCAGCTACAACATAATTAGTTTATGGACCTAAAAACTACTTTAGGATCGAGTTTATGTACCTAGATGTCCATTGCTAAATAATTTGTGGACCTAGATGGTCACTTTAGGAGTTTATGTACGTACTCCCCCCTGTTCAGAAATAGATGTCATTCTAGCTCTGGGTGCGGGAATTAAGGAGAGGTGAAAAAGGTGGGTGCACTGAAAACGAGAAGGAGAGAGATAGAGATTGAAGTGTAGTGGAAATAGGGAATATTGTATTGGGATGAGGAAAAGGTGCATTAGGAAGTGAGAATGACATGTAATTTGAGAAACGTGGGTAAGGTTAGAATGACATGTATTTTTGAACGAACGGAGTATATGACTATCTCTAAATAGTTTATGTACCCCGGATGCATTTTACTCGATTTGAATTATTAGGATAGACCTAAAACAATAAGTAATTTAAAACAGAGGTAGTTTGATGTATCTTGGTGATAAATTCACCCTAAGTAAAATACTCCCTCTAGTAGCACATAATCCAATGTGCAGCTCTAAACATTATTTTCTTCGGAGCAATGAAAGTACCATTGTGTTTGAGTGTAAATTCTGAAAGTGAACCTATTTCAAAGACTTTGCAAGAATGGACTTCTTTTTTTATAGCCGACAACGAGTTGCTTCTATTCCTATCTATGGATCCTAGGAACAGAAGTATTGTGGTGCGTAGATTGGATAACACTAGAACCACTAGATCAACTAGCACGAGAGATTACTCGACGAGATCAGCTAACACTGGAGGTTAGTCTACAACATTGGTGGTACAACACTCCATTTTTATATCTATGAGTAAATTGATTGGTGGTACGATAATTTGTGAGGTGGGTGCGTTTTAGTCACAGAACTTGAAAATTGCTCAATCATATCATTTGCACCGTCATAACAAGTTTTGTGACTCAATTGAGAAAATTTCAAGTTGTGTTCTTATATCGTACCCACCTCACAAGTTGTTGTACCGCCAATTCAATTCACTCTTCTTTGTATCATATCAATTCATCAACTTCCTCTCAAATGAGAGATTTACAAAGAGTATATATACTATAGGAACATACCTCCTTGTTGGGTATGAACATGAGTACAAAATGATAGCAGGTGGAAGGCCATCCTGGTGGAGCATTTGAGGATTCTTCTTCATTTCTCGTGCAACCACTAAACAGCTTGCACATCTTCCACTAAAATGGCCATAACTAATAGCTAAGAAGTCCAAAAGATGCAAATGTTTGTTGCGTTTGAAACTCTCATACTTTCCAATGATGTAGAATATGAATGCTAGAACCATATATACATTAATACCAGAGATGCTCGAAATATAATGATCTTACTACATGATATATATAGATTGATACCATTTTGACGTAGCTGATGATGACAATTACTCTCTCACACATCGATGGTTTACCTTTCCCTGTGCATATCAGTTCCATTGTGTGTGCTAAACGTTGTTGAATCCAATGCCAAAAGATGTAAATTCTGTTTTTAAAATTGCCCCTATTTTCCTTTGATGCTTGCACATGCATTGCCCCTATTTTGACTTGAGGGTCTCATATACATATGAAGATGAAAATTCAATTATATTTGAATCTTATAATATTAGATGTACATTCCTCGAATTGTTTCACGCATACTTATGTTAGTTTATGTATTTTCAGGATAAATGGAAAAACTTGAAGGCAGGATGCGGGCCTGAAGTGAAGTCCAAAAAGAAGGTTGCGGGCTTTTCTCTCGTATATATCTTTAGGACTCCTGCTAGCTAGCCGCCAACCAATTATATTCTCACATATGCACCATGCATTCACGCCAGGTAAAACCCCGAGAAGCTACGCGGCTGGTTCTACAAAGTCTGGAGGCTAAGATCATAGAGATCGAAAAGAGGCACGCTGCAACGACACGGAGCGCGTCGACACAATAAGCAACCGTGCGTGGTCTTATTTTGGGCTCCATGCTTTATCTGCCGATCGAACACACAGTCTTATGGTTCGAGTGTCGTGCACAGTTGAGAGCATATATACCCTCGAATGCACACACACACACACACATGCAGCTAACCGCGACCGTGTGTCACGGATGTCAATATGTGATTGCCGACTGAACAACTTGAAACGATCAGCTGCTTACTCGGAACCGTACCTGTGATGTTAGTTGCATGCTTTTGCAAGTAGTGTTTGGACGGATGGAATGCATATATGATTTAATTGCAGCGTTCCTGTTTGTTTCTGTTTCAGAGCTTCGGGGCACTAGCACCCTCCTCCGTCTTCTGTCGCTACGATGTATGCGATGCATGGATACATCCGGCAATCTACCCATCGATAGTGGTCTCGTGGAGTCGGGTTCTTGGCAGCTCGCCCTGTGTGCTCCCCCAAGCCCCAAGTCGACTCCGTGGATGGCCACGGATCACTAGCTAGAGTCTAAAGCCAGAAACCAGAGCAACGGAGACAGCAGCTCAGGCCGGACTGACCGGTTGTGTCCGTGTACCAAACTCGATCCAAGCATGGCGTCGGACTACTTCTCTAGATCCCACATGGGAGCAGCGCCACTCACGAGTCCTCACGTCTGGTACACCGTCACGGAAGAAGTTTCAGTATGAGTTTGCCGGAGATCGATGCGTGTTGTGACCATTTGGCTTCGATTGTGGCCGGAGACGCGTTGTTACCGGATCCCATACGGCGACTCCTCGTTCTGAGTGAGCATCGGAGGTGGATGGCCGGAGACGCGTTGCGGTCGGAGGTTCAGTCAGAGTAATTTGCCGCCGGCGCGTTGTGCTCGGAGGTTCACTTTGAGTTTACCATCGATGTGTTGCGCACGGTCGGAGGTTCAGCCAGAGTTTGCCACACCAACGCGTTGTGGTCGGAGCTTCAGTCTCAGTTTGTCCTAGACGCGTTGCAATCAGAGGTTCAGTTCAGTCTGAGTTTGCCGGAGATGCGTTGTGACCCATTCGGCTTCGCATGTGGCCGGAGACGTGTTGCGGGTCGGCGGGAGCACACACGCTCTGCCTGAGCACCCATGCATGCAGGCACGCAGCATGCAGGATGTTGGCGAATGGCGAGCAGCTAGCGGCATGGGGTCCTCCGGAACCGTGCAGCACGGCAGAGTGCCCAGACGGATGGTCGGCCAGCGAGCAGCATGAACGAGCACTTGCGCACACGCAGCCGCGCCTCTCCGAGCACTGCTTCCCGAGCTGTCCGAGCACACGGTGCGGAGCAACGCCTTCGCGGGCGAGCACTCGTTCCAGGGACGCCGCAGCCCCAAAAGCCCACGCTGCTCCGAGCACTTCAGCTCCCACCTAAAGCCCACGCTCAGGTTGAAGGCCCAATACGAAGGTTGTTGAAAATTAGAACCTCAATTCAGTTTTTTCATCATGTAAGTATGTTTATATTAAGACCGTTACATGCATATATTCATCAAAGTTTGCACATGTGAAACATTTTCTTTTTACCCAATTTCACAAATTAAAATTTTCACAATAATCTACCCATACTAATACTCCTGACGATAATCACATCACTAACAATAGAGTTAATATTAATATTCTTGCGGGGAGGGGGGGGGGGGGGGGGCATATGGCCTTTTCCATTGTAATTGTGTTTTGCACGGAGCTGTAACCCGCCTCTTCCGATATGGCAAAGTTTAATCCTGCATACCCCGACAATGGCGGCGCTCCAGTAGGTGTTGTCATACATAGCTCTGGACGGCTGATCGAGAGTTTCTGATGAGCAACTTTGGCGGGCCTCTTTGAATTGGTGGTGCCAGCGCCACGGAGGAGACTAACAGAGCCCGTCTGGGCTTTTCCATGGCGCGTGCATGCGCTGCGCGGATTGGAAACTCTCGTCCAGTCCAGAACGGATCGCAGACAACGTTGCTTCGCTCTCTTTGACAGTTGAAACGAACAAGCCGCCACCAACCAAGCATGTATGCGTGTGCTTGGAGCCTGAATGCATGCGCTGCCTCGTGATCCCTGCTTGGATCTCGACACGGGCACGTACCAGCAGCCACGCCAACTTTATCGATCGCTGCAGCCAATAAAAAGGGCGCTAGCGTTTACTCCCATTTGAACGCAGCGATTGCCGGATGCGTCAGGACCTTTTTGCCGGATGCAAGTATGTTGGCGTGCTTAAAGCCGGCGCGGCCTCGTGTACAAAACAGCATATCTGCGTTCTGCAAGGCTGCCACGGCACAGCCGTGTCCGTAGCGGCAGGCAGTCGTGAGTACACGTCGTGCGAACGAAATCGCTGCGGCCGCTAAAAGCACGGTAGCTTTTGTCCTTTACGTACGTAAACCGCGCAGCGATGGATCGCTCCTGGACCCGTCAGGCCTTCTCGGTGAGGCGCTGATCCTGCTTGAACGGACGCCCTGATCAATGCGTATGCGACGCCGGGCATGCACCTCTGCCGAGCACGCGGGCAATGCCATCGGCCAACGCTTGGCGTGGCGTTGGTCCGTGTCGCCGGAGCTGCAACAGCCGTGTGCCCCCTCCCCTGCACACTCATCCGGGCTGCAGTTCATTTGCGCGCGCTCCCCAAGGCCAGAGCTGCAGCGTGATGTACCACTGCTTCCGTTCCGTTGCCACTTGCCCGCAGTTCTTGGAGGGTACACTGGCATGTATGGCCCTGTTCGTTTCTTTTAGCGTTAAATTTTAGAGGCCTCTAAATAAAGAGAATCTAGTACTAAATAAAGTCTAATGACAAAACCATTTTACAGATGGGTACATCTTTACGAGACGAATCTAACGAGCCTAAGTAAGCTATGTTTTGCTACAGTCATGCTACAGTAATGCTACAGTAACCATCGTCTAACCACGGATTGCTTACCCTCATTAGATTCGTCTCGCGAATTAGACCAGAGATTCTGCAGTTAGTTTTGTAATTAAACTTTATTTAATACTCTTAAATGATAAAATTCTTTTTTTAGACCTTTCTAAATTTTAGACTCCCATAAAACGAACACGCCCTGTATATGGCGCGAGGGCAGCAGCAGTTGCAGACCAGCAGACACGGTGAATCGAGCCTGCAAATTGAAGGCACCATCGGACAGCAGGCCGGGACCGGCCGGGTCGCTGCACAGTAAAGTGAACCTCTGTAGCAGGTACTGGGAGTTCAGCAGCAGTTGGACGCATGTGAGCAAGCCCACGGTACCCAGGTCCAGATTAGGTTATGCTTGTTTCCCTCATCCCAGGTTAATGGCACGCCGTATTTTGCTCCATATTTTCGCAGAGGAAAATTAACCAACTAGAAGAAACACATGTCACAAGTTCCGCTTTTTATTCGGTATTTTCCATGACCCCGACGACCTTGTCACTAATCCTAGATAGTTAGAGACACTTAAGTGTCCCTTAACCAAGGGACATGCAAGCCTTGACTCTAATCCCCATGTTTCATCTTTTTTCCATTTATTTATTCAGCCAAGGGCAGTGCTATAGTAGTCTTGTACGGAGTACTGACCCCACCAGACACTAATTTTTCAAGGATGATCAAAGAACCAGGCATGGCAGTAAAGGCTGACAAAAACCCTCTTCCTCTCCCTGTAGATCCCCTGACCATTCTACTACTCCATTTTTCTCAGAAGCACCCCACGCCTTCAGGTGGGCTGACACGGTCGGAGTCACCATAGATCCTTGGGGCTTGCGGGCCACCAGGAGTAGTGCGCGCGCGCATTTCGTTCGTACTAGTACATGCACTCATGAAGAGGGCCGGTGACCATCGTGGCAACTGGCAACGCACTAGTGCTCGCCACTGCTTGCTAAGCTAGCCTACCGATCGATCGAGCTCAAGCCTCTTTGCATCTCCTTGTAATTCGTTTCCACATGCATGCCCGATTAAACTGATCAATCTTAAAGGAACTATACGGGCGTACTACATGATACTAATGCATGATGTATATATAAAGACAGAGATATAAAAGTCTTCTATTTACTCCATGTAGTACTCCTACCTTGTACGTACTACTATGCAGCTAGCACAGTGTGTTGTATAGTCAAACGGTTGGTGTGCGTTACTACAAATGCATAGCATAGTAAATGTTTACTTAGCCCGGCCGGAACATATATGGATCCATGCACTTGGTAAGAGGTACAGTGATGAAAGCTTATCGACCAAATAAATAGAGAGGGAAAATTAAAATCTTGTGCTGCGCTTTCTTGGACCGACCGTACTCCAGAACTGCAGTAAATAAAATACCTCCAATCTTCGACAGGGATCGGTGACGGAGCAGTGCACAGCAATACAGCACATTTTTTTTTTAGATAATGGCAATACAGCACATGTATCGTCGATTCCAAAATACAAAAGAAAAATAAAACAAGCATGACCAAATGTCTGTACTCCAAGATCATTGCTACAGCTAGCTAACCCAATGATGTTCAAGCACGAAGCTTCGTGGAAAGCATCCGTCTTGCCCGTTTCGGCAAAGATTCCTCGGCCTGCATGCAGCTCCTTACTTTAACCCCGCTCACCGATTCCATGCAACGTCGTCGTCGATCTCATCTCCATCACCATCAGCACCAGGCTATAGCCTACAGATCACGACGACGGAGCAGACTCCCCATTTCAATGTCGCCCAGCGTCTCTCTTTCTTGCCTTTGCTTTCTTTCTTTCCTTGCACATCGTCATCCTTCACCAAGGTAATTAACGGATATGGAAATCAAAATTACTGCTAATAGATCGATGTACTACTAACAAGGACTATTTCCAGCCGACTTGTTAGATGGGCACGGGTAGGGCTGACAAAAAAGCTAGAGGCTCGCGAGCCAGCTCGGTTTGATCTTAATTTTGGCTCAACTCGGCTCGTTCTTCTAAACAAACCAAGCCGAGGCTACATCATAGCTCGTTTGTTAATGAGCCAGCTCGTGAGATGCTCATGAACAGTTCGATTATCTCGATAGGCTCGATTATATAGAAATACCAACTTTAATTCTCTAATAAGATGATAGTTTTTATGTTAGGTGAAGCTCAATTTATCATCAAATAAATAAACCAAGTTCAGTATAGATAAAAATCATGTTCAATGTTGGATCATATTTTTTATTTTTTTATTCTCTAATATTGTTTCACTACGGGAAATCGGCTATTTGCTGAGTGTCCGTCTGTTTGCCGAGTATATTATATCGGGCACTCGGCAAAGAGTCTCCTTGTCGAGTGTTTTTTAAAACATTCGGCAAAAAAAAAAAACACTCGGCAAAAATAATCTTTGCCGGGTGCCAACAAAAAAACACTCGGCAAAGCGAAATTCAAATCATTTTTTGAAGCCCTAAACGAATTCAAATTAAAAAGTGTTCAACTATAAAGTTGTATAACTTTTCAAGGTCTACAACTCTTATTTGGAGAATTTCGTGACAAAACAAAGTGATAGTAAAGTTGTTCACAAAATCAACCTCTCTTTTCTAAGTTTCATGAAACTAGAAGGGAGACCTATAAGATTTGTGAACAATGTGACTATCATTTTGTCGGATGTATAAATGACCAAAATAAAAGTTGTAGATACTCAGAAGTTATGAAACTTTGTAGTTTAAAACTTTTTAATTTGAATTAAATTTGCTTACAAAATGGAGGTTTGAATGACAGCTAAATTTTAAAATTTGAATTTTTCAAATTACCTCGGATGGAGAAACAGTCAAAATGAGAGTTTTAGATCACAATAAGTTATGAAACATTGTAGTTGACAACTTTTTGATTTGAAATCATCTTGTCAACGAAAACTAAGTTTGAAAAAGTTCAAATTTGAAATTCAAATTTTGTAAACGACCTCAGATGGACAAAAGACCAAAATGAAAGATGTAGATCTTGAACATTTATGAAACTTTTAGTTGACAACTTGTTAATTTGAATTCGTTTAGGGTCTCAAATAATCAATTGACACTTAGTTTAGTTTAATATGAGTGGAATCAAAATGAGATATGGGCACATGTGATGCTGTGGTGTAGTGGTTGAGGTGGACTTGCGCGAAGGAGAGGTCAGGGTTTGAATCTTGACCGGGGGAGTTGTGGCGGGTTGATGGGGCCTCCCCTCATAAAATAACATCTTTTTGCTATTTTTTTCATGCGATTTTTTTATTCAAACTTTGTCGAGTATTTAGAGACACTCGGCAAAAACTTTGCCGAGTGCCCAAAAAAAAAGCACTCGGCAAAGAGCTATTTGCCGATTAAGATATGCCGTATGCTCTTTGCCGAGTGCAACACTCGGCAAAGCCTTTGCCGGATGCATTTGGAGTTTTGTCAAGTGTCCTTGGCACTCGGCAAACAAGGGAGAACCCGTAGTGTTTTATATTGTGGTTTTTATATTGTTGACACATGCCAATAATTAAAAAAATACTTCAAATCACCTATGTTTTTGCGAGCCGAGCTTGCTCGTTAGCCACCGCTACACATGAAGCAGTGTTGTGATGTCACCGTCGCCCGCCGCTAGAAAAACAACAGCAGTGGTAGGCGGATTGAGGTAATTGAAGCACAAGTGGTGGGCTTGCCCATTTCGGCCTCTTCGCCCGAACTGTCAACGTCATATATAAACAGGACGCTAGGTTAGCCTGCATCCCCATGAGTCCACCGCGCCACAATCTTCGCACTTATCCTCTCCGCCTTCGCGCGCCCTCCTCTTGCTTTCAGCTCTGCCGCCCCTCCCCTCCTATCTCTCCTCCTAGGTGCCGCACCCCTCTCCCCCTCCATCCCACTAGCTTCGTCGTGACTGCTCCTCTTCGGTATTGTCTCTGTCGTGGACTCTCCTCCTCGTCATCCATGTCATCCTCGTCGCCGTCATCTCCGCTGCATGGTCGTCATTGCCGTTGTCGTCCCCGTCAACTATCCGTATGGTCACACCATTGACGGCGGGACACGTGGATCATGCCGTGGGGCGCAAAGATCTGGGGTGGGGAGCGTGGATCCGAGGCAGAGCATGCGAACCCTGGGGCGCTCCACCGCTGAGCTCAACACGAGGCGACCTGCCTCGTTCCTCATCTCCCCGACGTGCAGCGCGACGGCAAGCAATAGTGTTCTCTTATCCCTGACGACACACGGCTCGATGATAAGCAGTGGGGTCCTCCTCTCCCCAACGTGTGGCGCGATGGCGTCTTCCCCTCACCACTCCTCCTCAGCTTAAACGGCAGGTATGCATGGTGTCATCATGGGGTCGACAATGGCAAGCATGCCGTAGCACGGCGACAGCGGGTGACCTAGGGTTATGGCGTGTCTTTTCTCTTAATCTATGTGTCATGTCATCCATTTTATTGATGTGACGCATGATTTAGTGGTGATGAAAGGCACATTGAGACTGGCCTCATGTAAACATAGAAGCAATGCTCCTCCGCAGCCAGCATGGATGCATATTGTTTCCTAAAGACCATTAATCATTTAATAGAGTTCTAAAACATATGTGTACGGTAAGTTCATGGACACCTTAATTTTGTTTTTGAGGATTCCTCTTAGATTTGTATAATCCTTTCTTTTTTTTAAAAAAAATGGGGGCAAACATTCCCCATATTCTTTGAATCTTTAAGGAGGCCATGCAGGGACCAAGATATGAATGTATAATCCTTTTTTCTGTTGAGGAAAGGGAAGATGTGCATTAATTGCTACTCCCAATAAGAGATCCATTTTCATTAAGTAAGGTGCTATGTCACTATATATTTTTGATGATGTGGCAAAAAGCTTGCGATGAGAAAGACGAGAGGAGTTTTATCTAGGTAAAACCATGTATGCACTATTTCTGACAAAACTTGTCTTTTACAAGTGCTTCTTAGAAAGAAAGAAAAATGAAACCATGAATTGTAATCATAGAAAAATGA
This sequence comes from Eragrostis curvula, assembly GCA_007726485.1. Lineage (NCBI taxonomy): Eukaryota > Viridiplantae > Streptophyta > Magnoliopsida > Poales > Poaceae > Eragrostis > Eragrostis curvula. The sequence goes on along the minus strand of CM017439.1, from coordinate 24,997,549 downwards.
CTTGTTGCTTATGTGGCACTCTTGGAAATAAAATGAAACAAAGAATTGGGACTAGCCTTATGAGCTTACGGTCTTATTCTATTTTCTTTTGTACCAGGATGATCACATTCTGTTTCTGTTTTTTTTTTTTTTGGATGGTTTTATACATATCTCTTGGTAGTGATTTCTTTATGTCACATGGATCAAGAACATATATAAAAATTACTGGACCGGTCCACTTAAATTCACTAGTAGGTCGTTGCAGTCTGCCGAGTCAATATATACCGCTTCCCTGGCTCCATGGACAACAGAAGCTTGCTCTCTCTTTCCTTTTGGCTTCGGGGCAAGGAGGGAGGGAGGGAGGGAGGGAGGGAGGGAGGGAGGGAGAGAGAGAGAGAGGGAGGGAGGGAGAGGGAGGGGGAGAGAGAGAGAGAGAGAGAGAGAGAGAGAGAGAGAGAGAGAGAGAGAGAGAGAGAGAGCTTTCTTCACAGTCCGATGAGCAAGTAGGGAGAAGGAGAACCGACCAGCTGCCACGCGCAATCCGTCATCATTGGCGCCGCTAGCTGTGGGCTGGATCGGAGCTCCTCAGCTTCCTCTCCACGGCGAACGGAAGAGTTTGACGGCTGCTTGCCTCCAGTTCTCAATATCATCATATCCATCTCGGTGGTCGCTCGACTCGCTCATCCCCCTCTGGCCGGTGACTAAGCTCCTTGTGAAAGGTATTTGAGTTTTGTTTTCCATATGCATCTCTCTCTCTCTCTCTCTCTCTCTCTCTCTCTCTCTCTCTCTCTCTCTCTCTCTCTCTCTCTCTGCGCGAAATACTTGAATTTTTCGATATTTGGTAGTTTAAAATAATCCAATTTAATGACTTCGGCCACTTTCAACAACTAATTAACAGCCAACTTTCACCACAGATGGAAGAGGAGATAGAACTATTATTGACAGAGCCTAAGAACGTGGAATACAACCTAAATGAAAGTATGGTTCATTTGATCGCTATTAGCAGCATCAATTCTTTTTGGTTAATCTTGTTGAAATATTGATACAATTTGCTTAACACTTATGTAGATCTCCCTGCAGGTCCATTTGATCATTATCAGGTATGATTTTTGAAGTTGTCTCTTTCAACACTGCTTGCACTGGCTATTAAAGGTTTAACTCACTTCAAAAGTGCCAAGCATTTTATTTTATTTATGATAGGCTGAAGATGATCATACCCTCTATTGGAATGGTGGAACAGAACAAGCATTTACTGAAGATGAAGTCGACGAGTTTCTTGAGCAAAGCAAATTTGGTATCTTTACATAATGTCAATGCATCCAGCCTCTTTTGTTATTACTAAGCATGGTACTTGAGATAAAATCTTGACAGGGGTACCTTTCACAGTTGTACAAAATATATATTGTAATACAGAGGTACTTATTTTTGAAAATGTATCTCTAAGGTAAATCAAAATCAAAGATATAATTTGCCTAGCATCCTTACTATAGTTTAGATAGTTAATGTTCAAACATTGAGGGATATATGGAACATCCTTTTTGTTTGAGCAAATGTATTGACCTGGCTTAAGCCAAGTGTCGGATTACAATGTAATTACGTATGTATGATGAATAGGAAAAATGTATATTTTATATCATTAGCAGCAAGGGACGTCCAGCAAATAAATTTCTCACATGACACACTGTATTCACAAAAGAAACTATTAACATACATGCTATGTTTCAGGTTCTTTCTTGCCATGGGGCACTCAGCTACACGGCCCAAGAGGAACACGCAGGAAAAGCCAATCATGGAAGGTATTCTACGGCTACTTATTTTTCTTAAGAACCAGCAGGAGTGTTAGTCAGTAATGCTATGCTTTTATTGAGTAGATATCACATCAAGTTTTTATTTGCAAGAAGCTTCTTGATGAAAACTTATGGTGATAGCTAGCTACCAAAGGATGGGTACTTGAACTAGTGAATAAAATGCATTTGTCTCTCTATTCTTTTACTTGCCATAGTAATAATCTTGTATTAATATAAAATATAGAACTACAGAACTACAGAACTTCACTATTATATATTATTAATACAATATATGGAAAAAAATTGTGATTTCTAGGGAGAAGTCAGCCATCAGTTTTCTTCACAATATCCTTGTACAAGTGGAGGTAGAAAAAATAGCGATCACTGGTCGCATGATGAAGTAATTAAACTAGTGGACGGGGTCTCAACTTATGGTGTTGGAAAATGGACAGATGTGAAAGATGCCCATTTCTCTACATCAATTCGAGAGACAACTCATCTAAAGGTAAACAGCTAGATTGATGATCCATTACAACATGCAATAAATACATTATTCTTTGATGTTTTTCAAATTTGATTAATTTTGTTGTTAATTTAATGCCCAGGATAAGTGGAGGAATTTAGTGAGAACTTGCACAAAGGTTCTATTCTCTTACAAATTTCTAGTCTACTCTTCGTCTTAGCAATGCAATTACATTCTACTTTTATTTAAGTGGATGCAGGAATCCCCAACAATGTATCTACATCTTGAACAATCATTGGTTGAACGCATTCGGGAGATACATGCCAAACACCCTTATCCAAAGCAACGCCACACTTAGGGACAACAATCACTGTTTCCTCTAAAAATAGGTGCTATTCTCTTACATTTTTGGAGCTCGTACTAGGAACACTCAGTTTTATTCTAACAAATCCCTTTGGCTTGCTCTAGGGAAAAAACGCAGGAAGCTGTGCGCAGATAGTGCAAAGATTATTGAAGTGCCGGCTTATAACAGCACACGGCTAACAAGGATGCGGAGAAGTGGTGATCTGCTAGATGATACTCCTAAATATTTATCTACGACAATAATTAAATATGTGTAGTTTCTTGTACTTCCATGGTGTAATCTCTAATGATGGGGGAAAGACATATAATAGCACAAGGATCTGTATGGCTTCATTTCTTTCGGTAATATTAAGCGTGAAGTCCAATTTATAGTTCAAGTGTGAAATCAAGTTTTACTTAACAATAGATTAGAAAGTTGCATTGTTTCTCAAGTTCCTATTTATTTTCGACTAGATCGAGATTCTCGGTGTTTGGTGCATTGAATCGTTTGGTTGAAATTATTTTTTTTTCAAAAGATCCGGCAACTAAGTATTCCGGCTTGTATTAAAATAAGAAGAAGGTACCTCGTATTAAGGGAAATGAGGCCAAACCATACACACAAAAAAAACAAGATCCTAACTACTACAACCACAAACTTCCCGAGCGGCTGGTCCAACTAAAACAGGACGCAGATCGCGGGAAAGCTCCAACAACACTCTCGCGATGGAAACCATCGCAAACCACCAAGCGAGCTGCTGACAATGACATCATGGACGTCGAGAATGGACAACCAACATGGCGAGTAGACTCCAAGATAACACCTCCAACGAGGCGACCACACCCTCAGCTGTCCACCAAATCTTGTCGTCAGGGCACTGTATCTCACCTGAACTGCAGCCCTCCCCTTCAAAGACACCACCAAGACCACCTCCCTGCTTGCGCATGCCTGTAGCGCACTTTGGCATCTTCCTGCACGCGCACGCCATCGCGCCGCCTCCGCCCAACGCACACGGATGCCGTCGCGCCGCCTCCGCACTACGCGCGAACGCTGTCACACCGCCTCCACCCTTCGCGGGCCCGGCCGTCGTGCAGCCTCCACCCTGCACGTAGGGCTGCCCAGCATTCTCGGCAGCCTCCTTTCGTCGGATCCGAATGCAAAGTCCTCGGATCCGGCCGCGGCGACTTCAAATATGCCGCCCAACATCCACAATGCCATGCTCGAGGTTTGGTGCTCCTTGGATGAGAAACGCCTCGCCGGCGCCGTCCTTGCGCCCACACACATTGGTAGCGCAGGGCTCTGGCGGCGGCGCAGCTGGGAAGGGCTGGGGAAGATGGCGGCGGTGTTGGGCTAGGGTTCCGCCAGAGTCATCCGTGAGGAGCGATGCAGGGGCGAGCGGTCGAAAAAATAATCACAAACTTACTTGCTTTTTTGGTTGAAATATCAGTTCAAAATCTAACTTTAACTTTAGGGTAGTGGAATTTGGTAATATAGAGAGTTGTCAATGGCAGAACTATCTCTAATGAACCTTGAGGGTTCTGACCCTCTGTTGAATGAATAAATAAAGCGAGCTTGAGAATTAAAAAAGAATTAAAAAATAGTGGAAAGTCAGGTTGTCCTTGGTGGAGCAAGCTCTTTTTTAGATAATGGTAAAAATGAGTCCCGGCCTTGACTCCCGTTAGGGGTGTTACGGCTGTTGCATTACCACACCGCAGCACTTATGTCTGCCATCACACCATAATGTTTAAATAAACTAAACGGAGACACCAACATAGTTTCATAGGAAATTATTTAGCAGCAATCCTATTGCTAAATCTCCATCCATGGTTGGCGAAGAGCTGCATCACCGTTGTCTCCAACACACGGCATGCATCCTTCACCGCAGCCAATGTGTGCCCCTGTAAATTTGGTGATATTTAGATGCAAGAGAATATTCTGCAGGAAATTGGGCCTCTCTAGGAGAAAACACAGGCCAACCGGCCCCACCACTAGGCCGGTTGGCCCCCCTTGTGCCCAAAGGCCTCTGCCTTCCTCTGGTGGGCTGGAAACAGGCCACACATGCAGAAACCAAAGGCCATTGAGGAAATTCCACCGACATTCTAGCCTTGTTTTTCTAAATGGAATTAAACTATGTTTAAACAGCGTCTAAACACTAAACAGATGACCACCGTTTATGCCTAAGCGGCTGTTTAGCCCGTTTAAACCCGTTTAAATGGCCGTTTAAACTGCTTTAAACGCTAAACGGTGGTCGACCGACTGTCTACCGTTTACCGTCTAGGAAAACATTGCATTCTAGAAGGTGGGTTGTTTGGGCCTAAATTTGGCCCTTACCCAGTTTTGTCCTCCTCCACGTAGTAACCAACCTACCAACCGACACCAGAAGGAAATCAGGCGGTGATGAACCGCCTCATCAGCCGGCCGGCCAGGCCCCTTACTAGGCCGACGACCTGACTTGGCGGCGCCACCAGTCCACCTTCGGACATAAATACCCTGCTATCCTAAGGATGCTATAAATACCCCTGGTCGGCTGTAGAACAATTAATTCACACCTCATCCAAGTCTTTTTTTCCATTACACATTTAGTGTAGAAGTAGTGTTACTTTGGGAGTTAGAGTAGAGTAGAGTGAGAGCTCTCTCAGGGTTCCGAAAGTCTTCTTGGAGTTCTGGTATAGTTCTTGTATCCTAACTCTTGTAAAATTATATATTTATCTAATTAATATATAATTAGTTTTATCTTTATTTGTCTCTTTTATTAGTTATTTTCTATTTAGTTTATTTATTTTGTTAAGTTAGTGTTCATAGAAGTCTTGTTGTGGGATTTGTGATTGTGTCTAAAAAGTACGAGAGAGTGCCTCCGTCGGAGATGGCATCCACGCTTGGTCAAATCTATGCTCTATTCTTAATTAGATAGGGATGCTCTGTTAATCAAGAGTAGTTCCTTTATACGGGTTATAAGCGTGACGCTTAGAGCTTGGCCTATACACGTTTGGCGAATAACCCTACGAAGGATGGTAGCCGCGAGTGTATGTGGCAGCTACACCGGCCTCTGTAATTCACCACGTCCGCGTTAGACAGGCAGGGTTCTCAATAGCCTTGGCACATCCGTGCCTCTAAACGACTTGTTGTAACACCCCTACTTTTGGAGCAAAGAGAAAAGAAGAGAAGAAAAAATAAAAAGGAATAAAAATCACTCCAAATTAAAAAAAAATTTGTCCAACCTCTCACCTTGAAATGAATTTTCAAAATAAAATTCACTAAATAAATTAAACTTAGTTGAATCTGAAAATTTTGAAATATTTAAAAGTTGTGCTCAAGTGTTTGCTCTCATTTAAAAATGTACTCAAAATTTGAAGCTTTCTGAATTTACAACAAATAAAATCAAAGTAGGATTAAATCCCAAGTTGATTTTCAAAATTATTGAATTTTAAATCTGCATCAAAATCTCATCATATGCATTTCTGAATTTTATTTGATTTATTTTGAGTGTTTGATCAATATTTGTTTTTGTTTGAATTTGAAATTGCTTCAAATTCAAATTCCAGAGAAAAGATCAAATCTTTTATTTTCTTCCGGGCCGCCTTTCTCCCTTTTCTTTTTCCCTGGGCCGCGCCCGTCGCTTCCGGCCCAGCCCACCCACTCCGCGTCGAGCCGCCGACACGCGGGCCCCGCCACTGCGTCGTCTTCCTCCGTCGTCCCGTCCCGTCCGACGCGACGCCGCCGCGAATCCCGCGCCGCCCATGCCGCCGCCCATCCCCGCCTGCCGGGCAACGCCTTGGCCGCCACGGCTCCACCGTCCTTAAAAACCGCACCGCTTCCCTTCCTTTCCTCTCCCCTGTGCGCCCCGAGCCCTTTCCCCTTTCCTCTCTCTCACCTCGCTCCGACGAGCAGCTCCGGTGCTCTCCCCGCTGCATCGGATGTTTTTCCCCTTTTGTCTTCCGCACCGAGCTCCTCCGCACCCTGCGCCACCCCGGCGTGCCGCTTGCTCGCGGAGCCGAAGCCTCGAAGCCGCGCCGCAAGCAACAGTTAGGGTTCCGGCCACCCTCGTCGATGCCGCAGCACTTCGGGCCACTCCTCGCCCGTCCGAGCGCATGGTGAGGATCACCGTCTCCTCCTCCCTCTCCCGAGGTTTTCCCCTCCTTCATTGGCCAACCGGAGCGCCGGAAACCAAACTCCGGCGAACTCCGGTCATGGCACCGCCGCCTTGCCGAGTTCCGGTGACGCCGCATCACCACTCCAGCCGCTCCCCACGTCGACACGTAGGCCACCCTGCACCGTTGACGCGCGCTACGCCCCAGCGTCCACTTCCCGTCGCCCCTCTCCCTTCCCTTGCAACGCCGGCGAGCGCTCCGGCCAAGCGCCGCCGCGCGCGACGCCCCGGTCCACCGTGGACCGGTGGACCGCCGCCCGTCCCGGTCCATGGACTTCGTGGACCCAGTCCACCGGGTTTTGATTTATTTTAAAACCGTTAATCCCTTTATTGCGTCAGCATTACGCAATAAACAATTTCCAATACAAAAATAATTCCTAAAACCCTGAAAATCCCGGGCCCGGTACATTTTGCAGATAAGCCCCTGACCTTTTAAATAATCATGTTTAAGCCCTGCTTTTTTACAGAAAAGTACCTAAACTTTTCTGTAATTATGTTTTAGCCCCTATCTTTTTACACCAAGATCCCTAACCTTTTCTTTAATTACAGAAAGGGTCTAGAACTTTCTGTAATTATCTTTAAGCCCTTAAAACCTTTTTATAATTACAATCGAGCCCCAGAACTTCAAATATCCATATCTTTTCAACCTTAGCTCTGTTTTGAGCGATTCTTGCGCTCACGCGTTCGTAGAAACGCGAAGTATCTCATGGTACTACTCTTGGAGCACCACACTCGATCTATAGACCATCAATACCCTAATTTCCCCTCTCATTTGTTATATCCTCCTCGTGGCAATCGTGCGATGTCAATCTCGCGCATCGCAATCATCGTTCACTTGCACTTAACCAATCTTGTGGTACCATTTAGTCTAGTACCTTCCTTATCACAACCCCGCTTCATCCTTGTATCGGACATTCACTCATTCGCTCGCTACCATTAAATCTATGTCAGTATTTCTTACGGTCACAGATAAATCCGCAAGCGCACGGAGAATACCGTTGTAGCACTTCACCCGTGAGTATTCAAGGGTATCGTATTTTCCACAGGGAAGGCGGTGGTTTACGAGATAGCAAAGTTCATAATCACATAACTAATAATGTACCAAGGTCTAAACAGGGGTAAGGATAATAATAAGGGGTAGTAGTGACAACACAACCAGAGCAATCCAATCTAACACTAGAACTAAGCCTAGGCTAAGCAGGGTTAAGAAGAGAGCCGAGATGGGCCCTTATGTACTTCTTATATTCCTGCTCATGCAACACATACAAGTCTAAGCTCTATGTCAACCTGGAACAAGGGGGGTAACCAGCAGGGCTGTCACCACCTACCGGCATTCCTTCTACCAGGCAATCAAGGCTATCTACCGTAGAACAAAGAGGATTAGGCACAGCAGGGCTGTCACCACCTACCGGCAAACCCCCCTACTAGGACACGTGGCACTAAGGCGATTAAGTCCCCAATGCCAGTCCTAGGGTCACGTGACAATAAGGCAATTAAGTCCTCACTGCCAGACCTTCTCTTGTTCAAGCAGACAACCAAACACCCAAAGCTGTTTATCAACCTAAGCACCATGCTCACATTGCTAAACAGTACTCTCGATTCCCACGGGACTTTGACCCTTCGGATCATCAAGTCGGGAATAAGAGTACACCTAATCCTGACCCGACGGATCAACAGATCAAGTGCTAGAACATGTATGACTCTGACCCTACGGATCATCAAGTCAATGGGTGAGACATGCGTAACTCTAACCCTGCGGATTAACAAGCTACGATCTATATCGCACATAACTCTAACCCTATGGATTAACAAGTCATGGGCCCGAGCATGTCTCACCATTTCATGCATGAATCGAGTGTAAGGACATAAACGAATGAATAAAGGCATGTCAAGCATGAAGCAACCAATCATGACTAGATAATAACCACATAGAAAGCACATGATCATCATACTAGTACAATCATAAGGCATGAGGAATAAAGAAGATAATTCTATTGGGGTGGACCTTGATACTTACTTAATATGAGATGAACGACGAACGAACGATGAACGAACAACGAACGAACGTCGAACAATATATTATTAGCAAGTATCCTCAAGATACAAGATTGGGCTAAGTCCTAACAAAGGGAGGACAGCCCTCTCCTCTACCAAACTCTCCCCTCTAATCCTCTACAGCCTAGAGACTAGTCTAATGCTAGAGATTGGATTCCTCTTGGTGTCAATGTGTGTTGTCTTGTGTTGGGTCGAGAGAGGGAGGGGTGCCCCTTTATTTATAGCCTTAGAAGGTCGGCAACTTTGAGGCGGTTCCTGAGGTCGGTGGCATTTAATGCAGGGGGAACCGACCTCCAGAGGTCGGTTGTGAACCGCCAGAGAAGAGTGGGCCAGGGGGGCCTCCCTGGCAGGTCGGCCGACCTGGCCAGAGGGGGTCGGCCGACCTGGCCTGGGCCCCACTGGGCCTGATCCTCCTCTGGCTCCTTCCTCTGGCTATGTATGTGCCCAATCCACTTGCATTGTTTGGTCTTGAAGCCTGGTTCTGTGGTTTTGGGCTTTTGGACTAAATTCTTTAGTCCGGGAAAATCCGTCGATTGCAAAGTCCATGTTTAGTGCATGTTTTCCCCTGTTTTTATATGAATTGCACCTGCACTCATAATTTCACCAAGACTAGTGGAATTTGTTAGAAATAAGCCCTATGTCTACCCTTGGTGATGGTGTTAGGTTCCAAAAGGTGCATAAAGTTGACGGTAAAAATGGGTCGTAAGGACCGTCAACAAGATCCCCCACACTTAGCTCTTTGCTCGTCCTCGAGTAAAGTTTGAAGGACTAAGGTGGAACACGACTTCCATTGGTATGATGCTAGCATACAAGTTATTCCAAGCCATACCTGTACCCGTGAACTTTTGATGTGTCTACCATGTCATCTTGGGCGGTTGAGGAATGGAACGGTTTAGATTCAAGTCATCATAACTCCCTCTGCTGAGTAACTTGGGTTTTTGATAGATTTTCAAAATAAAAACATGGCTCATACTCCTCAAATGATCACTCTCAACTCGCTCAATGTGTATGGTTCCTCACCAAGGCATTGGATTTGCCTCTTTTCATCCTACTTCTACAAAAGGCTTTATGTGGAGCTTGGTAGGGAATGAAAGAGAGGCATACTTGTATCACATATTTTGCCGAACCAAAAGGGTGGATCCATGGAGAATGCAAGTCATACAACCTTGATCAAGATGTGCAAGTGTGTATGAGGGTGGTGTGGTGGAAATTGTACTCCTTTTTTGCGTTCCTTCTCTCTTTCTCTTTTTGAATGTTTGAGGAGGACATGGCTATGATTCTTTCTTTCTCTTTTTTTTTCAACATTATCCCTTCTCTTTTTTTTCATCATGCTCTACTTTTGTATGAGCAGGGATTATTCTTTCTTTTGCATAGCCATGTCTCCAATGATAATTAGAGAGAGAGAAAGGTAACAATGCTTTTGTGGAGTACTTATTTTGGTGGATGGATGGTGGTATTGCTTAACTTCCAGTGTAGAAGTTCAGCATGTGAGGTGGAGTGTACGTGATCTTGATCAAGAGAGTATGACAAGTTTCTCACTAGGGTCACACAATTTTGATAAAGCTCAATATAATGACAAGCAGCATATGTGTGTAGGTTTTCCAATGTAGTCAACATATGGCTTTGGTAGGAATATAAGATCATCGAGGAGCATAGAGCTATAGATTTTAAATTTTTTGCAAGATAAATTCCCAAGCACTCTATGCAGAAGAAGCATGATTCATCTCATCCAACCATATCACATTCACCAACAACTTAGATAAACAAGGGTTCCTATGAGATTGGTGTTCACAAGCAACAGGTGTATGATGCGAGGAATAAAGAGTATGCAGGCCAACCAACTAGAAGCATGTATGTTGAGGGAACAACAAAGTTCATTTTATTCTTGAGTTAAATTTTAGTGATTGACTCAAAAGATTATTTTAACTCATGAATTGGGGAGATGGAGTAGAGAGGATGCGCAAACCGTCGCCTTGGATGAAGTGGAGATCAAGAGGGCCATGAGATATTTGATTGACCCAAAGGTTCGACCTAACTTTGTTTTGTTGTCCCGAGGGCTCCACTGTTTTACATGTCGATCAGTGCGAGGTTGTGCATCATGTTGGTGGGGGAGATCTCGAATGTGTGCGTGATGAAGAACTCAAGAGATCTCCCCCCACACTTGTTCTTGTACCTGCTTTATTTATTCAAAACAAACAAAAACAAAGCGAAGACAAAGAGGACTCTATCGGGGTTAAAGACCGGGGAGCCTAGATTTATTGAATTAAACTCTAGGTGCCTTATGAAAGAAAAGAGAGAAGAAGCACCTAGCTTACTTATTTATTTATTTATTTATTTATTTTTCAAGTGTTATTTTGATTTTAATTTTATAATTTTTATTTTATTTTGACATTTTCAAGGTGGAAGAAAAAAAGGATACAAGTTGCGATACAAGTTACCCTGGCCCCCCCCCCCCACACTTGTTCTTTGCTCTCGGCCCATGATTTGGGATTGCGCCCCATGTGGTTGTGGTAGTAGGCCATACAGTCATTTTGGGTTTTTGAGCAGCGTGGCTGTGAAGTGGCGATCTTGTCTTCCATATTTTGCTGCCACTAAGTGTCACAACGGTGGTGGCACTCGCATGGCTGCAATTCTTATTCAGCTCTTGAGAATCCTGCCAGAAACACTACTCCTGCAAGCAATCTTCATCCAACTTGGAGAGGCATGGTTAGCTCTCGGAGCACATACAAACAAGGTCCCGGGTTAGATGACCGGACCTCATTTGTACAGCCGAGGAAGAAAGGCACAAGCAAGTCATGTGGACCAAGATTGAGTGTGACCATGGGCAACCAAGATTGAGTGTGACCATGGGCAAGATAATCCTCGTTGATTAAAAGCAACTTGAGGCTTAGTGATATGAAAACTCGAAACAATGTAAGCCCCAACTCCATGAATGATATGAGAAAACAACGAGGTGCACTCAAGAAGTCCAAACTGCTTGGAAAGTTCTAACCATTCATGCATTGCATAGGAGGGATTTTGATATTGTTAACCATGGCAAGAGGATTCTAAGCTCATTCCTCATACAGATATGTCTATGATTGCTTTGAGGAACACAAGTCATGGCAAGCCAACCATGCATCAAGCACAAGAAGGGATATGATTCATTGCCAAAGAGCATGCTTGTGAAGATCAGGAGTTGTAGGCTCAAAGTCTGACAAGAAATGCTTATGAAAGCCTAGTAGAAAGCAAGGATGTGTGCATGAAGGGTGATACTCCCTATGGAAGAACCGAAGGGTAGTACCATTGCCTAACTACTACAAGGATGCATGGGAAATCATGTGGTAAGTAGGTGGGAGCCATACTCATCCACACGAACAAAAACCATATCACCCTTGGGCTTCCAATTATTAGCAAAGAATGTGGTCATACCTTCGTTGTGCAGAGATTTCGAATTGAAGTTGTAGGCTTGTACCTTCTTTTCGCACACCAAGACAAGGTTGGTGTTGAAGAGGAGTCTTGACGTGTTGTTTTCATCATGGTCCTCCTCCATGGGATCTTCGTGAGGCTCTTCATGCCAATCTTCTCACATTAGGCATGAGCTTAATGGAGGGGGACGAGTATGTGTCACGTCGGGGGTGACTTATGTTTGAACTTGTCGCCTTCTTCAACGTGTTGATGAGCTGATTTTTGGCCTTTATCCTGGCTGCACATAAGAGCAAGAACACAAAAGCGAACTCGAGCACGGGTTACGTTAGTGAAAACCAAATGGATTTCCCGTCGGTTGCCTTTGCAAGGATGTCTTTTTTTATCCCAACTCAATTTATTGAACAAATAGAAAAGAAGAGAAAGGGAAATCTTTTTCTTAACTTCGAGACGAAAAGCCAAAAGGGTTTGTCTCAAAATTATCTCTCTTTGAGAATGATTTTCGAAAAAAAAAAGGAAAAGAAGAGTTGGAGACGACTGAAGATCGAAGAAGTTTATTTTTGAAAGACTCCAACTATGCAAATAGGAGAACCAAAGAAAAGAGAAAATCTTTTTCTTAAACTTGAGACAAAACATCATGGAAAATTGGGGAAATGCGAGAGCAAGAATTTTGTTTTAAGGGTGCTTGAGTACGAAAGGGATGAATTTGAAGAATCCAAACACCCTTGCATCCAAATGAAGTTCAACTTGGTCAACAGCCCCACGATGGCTATATGCTTTAAAGTCAAGGGGGCTGTGCCAAAATTCCATCAAAACTTTTGCTCAAAGCATTTTCCAAAAGGTTGGCTCAAGTTAAATTTTACCAAATTTATTCTCTCAGATTTTTTTTTTCAAGGAGATCTTGTTCTTGAACTTGGGGCAAACAATGAAAATTTTCGGGAAATGCAAGAGTAAGAATTTTGGAAAAGAGTGCTTGAGTGGAATGAAAAGTGAAGGCACCAAGCACTCTGGAAACAAATATAATGAAATGAAGTCCAATTTTGGTTGACAACCCCATGATGGCTATGTGTTGGAAAGCCAGAGGGAGTTGTGCCAAAATCCCTCCAAAATTTTGCACAAAACATTTTCCATAAAAAGATTGCCTCAAACTCATTTTCAAAAAAAAAAGAAATTTTTGTAAATGTAATGTGGTTTGAAAAATCCCAAACAAAAGTCGGAAAGATTCAAACATGCAAACAATGGAAATGCATGTCGAGGGAGAATTCAAATATGCAAGTGAAATGCATGAATGAAATTGAGGGAATTCAAATATGCATGTGGAAATGGAAATCAAATATGAGGTAACTACCAATTTACCTTTGGCAAGGGCATCATCGTTTTAAGTCCAATGAGCAAGACTTCTCTCCATTGCGTTTAGCTTGGCGACTTGGTGCTTGATCCCGGAGATGAGGATGCAAACAACTTCTCGTGTTGGGGTTGTAGCTGTCTTTTCAAAGCACTTGTGCGAAGCCTTCTCCCCTTGTGCTTCCCTTTTAGGGTGATGTTGGAAGGCGTCTCTTCCTGTTGAGGGTGTGGTCTCCACCCTTCACCGATAGCTACCTTCTCAACTAATTTTGTTGCTTCTGCAGCGGTAAGTGAGAAGATGCTCCCCTCGGCACGAGAATCAAGATAGTCACGAGCTGGTTGTGTCAACCCGTGGTAGAAATTGATCAATATTGTCCAATCATCCATTTCATGATCAGGGCATGTTGTCAAATAATCTTGAAATTTCTCCCATGCTTTAGGAATGGATTCTTCTTGTGCTCTCCAAAAGTTTGGAGTTTGTACATGAAGGGCATAGGCTTTGCCTCTTGGAGAGTATTTCTCGAGGAACACTTCAGAGCAATCATCCCAAGTAGTCGCAACACTTGGGTTGGCATAGAACCATTGTCTTACTTCCCCCATAAGAGAATAGGGAAATAGACGGAGTCGGATGTCATCTTGGTTGACTCCCTTGATGGACAAGGTTTTGCATGCTTTCAGGAATTTATGAAGATGAATGTTTGCGTCCTCGTTGGCCGTACCATGGAATGGATTGGCCTGCACCATGTGGATTTGGCTGGCTCTAAGTCTGAAGTTTCCATCTCCAGTGCTGACGTGTGGCCCAATTGCTACACGATCAACAACGGCAGCGGAGTATTCGTGGGAAAACTTTTGACCCATTGGTGTTGAGCTTGATGGTGCGGATGTAGCTGCGGAGTATTCGTGGGAAAACTTTTGACCCATTGGTGTTGAGCTTGATGGTGCGGGTGTAGCTGGCTTGACTGTGGAGAGTATTCTTGAGGATGGGTGACTCGCGGTTCTGTTCGTCTCAAGATTACTTCTTGATTTTCTGTGTATTGCCTCGTTAGGTCAACGCCAGAGGTACACTACCCTGTTTTCACATAAAGAGAAAACAAAACAAAGGTAGACCTATCTAGACAGTGGTAATTAAAAGAAATATAATTATAAACAATGCTAGTGACTCTTCAACCAGTGCCTTCCCCGGCAACGGCGCCAGAAATGCTTGTTGGTAATTCTTACGGTCACAGATAAATCCGCAAGCGCACGGAGAATACCGTTGTAGCACTTCACCCGTGAGTATTCAAGGGTATCGTATTTTCCACAGGGAAGGCGGTGGTTTACGAGATAGCAAAGTTCATAATCACATAACTAATAATGTACCAAGGTCTAAACAGGGGTAAGGATAATAATAAGGGGTAGTAGTGACAACACAACCAGAGCAATCCAATCTAACACTAGAACTAAGCCTAGGCTAAGCAGGGTTAAGAAGAGAGCCGAGATGGGCCCTTATGTACTTCTTATATTCCTGCTCATGCAACACATACAAGTCTAAGCTCTATGTCAACCTGGAACAAGGGGGGTAACCAGCAGGGCTGTCACCACCTACCGGCATTCCTTCTACCAGGCAATCAAGGCTATCTACCGTAGAACAAAGAGGATTAGGCACAGCAGGGCTGTCACCACCTACCGGCAAACCCCCCTACTAGGACACGTGGCACTAAGGCGATTAAGTGGTACCATTTAGTCTAGTACCTTCCTTATCACAACCTCGCTTCATCCTTGTATCGGACATTCACTCATTCGCTCGCTAGCATTAAATCTAGCAATATATCCTTTATGTCGTGACACATCAAAATCCAATAACCTCCTTCTATTACGAACTCAACTCCAATTCTAGCCTTGACCAATCATCGCTCGATCAAACCTAATCCAACAATGCATGCAATACCCATTCCAATATCCTCACCACATCCTACCAAACCTTATCAATTCGTCGTCCTCTTTTTAAGTGCTCTTTATTAGATCTGGTTGGAGTTATTGTTTCGTTGTTATCTTAATTGCTATTTGTCTTTATTTGACCTTAGTGTTTTATATGCGGTCATGCATTCATGTCATACATGTTCACGTACACGTACCATCGTCGTGCGTCCGACGCATGACAACCAACTTAATAAATAATAACTTATCTTAGTAATTAATCAATCTAGTAAGTAATTAATAGCTAAGTCATCATTAGTTAACGATATAAGGTATAGGAGCCCTAAGCTGACACACCTTGTACTTCGTACACGTGTTGCATGAACCTTTATATAGGTTGCTACCTGTATGAAGGCTAGAGCCACGAATGTACGAAGAACACGTACACACGCTGCTCCCGTCACTTCATGCATTCATACTCTTCTCTTCGTGTTTAGCATCTCTCATTACACCAAAAGCCATAGAGTACGATGCATCACCCCTAACGGCCTTTTTAAGGTAATAAAACCTTGAACAAGCAAAACTAGATGCATCATCCTTGTTTTGAGTCTTTTATTCTTCAATTGCTTTCTATCGAGTTTATTGGAGTTAATTGGATCTTATTAGGCTCTTTTCGCTCTTTATTTTCTTTTGCGGTAGTTTATTTATGTGTAGTATTTCTATGCGTTAGATTACGCGAGAATCGAGGAAGAGCCAGAAGAATCCAAGCACCCGTCGAGGAATCTTATATCGAGACCCGTCGAAAGATACGAGCTTCAAGAAAGGACTCGAAGGCACTTCGACGGAAAAGACTGAAGACCCAGAGCTTAAATATTAGGAAAGCGAATATCAGGCAAGCCCTAACTCCCCTTTGATCATATTGATCCTATGATTGCAAAGAAAACCCACTTAGAGCCTGCTTTCAAATAAAGTATGCATGGTATTTAAAAGTGATTTACATGCTTAGTATGTCCTAAGTACTTGTTGATTGCCATACCTTGTTTTTGCTTATCCTGATTCCTTGTTAAACCTAGGAACCCACATCATTAATCCTTTAATGATGTGATGGATCAAAATGCTGCTTAGGACCTGCTACACTGTGTTCTTAATTAATCTTGCTCACATGCTTTTGTGTTAAAATGCGTGAGTGCTTGGTGGTGTGAGTAAATGTGAAAATGGGTGGGTTTGATGATAAAGTGCAACCCATAGTGGGGGATGTTTTGGCGAGATCAGGCGAGGTAGTCCTCAGTGGGGAGGCTATCTCTGGGACGCCCTTCCTCGTGAGGATTGGCTATTGAAGATGCCTGATTCGGTCGTATAAGGACCGGTTCATGTGCCGCCTGGCCTAGCACCCTTCGTACAACCACAAGCCTTGTATGGGAAAGGTTTGGAACCACACCCTACTATAGCGTTCACCCGGTACCCACCAGGAGGCTGGAGTAGCAAACGGAAGCCAGGAGAAGGCTCGACGAGGTTGGCGTCGAGTCCGGCATGTGAAGACAATTCTGGCCTGTGGCCATTCTATTATATGATGATGGAAGCCCCTGGTTGCAGATTTTCCGTGGTGGTGCCGTGGTGACGCCAAGTAGGTACGGAACCATTAGTATCCAGTCCAAGCCATGGCAATGGGGAGGACTGGGTACCTTGTGGGGAATGTGTACAACCTCTGCAGAGGATAAGAATCTATCCGGATAGCCGTGTTCCACGGTATTGGACAACGCGAAAGCTATGGCCACACAATGATTAGACTTCCGGTGTGAGTTATCCTTGGCGTGTTTTTGGAATACACCGGCGTGGAGCCGTGCGCTGGTTTCCGGCCAGCATTAAAAATTGAGGAACTGGCGGGATTGAACCATTATCTCCCCCAGGGCCGACCAACCCCACTATATGATAACAATCTTGACTATAGTTTGCGAACTGTTTTGATTTCAAAAACAACCCTTGCATAAAGTTGGCTTTCCGCCGATATAATAAACCTCAGCCTCATCCTTGATAAACCCTTGCATATGTTTATCCCTTGTGTTAGGGTTTGCTGAGTACCTTATGTACTCACGCGTTTGCGATTGATGTTTTTAGTAGGAGAAGTCTTCGTAGGAGACGACGACGCTTTGGTTTTCGGTTCTGCTTCTCAAGTCTGCCTGTGGCTTGGGTCGTGCTTTCCGCTGTCTGTGTGTGACTGCTTCGTCTTTATTTGACGGAAGGACTTGGATACCTCTGCATCCTTGTCGAACCGCCACTAAGGGCTCAATATATCAGGTATTATATTTATTTACCTATTCGAAGCATGCTTTTGATTACCATATCTGTGTTCCTGTGCGTATCAGCTACTGATCCAGGGACTGATACATAATGCACAGAGTGCTCCAGAAATGGGGTACGACAGAGTGGTATCAGAGCAATACTTGACCGTAGAACGAAAACCTAGGATTCGTCGTGCTCGAAAAAAAAATTATTTTCAAAACTAATTGCAAAATTTTCCGTATAATCTTCCCTTTTCTATTTTAAACCCCTTGCTTCCTTCTACCGCAAGAAAAGAGTTACAATCAGAAGTGTCTATGTGCAGAAGCTTTTAAAACAATGGACAACCACGACTACGAAATCATAGAAGTGGAGAACGGATCGTGCCAGGTGTACCGCGCCCCAGACATGGTTCCTAAGCAAGAGAACAAGATCAATGCAACTCAAGGCACCGGATTACAGACGACATGTTTCGACTGTCGAGACTCTGGATACAAGTTTGATGATTGTCCTCCGTATCAACCCAACGGTGAAGCAAGAGCTGCGGTGGCTGACATGGAGAATGATCTATGTCAACTACCAGCATCACCAGAAAGGATTGAATTTTCAGTGCAGGAAAAGTCTGAGAGACAGGAAACATGGAACGACATGGATAACACCAATATGGCGTCAACTCCTGTCGTCGTCGAATTGCTTGAAAGGTTGAATGGTCTGGAAGAGTCAATGAGGAAGATCTGTAAAGAAGTCACCCAACTTAAGAAAGCTCTGCAGCCCAGGGAGGCTAACAAGAACCGCAACAAGAAAAGAAAGAACAAGCGTCAGGCATCTGGTCAAGCTACATCTAAGAAGGCCAAGAGCACAAGACTTTGTTACTACTGTAGAGAACGAGGACACATGGTAATCAGCTGTCCTTACTACAGACAAGAACCTACCCTTTACCAACTAGACAATGCGCGTCACGACGCAAGCAGTACAGATCTGCCATCTAGTATTGAACAAAAAGGGACCGCGACCAAGTCAAATATGCGTCCCTGAAGTCCCCAGAAAGAGAAACCAAGATGGCAATGATTATTGTTGAAGATTGCAACCCCTAAGCCGATGAGACGCTTACGGAAACACAATCATGCAACTTGTGCCAGAACTTTCCAAGTAAGTTCTTTATGAAGGTTGATTCAGAGCCTCGCTCAGCATCTTCGAAGAATATCACCCTCATGTAAAAATAGTAGTACTCATGCATAATATTGGAAGTGTTTGTAAGGTACCTTGAGGTCCCGATCAAACGGATTGAATTAGAGATGTACATCCCTTGTATGAGTAAGGAAAGGTGTCAGTGTTGCCCTGACAAAAATGTGGATACAAATTACCACTCGTACAAGCTGAGTTGGAAAGATGAAAAGCTTCAAAGACTCCAATGATCATACGATACTTACTCAACAACATCAAGAGATCAAAGGCATGAAGCTCCTTTTTAACGCAGAAATGCGAAGAACAGTTTTCCTTTTTACCGACCAAGTCATATGACCCCATCGATTCTTTTTGGTCAAAGACTATTGGTCGAGTTCTGGTGTCAGCGGAAGAATCGATAGTATATCCACCCTTAAGCCTTAACCCTCGTTTGTAGCACGTGAACACCTCAACCCACAACAAATAAATCATGTTGATTGTGTGATTCGATGATTTTGTTGATCCTTGTTCCGTGTTTCTTTGGTTGAGTGCTTCTAAATCAGATCACACTCCATAACAACAAAAACTAAAGGTTAGTAGCAGCTTAGTGCTAAAATCTCTCTCCTAACCTATACCCAAACCCCTACCCAAGAAAAATCACCGTCAAAGAGTTTTCATCACAAAGTCAAGACCAATCAAAAGTTTGGCCAACGATAGCTAAGGGTCACAGACAAATTGGAAAGTTTATAGAAGGCAGTGTCAAAAAGATAGAGACGTCAGTGACTTGTTAAACGACAACTCATAGAGAACAGCCTAACCAAGGAATCGGAGCAAATGACAGTCAAGATAATGGCAAGAAGTTCAGCCACCATCACAATTGACCTAGCTCAAACTCCAAAATTCCGTATTGACCAAGCAACAGGAATTAATGGCTGCAAATCGTGGACCCTCAGCCAAAGAACTTCACCAGAAATGAGGCTCAAGTTTTCTGTCGATGGTAACACTGGCAAAGATCTGTTGGTTATAAATGTTTGCCTCGGAAATGTCCCCAAAGAGACCCGAGAAAGTTTGCCAACGACTTGGACAAAAGTGGAATATGAGCCAAGTGAATCAAAAATTACCTACATTGCAAGTGACATGAAAGACAAACCCTTGGAAAAAGTACTAGTAGTACATGAATAACCAGGTGTCTCCCAGGTGAGTTACCCAGATTGCTACCTGACAAAGACAGAGGAGTTCCTCATTAAGCTAATTTTGGAACAAATCCCTAATAGCCAAGAGTTCCTATCAAATGGCAGCCAATGAACGAGCAGAATCGAAAGAACCACTAGCAGAGTTACAAGAGAAATACTTCATCAGATCAAGCTTTTATCCTTGGTGATTACCTGCGCCGTCTGTTAAGAAATCACAGAGTGTGCTTTGATCACAATTCACTTGATGAGGTCACATCAAGAAAAAAAAAAGTACTCAGATTCCAGGATCGATGACATGTTTGACCAGTTAAAGAAAGCCAAGGTTGTCCTCAAAATTGACTTAAGGATTCGAGTACTACCAGTCGAAGATTTGAAGTGGAGACGTACTCGAGATATCCCTTGTCACACGTTATGATCTTCAGCACAGATATATGGTATTGGAAGCAACATACCATGAAATTGCAAGGTTAAAGGATGACAAAACTCTACGAAATAAGGACAACAGTATAAGGAACAGTGATAAAACACATGATTCCTTGGTCCTAAATTGGACAGATTAAGAAAAAGTGTTTGAAAAGACCGTTGTAGTGATAAATGCACTGGATCGCAATAATCACTGCAGCCACATCAACAATTGGAATGGCAACCTGAGCTACTATCAGAATTCAAGTGGCTAAATCCCGCTTTGCCAAGCCAGGCTAGTTAAGCACCTCCTGTGTTGAACCATTTCTGGACAGTAAGATCTAATCAACTTTAAAGATGGAGTCATGTGACACAAATATCTGGTACATAACCTAAAAGCATCCCAGTGTTCCACATAATCAAACCAAGACGACTCTTGGAAAAGAGTTGTGCCAGTAACATCAACATCAGAATAAGCCAATGATGTGTCCTTTGGAACAGTATACGAGTTGTCCTTACAGTAAAAGAAAAAGTTTCCGCTAATGGATCATGCACTCGAATGGTGGTTACGTCTTGCATGTCAACAGAAGTAACCCGAGATCAAGGATTTTAAGTGGGGTAGGTACCCCCACCCCTAAGGCAACAAAGATGGAATACATCTCCTACGATAGACTAAGTATACGCCTCGAAATGGTTACGGGTTACAGAGACCTTTGGATTGTTATGATGAGATAAAAAGATTATGGTCCTGAGTATACCGAAAGCGTCAGCCTATCAGAAAGGGAGGCAACACTTTGTAGCACATGAGAAGCTTACAAAGTCGATCAACATGCCATACCCCGCTCGGATTCCGGAAACTCCAGAAATCATCGTTTCCTTCACAAGAAAGGCATGAAAAATAAGCTAACGACTTTGCCGCTCAGAATGCCCCAAGATAGCTAAGACCTGGAATGGCTACACGACATCAACAAGAGTAACCCAAGTGAAAATCCTTTTAAGTGGGGTAGGATTTTCTTTTGGATAACCTAAAAGCCTTAAGACCCAAAACCTTAGGCCAGCCGTCCTCTGCAAAGGCGACCGGCATCGAAAATCTCCAGAAGTAAGAAGCTCAATCATGTCCATCCGCAGTTCGAAGTCCACCCACCTTGAAGGGAATCTGCTATCGAAGCTCGCAACGTCAAGAATCTTTTCGACGAAATTTTATAGGTTACAACCGCCAAAACGAGAAGACACAAGAGGAGTTCTATGCCATCCAGAAGACCGTTTGAATCTCGAGGACGAGATTCCTTTTAAGTGGGGTAGATCTGTAACACCCCTACTTTTGGAGCAAAGAGAAAAGAAGAGAAGAAAAAATAAAAAGGAATAAAAATCACTCCAAATTAAAAAAAAAATTGTCCAACCTCTCACCTTGAAATGAATTTTCAAAATAAAATTCACTAAATAAATTAAACTTAGTTGAATCTGAAAATTTTGAAATATTTAAAAGTTGTGCTCAAGTGTTTGCTCTCATTTAAAAATGTACTCAAAATTTGAAGCTTTCTGAATTTACAACAAATAAAATCAAAGTAGGATTAAATCCCAAGTTGATTTTCAAAATTATTGAATTTTAAATCTGCATCAAAATCTCATCATATGCATTTCTGAATTTTATTTGATTTATTTTGAGTGTTTGATCAATATTTGTTTTTGTTTGAATTTGAAATTCCTTCAAATTCAAATTCCAGAGAAAAGATCAAATCTTTTATTTTCTTTCGGGCCGCCTTTCTCCCTTTTCTTTTTCCCTGGGCCGCGCCCGTCGCTTCCGGCCCAGCCCACCCACTCCGCGCCGAGCCGCCGACACGCGGGCCCCGCCACTGCGTCGTCTTCCTCCGTCGTCCCGTCCCGTCCGACGCGACGCCGCCGCGAATCCCGCGCCGCCCATGCCGCCGCCCATCCCCGCCTGCCGGGCAACGCCTTGGCCGCCACGGCTCCGCCGTCCTTAAAAACCGCACCGCTTCCCTTCCTTTCCTCTCCCCTGTGCGCCCCGAGCCCTTTCCCCTTTCCTCTCTCTCACCTCGCTCCGACGAGCAGCTCCGGTGCTCTCCCCGCTGCATCGGATGTTTTTTCCCTTTTGTCTTCCGCACCGAGCTCCTCCGCACCCTGCGCCACCCCGGCGTGCCGCTTGCTCGCAGAGCCGAAGCCTCGAAGCCGCGCCGCAAGCAACAGTTAGGGTTCCGGCCACCCTCGTCGATGCCGCAGCACTTCGGGCCACTCCTCGCCCGTCCGAGCGCATGGTGAGGATCACCGTCCCCTCCTCCCTCTCCCGAGGTTTTCCCCTCCTTCATTGGCCAACCGGAGCGCCGGAAATCAAACTCCGGCGAACTCCGGTCATGGCACCGCCGCCTTGCCGAGTTCCGGTGACGCCGCATCACCACTCCAGCCGCTCCCCACGTCGACACGTAGGCCACCCTGCACCGTTGACTCGCGCTACGCCCCAGCGTCCACTTCCCGTCGCCCCTCTCCCTTCCCTTGCAACGCCGGCGAGCGCTCCGGCCAAGCGCCGCCGCGCGCGACACCCCGGTCCACCGTGGACCGGTGGACCGCCGCCCCGTCCCGGTCCATGGACTTCGTGGACCCAGTCCACCGGGTTTTGATTTATTTTAAAACCGTTAATCCCTTTATTGCGTCAGCATTACGCAATAAACAATTTCCAATACAAAAATAATTCCTAAAACCCTGAAAATCCCGGGCCCTGTACATTTTGCAGATAAGCCCCTGACCTTTTAAATAATCATGTTTAAGCCCTGCTTTTTTACAGAAAAGTACCTAAACTTTTCTGTAATTATGTTTTAGCCCCTATCTTTTTAGACCAAGATCCCTAACCTTTTCTTTAATTACAGAAAGGTCCCTAGAACTTTCTGTAATTATCTTTAAGCCCTTAAAACCTTTTTATAATTACAATCGAGCCCCAGAACTTCAAATATCCATATCTTTTCAACCTTAGCTCTATTTTGAGCGATTCTTGCGCTCACGCGTTCGTAGAAACGCGAAGTATCTCATGGTACTAATCTTGGAGCACCACACTCGATCTATAGACCATCAATACCCTAATTTCCCCTCTCATTTGTTATATCCTCCTCGTGGCAATCGTGCGATGTCAATCTCGCGCATCGCAATCATCGTTCACTTGCACTTAACCAATCTTGTGGTACCATTTAGTCTAGTACCTTCCTTATCACAACCCCGCTTCATCCTTGTATCGGACATTCACTCATTCGCTCGCTAGCATTAAATCTAGCAATATATCCTTTATGTCGTGACACTTCAAAATCCAATAACCTCCTTCTATTACGAACTCAACTCCAATTCTAGCCTTGACCAATCATCGCTCGATCAAACCTAATCCAACAATGCATGCAATACCCATTCCAATATCCTCACCACATCCTACCAAACCTTATCAATTCGTCGTCCTCTTTTTAAGTGCTCTTTATTAGATCTGGTTGGAGTTATTGTTTCGTTGTTATCTTAATTGCTATTTGTCTTTATTTGACCTTAGTGTTTTATCTGCGGTCATGCATTCATGTCATACATGTTCACGTACACGTACCATCGTCGTGCGTCCGACGCATGACAACCAACTTAATAAATAATAACTTAGTCTTAGTAATTAATCAATCTAGTAAGTAATTAATAGCTAAGTCATCATTAGTTAACGATATAAGGTATAGGAGCCCTAAGCTGACACACCTTGTACTTCGTACACGTGTTGCATGAACCTTTATATAGGTTGCTACCTGTATGAAGGCTAGAGCCACAAATGTACGAAGAACACGTACACACGCTGCTCCCGTCACTTCATGCATTCATACTCTTCTCTTCGTGTTTAGCATCTCTCATTACACCAAAAGCCATAGAGTACGATGCATCACCCCTAACGGCCTTTTTAAGGTAATAAAACCTTGAACAAGCAAAACTAGATGCATCATCCTTGTTTTGAGTCTTTTATTCTTCAATTGCTTTCTATCGAGTTTATTGGAGTTAATTGGATCTTATTCGGCTCTTTTCGCTCTTTATTTTCTTTTGCGGTAGTTTATTTATGTGTAGTATTTCTATGCGTTAGATTACGCGAGAATCGAGGAAGAGCCAGAAGAATCCAAGCACCCGTCGAGGAATCTTATATCGAGACCCGTCGAAAGATACGAGCTTCAAGAAAGGACTCGAAGGCACTTCGACGGAAAAGACTGAAGACCCAGAGCTTAAATATTAGGAAAGCGAATATCAGGCAAGCCCTAACTCCCCTT
Organism: Eragrostis curvula; assembly: GCA_007726485.1. Classification (NCBI taxonomy): domain Eukaryota; kingdom Viridiplantae; phylum Streptophyta; class Magnoliopsida; order Poales; family Poaceae; genus Eragrostis; species Eragrostis curvula. Next base: position 24,972,814 of record CM017439.1, on the reverse strand, counting down.
TGATCATATTGATCCTATGATTGCAAAGAAAACCCACTGGGCCTCATCTTCCTCTGGCTTCCTCCCTTGGCTGTGTACAGGCCCAATCCACTTGCATTATTTGATCTTGACACTTGATTCTGTGGTTTTGGGCTTTTGGACTTAGTTCCTTAGTCCGGGAAAATCTGTTGATTGCAAAAGTTCATGCTTGGAGCCTGTTTTCCCTTGTTTTTATACGAATTGCACCTGCACTCATAATTTCACCAAGACTAGTGGAATTTGTTAGAAATAAGCCCTATGTCTACCCTTGGTGATGGTTTTAGGTCCAAAAGGTGCATAAAGTTGACGGTAAAAATGGGTTGTAAGGACCGTCAACAAGATCCCCCACACTTAGCTCTTTGCTCGTCCTCGAGTAAAGCTGTGAGTGGAAACTGAGAGGAACTCTTCCCTTATGTAAGTAAAATCTGCACACAAGCTATTACAAGCCACACCTTTCCACCTGTGAACATGATGGTGGCTAACATGTATTCTTGGATGATTGAAAAGTGGAACGATTCATGACTTAAGTCACCTTGCCTTCACCTACTAAGTACCTTGGGTTTTTGAAAGAGTTTTGAAAAAATATAAACAACATAGCTCTTGCTCCTCTATTGATTCTCTCGGATCGCTCAAAAAGTGTATTTTCCTTACCAAAGCATTATCTTGCCTCTTTTGTCCTACTTCTAAGGCTTGTATGTGGAGCTCAAGGTAGGGATAGAAGAGGCATACATGTATCACAAATATTGCTGAACCAAAAGAAAGGATCCACGGAGAATTCAAGTCATACAACCTTGATCAAGAAGTGCATGTGTGGATGGATGTGTGGATGTGACGACTCCTTTATTGGATTTTACCTCTCTTTGTTTTGTATTTCCGAGACATGGCTATCATTTTTCTTTCTTTTCTTTTCATGCTCTATACATGAGCATTTTTCTCTTTCTTTATCTTGCTCATCTTTTGTGAGCCTTCTTTTTTTTCTTTTGCATAGCCATGTCCCTCTTTTGTTTATTTGAGAGAGAGAGGTAAAATGGGATAAAGTGAGGAGTGTCTTTATTTGGATGGGTGGATGTGCTAACTCCCGGTGTAGGAGTTTAGCATTTTTGGTGGATCGTGTACGTGATCTTGATCAAGAGAGCATGACAGGTTTCCCACTAGGGTCGCAAAATTTTGGAAAAGCTCATTGCAAAAACAAGTAGCATATGTATGTATGTTTGATAGTTGTGATTAACATATGGCATTGGTAGGAATTTATGTATCAAAAGAGGAGCAGCAAGCCATGATATTTTAACTTTTTGAAATAAAACTCCCAAGGACTTCGTAGATTTAAACAAAGGATCATTTCATCGAACCATATCACACTCGCCAATTATCTAGAAAAACATGGGTCCTATGGATAGATTGTTCACAAGCAGGTGGTGATGGAGCGAGTAATAACAAGTGTGCATGATTATGTTGAGAGCAAAAGGGAGAGTATTGGGTTTTATAAAGATGTGCTAAAAAGAAATTTTCCCAAGTTTTAATTGGTCAAGTTTTATTTTCGTATCTCAGAATGAACTTGATAGGTATGGTAGGCAAAAAGGGAGTGTGGGAAACAAACTTGAGTAGCACGGGAAAGCAGAGGCCCAGTGGGACCCACCAGGGGTCGGCCGACCTGGTCCAGGGGGGTCGGCCGACCTGGTGTGGCCTCCACTGGTGCCCAATTTTCGCTTATTTGTTGGTGTTGTCCTTCCCATGATGGTTCTGAGTGATTTGCGCGTGTTTGTTTCTGTTTTCGCGATGTATCCCCCCCCACACTTGCCTTTTTGCCTGATTCCTTCAAAATAGACAAAGATATTTTGGAAACACAAATTGCTCTACCGGTATGGAAGCCCGGGGAGCACTAATTTGATTGAATTTAGCAAATAAGCAGGCGCATTACAAATTTGAGGAAATTTAAATAGTAAGAGGAATTAAAGTGCTACTACGGGTGATAAAACAAATCAGAGGATATCATGATAAAGATTTTAACTCAATTAAGTGCATGACATCAAATTCTTTATTTGAATCGGGCTCAAGATAAATTTTTAGACGCTGGCCATTTACCTTGAATATCTTACCTTCGTCGTCTTGGAGTGTGATTGCTCCGTGCGGCGAAGTGTCAATAACTGTATATGGCCCGTCCCATTTGCTTCGTAATTTTCCGTGCCCGAAGAGCTTCACCCGTGAGTTGAATAGCAAGACTTTGTCTCCAACTTTGAATTCTTTTCTTCTTATCCTTTGATCGTGCCACCGTTTAGTCCTCTCTTTGTATATAGCTGAGTTGTGATATGCTTTGTCTCTCCATTCTTCCAACTCAGCTATCTCCATTTTTCTCTTACGTCCAGCCTCCCTTAGGTCCATTTTCCATGTTCGGATGGCCCAATATGCTCGGTGCTCCAACTCGATGGGTAAATGACATGTTTTTCCATATACGAGTTGGTATGGTGACATGCCTATGGGCGTCTTGTATGCTGTTCGGTATGCCCATAGTGCATCGGGTAGCTTGCTTCTCCATGAATTCCCCATCTCTAGTACGGTCTTTTGCAGGATCCGTTTGATTTGTTTGTTTGATGTCTCGGCCTGCCCACTTGTTTGGGGATGGTACGGAGTGGCAATGTTGTGTCGTGCTCCAAGCTCTCTAAGGAAGCTACGGAAGGTCTTATCGATGAAATGAGACCCTCCGTCGCTTATCACTAGCCTCGGTGTTCCAAATCTTGGGAAGATAATCTCGTGGAACATCCGGCGAGCATTCTTGGAGTCAGCGGCTCTGCAAGGCATTGCTTCTACCCATTTGGATACGTAGTCAACTGCCACCAAGATGTATTCATAGCCTTGGGATTTGGGGAATGGCCCCATTAAGTCGATGCCCCATACGTCGAAGATTTCGACTTGTAGATTGAAGTTGAGGGGCATAGCATCCCTTGCTGTGATGCCTCCAAATCTTTGGCATTGTGGGCATCGTCTGACAAATTCTTTTGTGTCTTCGTACATTGTTGGCCAAAAGAATCCGCTTTGCCATATCTTAGCCTGAGTACGAAACACTCCATAGTGTCCCCCGTATGGAGCTGCATGGCATTTGGTGATGATTTGTGTGCTCTCGGGTGTTGGCACACATCGTCTGAGTAGTCCATCGGTGCAGACACGGTACAGGTAGGGATCATTCCATAAGTGACGGCGACTCTCGTAGATGAGTCGTTTCTTGTTTTCTCCGGGCGGTACGTACCCCGTCACGATGAAGTTCACGATGTTGGCGTACCATGGGTGTGCGTCCCTCACATGGAGCAGCATGTCGTCGCGCAAGAAGTCATTGATGGGTAGTTCCTGCGGGTTAGTGAATTGCATGCGCGACAAATGATCCGCTACAGAATTTTCTACTCCTTTCTTATCACGAATTTCTAAATCAAACTCTTGGAGCAGAAGAATCCATCTTATCAAACGAGGTTTAGCATCTTTCTTAGAGAGCAAAAATTTTAAAGCGGCATGATCAGTGTAAACAATAACTTTTGCTCCGGCTAAGTAAGATCTAAACTTGTCAAAGGCAAACACAACAGCAAGGAGCTCTTTTTCAGTGGTAGTGTAATTTAATTGAGCTCCTGTCAGCGTTTTGCTTGCATAAGAAATTGCATGATGCTTTCTATCTCTAGTTTGACCAAGAACAGCCCCCACAGCATAGTCACTAGCATCACACATAATTTCAAAAGGCAGCGTCCAATCAGGGGGTTGGATAATTGGAGCTGAGATGAGTGCATTTTTGAGAGTAGTAAAGGCAATCATGCAATCATCAGAAAACTCAAAGGGTGCATCTTTTGCGAGCAGATTTGTAAGGGGTCTAGCAATTTGAGAAAAATCTTTAATGAAACGACGATAGAACCCCGCATGTCCAAGAAAACTGCGAACACCCTTAATATTAACAGGAGGTGGAAGTTTTTCTATTACTTCTAATTTAGCTTTGTCCACCTCTATCCCTCTTTCAGAGATTAAGTGCCCAAGGACTATGCCTTCTCTAACCATGAAGTGGCACTTTTCCCAATTGAGCACTAAATCCTTTTCTTGGCAACGTTGCAGGATTTTGTCTAAATTTTCTAAACAATGATCGAAGGTTTTTCCATAAACAGAGAAATCATCCATGAAAACTTCCATAATTTCCTCGATCATGTCAGAAAAGATAGACATCATGCATCGTTGAAAAGAAGCAGGAGCATTACATAGCCCGAAAGACATTCGTCGATAAGCATAAGTTCCATAAGGGCATGTAAAAGTGGTCTTACTTTGATCGTCGGGATGGATGGGGATTTGATGATATTCCGAATACCCATCAAGGAAACAAAAGAAAGAATGATTTGCCAGCCGTTCCAACATCTCATCGATGAAGGGCAGCGGAAAATGATCTTTCTTTGTGGCCTTGTTAAGTTTTCGGTAATCAATGCACATCCTCCATCCCGTGACGGTTCGTTGAGGGATTAACTCATCTTTGTCGTTATGGACGACCGTCATTCCTCCCTTCTTGGGCACAACCTGCACTGGACTCACCCACTCGCTGTGTGGAACAGGATAGATAATACCAGCATGCAAGAGTTTTAAGACCTCTTTCTTAACAACCTCTCTCATCGCATTATTTAACCTCCTTTGAGGTTCCCTAGAAGGTGTACTTTCAGGATCTATGGGAATGCGATGGGTGCAAAGAGCAGGGCTGATTCCTTTGAGGTCTCCTAGCGAATAGCCAAGAACGGAGCGATGCTTTTCTAACACGGCTAAGAGTTTAGTGCTTTCTTCCTCCGAAAGCTTGTCACTTAAAATGACAGGGGTTTCGGGGTTTCCGTGAAGAAAAGCGTAGCGCAAGCCTGGTGGAAGTGGTTTAAGTTCTATTGGAGGTGGTGGCGGTGCAAGGGTCTCAGGTAGCTGTAAAACTTCCTCCGAATCATCTTCTTCTAGAACAAAATCAAGAGCATCTTCATCCAAAGATGATTCGGGGGTTTTATGAAGAAAAATCGCCATAACCTCCTCTATGCAATCATCTTCCTTAGGTAGTTCCTCGGCGAAGGAATTTCGTGCTTGAGTGATAGGAATAGAGAAAGGTTCATCGCCGAGGGTGAAGTCGATGGTTCCAAAAGGTGACGTCCCCAAGAAAAGTTTTTCTATGGGATATCCTACAAGGACATCGAAATCCGAGATTCCGAAGACATGGAAGTCCAAGGATACCTCTGCTTCATCGTGCTTGATGCGAACGCCTCTAACGATCCCCAAACCCTCAAAGATATGCCCAGGAGAGGTTCTAAGGAGTTTGCTAGTGGGTTCCCATGCTTCGCTACCGAACATGGTTAAAGCAAAGGATTCGGACATGATGTTGGCTCCTACTAGAGGGTTGTAGAGAACGTCAACTTGGGAGTCCCGAATTAAGCTTTGAATGGTAGAGGTGGGGAGGACAAGTTGAATTATATCGGAAGAAAGCTCATTCTCCTTCAACCATTCATCGCTCATGATCGCCGTCAACTCCCTAATAGTTTTTAAGAGAAAATCTTTTTCCAAAGGTTCGGGGGTTGATGCACAGATCTGAGGTTTCTTTTGACAAGAGTAGTTCAAGGTGTTTCCAAAATTTTCGAAAATCTCTTCCTCGAACTCAAATGGGAACTCAAGAGGTTCATCTTCCTCTATCATGGTCCTTATGTTAGATGAGAACTCGGGTGTCGGCTCTACCAATGTAGGCACCAATTGTTGTGTTTCTTGCACAACGAGTTCCTCATCTATTGACTCCGGCTCAACTAGTAAATCAGCGGAAAAAGGCGTGTTTTCCACAATTCGATCCAAAAGTTCGTGTGCTTCCGCTATGGTCTTATGAGAAAAAGATCCACCAGCGGCCGTGTCAAGATAAAGTGCAGTATCGCTGCTCAATCCCGAATAAAAATGTTGCAATAACACTGGTTCGGGGACCAACAATTCTGGTCCAGAGTCTGTTAATGAACAGAATCTGATCCAAGATGCACTTAAAGTTTCCTCCTCTTCTTGACGAAAGTTAATTATTTCCGCACATAGAGAAGTAATACGAGATACGGGGAAGAATGCTAGACAAAATTTGTCTCGCAATTCTTTCCAATCACCGTTTACTCTCTTAGCGGTGTAAATGTACCATTGCCTCGCCTTCTCATTGAGAGAGAAGGGAAACAATTTCCATTTCAATGTTTCTTGTGTCATGCCATGGATTGATCGGCATGAACACAAATGCTCAAACTCTCGCAAGTGTTCATAAGGATTTTCATGTTTAGAGCCCGAAAAGGATAAACTTCTTATCATCAAAATGTAATCGGGGGAAAACTCATAGCCAGATGAAGAAATAGGTTGTGATGATGATGGTGGCTCTAAGAGCTCGCCCCGTGGAGTAGAGAATGATTGGATGGTGGGTTGTGACTCCATGAAATGTTTTTGTGAGTTTTTGAATTTAAGGGAAATAAAAACAGAACGGTAAGTAAGATAGATTACGAGGGCAAACTTAATTTGCAATAGAGATATCAACCGTTCCCCGGCAACGGCGTCAGAAATGCTTGTTGGTATTTCTTACGTCACAGATAAATCCGCAAGCGCACGGAATACCATTGTAGCACTTCACCCGGGAGTATTCCAAGGTATCGTATTTGTTTTCCCCAAGGAACGGAGTTATTCTACCGCAAGGCAAGTTTTACCCAAGGACAACCAAGACAACTAGCAGCTTAGGATTGAGAGGGTGACTATTATCTAGATATTTCTAAGGTTAGGCGAACTCAGGTTCTACTCGTCTACTTCGAGCACCGGCTTAGGCTTTGGTCTGCCAAGCCACTCCGGCTAAGGCTCTACTATGTACCCGAACGTGGAGGGTTCCTTTGGATGGACAGGGCTGTCACTTCCTGCCACCTACCTCTACAAACCGTGGAGCACACAGCGGTCAAAGGCAACCTCCAGCCTAGACACCACGTCTATGCTGTCGATCACTACTCTAGTCCCGGCCTAATACTGATTCAGAGAACTAGAGCACTCCTTGCGGAGCGACGATCCCGTTGAACGAGTATAACAAGAATTATGCCTAGACGAATGATAAAGCTCAATAGATAGATAATCACCACGTATAATCACTAGAAGTGTTTACACGCTAAGGTAAAAGAATAGGAACTAAACCTCCAATGAAAAGAGGAGGAGAACTCCTATCTCTTCCTTGCCCTCTCTCCTATTCTACTAAAATACAAGAGGCTCTCGGCCTGTGGATTGGAAATGAGGAGAGTCTTGTGTCTTGTGGTGTGTTGTTGTTTTGAGAGAGGGGGGTACCCCTTTATTTATAGCCTTGGAAGGTCGGCAACTTTGAGGCGGTTCCCGAGGTCGGTGACAATTAATGCAGGAGGAACCGACCTCCAGAGGTCGGTTGTGAACCGCCATAAAAAGATGGGCCAGGGGGGCCTCCCTGTCAGGTCGGCCGACCTGGCCAGGGGGGGGTCGGCCGACCTGGCCTGGGCCCCACTGGGCCTCATCTTCCTCTGGCTTCCTCCCTTGGCTGTGTACAGGCCCAATCCACTTGCATTATTTGATCTTGACACTTGATTCTGTGGTTTTGGGCTTTTGGACTTAGTTCTTTAGTCCGGGAAAATCTGTTGATTGCAAAAGTTCATGCTTGGAGCCTGTTTTCCCTTGTTTTTATACGAATTGCACCTGCACTCATAATTTCACCAAGACTAGTGGAATTTGTTAGAAATAAGCCCTATGTCTACCCTTGGTGATAGTTTTAGGTCCAAAAGGTGCATAAAGTTGACGGTAAAAATGGGTCGTAAGGACCGTCAACAATTGTTCTTAGATGTTTCTCAAATATTGACTACTTACATTGTTATCATGCCCACGATAAGTGAAGAAATTTGATGAAAACTTGAAAAAAGGTTCTATTCTCTTACACATTTCTATTCCTACTACTTCTATTAGAAATAAAATTGCATGCTCCTTTATATAATACAATGTATTTTCATCTTGAACAATCATTAATTAAATGTATCAGCGAGAGGTAGATGCCAAATATGTTATCCAAAGCAAAGACGCACTTTGGGACAACACAACCAAATGAGTTCCCTCTACAAAATTAAGGTGTCCTTCTCTGATTCAGGGTATTGCACTATGAGCGCTCGATTAAATTCTAATACATCACTCTTTTCTTGATTCAGCCAAATGCAAGAAATTGTGCTGCTGATGGTGCATGGATCATTAAAATGCACACAACTATAAAATTGATGAGAAGATATTTGTGCTAGAGGATATTGCTTCTTTTTAAAAGTCTTTATCTAAGAAAAGAGAAATGTATATATATTGTCATGTTTCCATGATCTACCCTTATTTGTAATGATCAATGTGAAAGATACTAAGTTATATTTTGGCAAGAGTATCTGTATTGCTTCATTCTAATTGAACTTTCGTTACACTTACCGTGAATTCAAATGTATATTTTGACAAGAGATTCTCAACGTTCAGTGTGTTGTTAGTCTGTTTGTTTGAACCTAACTTTAAAATAATTAAAATTCTACATTTAGGGTAGTAAATCTTGTTAATATAGACTCATCGATCCCCCATATGTCATTGGTAGAACTATTTAGTCATTGATGTCGAGAAGAGCAAGGCAATCTTCGTGTGTTTTCTCATCTCTTCATGAGTATAGATATTTGCTAGGAAATATCTAGAACATTTTTTGCCATTTAACTTGAGAATAATTGATACGTAATTTTTCATCAATGAAAATCCTCCAACTTAGTGGCATCAATGAACCAATAATGTTTGATTTTCTAGCAGTACAAATGGAAATATACAAGAACCAACAGAAAAATCACGATGACATCAAAATTTGGAACATTTTAGGCCATCACGAAACGCGGGTCTAGAAAGTCGGTGCAATCGCTATAGGCAACCATCTCAAGTGCAACGGCCATTGTAACGACCATCGCAACCAGGATTTGGGCCTTGCCATGCTTATATATATTATTGGTCTAAAATAATGCTTATATATATTACTAAGGAACTGCCATTTCTCAGAAGGAAGAGAGAAGCCACAAGAACGCAATCTTTGGTGGTGGAAGGAGTAGATCCAAATCACTATTCTTCCATTTTCCATAGATTAGAGAGTGATTAGGGATCATAGTTAGGGAGTTCGAGAGGGAACTGCCTAGCTGTAATCGGCTGCATCGAAACACTGTAATAGGCTTTCGATTTATGTACGCTTGGCGATTACACTGACTTGGTGAGTTGGTCTAACGTCCTCACGGTGGGTATTAGGACAACCAATTGACATGTCCATAAAACATGTCGAGTGCTAGACATATTAGCATCCATAATTTATATATGTATGCTCGAAATCAACAGAGATAAAAGAGAGCTGTTTAAGCGCTGTTAATTCCTCGAGCATCCGGCCATGGTTTTGGCGCGTCAAAGCAACATCGCTTTGTTGCTTTCACTTTGGCGTCTTGGAACGTTGTGAGAAAGCTTAACTGACGAGACCCAATACCACCACCACCACCAATGATGAGTGACGCGTCGCCATCAAGCAAGGCTCATCACGCGCTAGCGCTGCAGCACGGTGCTTTCATGGCAGGCACAAGCACCCCGGATTTGGCTAAGCCCTTCGGCCTGCGCCTCTTGCCCTGCCTCGGCCAACGCCGTGAAAAGTCGCTGTCGCCGGACACTGGACGGCACATGGCGCGCGCTCGCCTGCTTTGACGAGACAGACGACGAGCCGGTGGTGGTGGCGCCGCTGCTGCTGCTGACCGATGCGACCTAGTAGCACACACGCATGCGCGTTCGTTGCATGGATGTGGTAGAGCAGTAGCCGTGATCGGCGATAAAAGCGTTCAATGGGTGGCAGCATGGGCCGCGTGGCTGTGATGAATTACTGGCTGGTGGCTGGGATGATTATAACTCCCTCGGCTTCACTGCTATCTAGACTAGCTAAGATTATTCGCTGACCGTTAATGCCTTTTATGTTACTACTTCCTCCGGATAAATTCTGTCGCCGTAAGGATTAGGACAAGTCGAGGCAAGGCAACGCCTAGCTAGCTACAGAGCAAACGGCTACTTCTGCATGGCTTCAACGTAAAACTGAGTCGTGACACACATGACACATAGGCTGGGGAATCCCTACTTTGCTTGATTACTGGGGAAGGGAACTTACCGGTGACACTAACCCATGTGTCGGAAACATTCTGTAGACCTTTAGTGCAGCATAGGTCAAAATGTGGGCATATCATTCCAACATCAGGCTAAAAAGGAACCCTTTCAAAAATGTTACAAAGTGAAACTGGTACGCGGCCCATGAAATGATATGCATGTGAACATTGTCTCCCTTGTTCCACAAAGGGGCACAGCTTGCATAGCGCTTACCCTCTTCCACTTGATGTTTCACCTACCTTTTAGACATGAACGATTCTGGCTGGCACAAAAATTGCTCTCTACCAGTACGAAACGTCAGTTTATTTGTGTTGCATGTAGTCAAATTAATCAATCATCCAAGCATTTTCATCAGATTCTCTTAAGGTGCTCGTTAAAATGGAGGTGGGCTTTTGTGAGGATTTTGCGTACCCCACTGCATAGTGTAGTGGGCTTGCATGCATGCAGATAGAAAGTATATAGTGGTGTAGGGTGTAGGCACTGTACTGAACTTGCGCATATGTTGAAGCAAGACATGTCACGCTTACAAAGTGCACGTTTTTCTCTCCACCTCCAAGGTGAGCTAGCTACAGCTTCCTGGAAATCGCCCGGATGCGACAGGTAGTGATTGGTACCCGTCACATGTTGCTCCTTCAAGATTCTAAACTACGTACGCTTTGAAGAAGCAGATAGGTTAGAACTGTGTTTTCATTAACGAAAACCGACGGGTAGCCTGAGAACAGGTGATGACCACTCCAATTAATCACGCTCGCAAGCTACCTGCATCACTGTCTTGCCTGGGCTGCTAAATTCGTCTCTGCCAAGCGCGTCAGGTGTCTGCAATACTGTCAAAAACGGCCAATGCTTCCTTGGATCTAGATGAGGGTAAGTTAATTAGTTCTATAAGCTCCAGCCAACGCGATTGTTTGGTGCGCACCAGAAAACCCTTGCCTTGACTTGACCAAGGTTGATTTCTAGAAGTGGTTGCTTTACCACTTTTCAGAAGCTAGCTACTTTAACGTGTAGCTAGGTCCATTGCGTTGCTTCTCGAAATCTGAAATGAACAATGGCACGCGCATATGTACGTGTGGTTCTGCAATTTGCTTCGGGTTTCTTCTAAATTGTACTCCTATTAAGGAAACAGGGTCAGAAAATATTTGTTGTTTCTTTTGCCAGAGATACTACTTCGGTGGTGTCCTCAATCTTTTGTACGTATCATGTACATATGATGCTTCCTGAACAATCTCTAACTCGTGTCACCATCTGGGATTATACTATCAAGCTCAGAACATGTGATATGATGAGCGAATCTGTGACGGTCCAATTCTAACCTAATTATTACTCTAGGTGGGAACACATCGTTTCTGATTGGGGGACATGGATCAGGTGGCTTTGGACCACTGCTTTTGTGATCTGCTGGTAGTTTCAACAGGCCCGGCCCGTTGCTCATCAGTTCTCACATCAACAACCGTACCCAACCAAAGTGTGATGTTGACATTGGAAAACAAAAGAATAGTGTGCTTTAGTTCTATCTGATGACAACTGACCTTGATCTGACGTGGTTCTACAGCCTTTGCATGGCTCTACATGGCACTGTGTCTCAACTGATGGGGAGATGGGAATGAATACATGCAATTGGGACTGAAAAGCACTTAAACGAACATGGTGTACTGCATGGAGTATACACTAGTACAAAACTACGTACGAAGACGAATGCACAGTAGTTAGTACAGCTATGAGTCTTTTCACTAAGCTCGTGCCTTGTTCGTTGCAGTGAGAAGGCAAAGCTATGCATTTTGTAGAACAGTGAGTTCATGGCACCCCAGTTAACGCTCTCATCTCGCCCAAGGGACTCTACCACACAACTCAGATCAGAACCACCTTACCTCCTCTTCCTCTCGCCTTCTTGGCAGCTTCACTATTCGGGCTTCAGGCCGTATCTGTGCCCGTCAGGTGCCCAGGGTAATGGCGAGCTGGGCTCCGGGCCCGGGGTCAATAATATTTTCCCTTCCTTGGTACTAGTACGTGAAGACGTGCCTTTGTAACAGTGCGGTGTAGTAGAAGTACCACATGACCACAGGACTACGGAATGGACCTGCACGCACTCGACACAAAGTACGTGAACGTGACAGGTGTACAGTTCCATGTTTCCGGGGAGCATGAAATCTGCATGTACTCTACAGCATCTGGTCCCTGAAAATTCTCTCTTTTCCCGAATGAAAACTAGCATATACTTATCGGTGATTTCATTGGGCGTGTTCTCTGATGATCCCGTTCGCCAATGCTTTCTCTCGCCTCAAAACTAATAAGCATTTCTGGAAACGGACTAAAATCACTCTGAATGCTGTGCCTGTGCGCGCGCGCTGCGTGCTTTACTTGCGTGCGTGCGTGAGCACAGTGCTCACGCACGCACATGCTTGCGCGACGGAAGCAAGAACAGTTGCCAGAGATTAAACAAAGAAATGATAGATTAGCATAATTTGAAAAAAAAATCATGTAATTAAATACTGTAACCTTGAGATTTGAGGCGTGAACACGAGTATGTGAGCTTGCACCCACACTGAGTTATGCACTTATGCTTGCGAGCCCACACATACTCGCTGGGCTTTTGTACACTGGGGACAATGGATCTTTTGTTTTTGGCCAGCTTTTGACAAGCGTTTTTCACCCGATCTGCCAAGGCTTGGGAATCATGGAAAGTGCGTTGGCTGCCTCTTAGGGTGATTTTTACAAAATGGTCCTTAAAATAGATGTTCACGAATGGACCCTCAGAAAAGAGTTTTTTTTTAAATTTTACCATTGAGCGAATTGTTACCATGACAAAGTTAGGCTTCTCTACTTTACATGGTTGCAAATAGCCCGCTATAGCTTTTTGAGATAGGTGCCTCGATGATATTGCAAATATTACCGCTAATGCCGCTAACCCCGCTATAAGGTGAAATAGCCCCGCTAACTAATCCGCTATACCAGAGTTATGATGAATTTGCTTGTTCATAGTTCAAATGGTGCTTGTTTTTTTTTATTTTTGGACTGTTTCGCTGCTAGAAAAGATGACAAATAACGATAATATGCTTGGACAATGGCATACACTTTTGAAATGTGAGCTGAAATTGATGAATTTACTAATGTTTTGGCCAAAAATTTGCTTTATCTTGTAAACCGCTATTGGCAATAGCCGCCGCTATAGCTGCGCTATAGCTTCTATAGCTTTTTTTAGAGCACACCGCTAAATTCTATAGCTCGCTATTTGCAACCTTGCTACTTTACCATCATTATCCCTACCTCTCCTTTCCTTCGCCATTGTTAGGATTGTAATGGCAGTCAACAGTTTTTTCGATCACTCACCACGACGTGAAATACGCAAGAATACCCCTCCCTATGACCGCCGCTTCTTCTCCCGTTCCTCCGGCTCGTGCTTCGCCGTTCCTGGGGCGTCTGATCAGACCAAGCCAGCAAGGGTAATGCAGACCACATCGCTAGCTGTCACTGCACACAGTAAAATCTCTAGCCATTGTTTGCGTTGCGTGAACAACGCAGAGTACTCCTGCTACAAAATTGAAGTACTCCTGCTACAGTGCTGGTTAATTTCAGTACTGCTGCATCGCAGGACAGGCTGCCCCGGCACGCTGCTTTCAATAGTGGAGCTGCAGCGGTTTCACGCTGTAGCAGAGTGTAAGCCCATGACGATTGTGCAGGCATAGGGACCTGCACAAGACGTAACTGCCCCGGCAATGGCGGCCCTCCAATAGGTCGAGCCGTACCTCGAAGATACGTAGCTCTGACCGGCTGATCGAGACGCGCTGGGCAATCTTGGCGGGCCTCTTTGAATTAACAGAGCCCGAGCGGGCATCCATGGCGCGTGCAGGCGTTGCGTGGATGGAAATACCCTTGGCACAGCCACCTCCCTCTCATCACAACGGATGGCAGATCACGATGCTTCGCTCTCATGGTAGGCGCAGCCTCGTGAGCCTGCTCCGATCGCGACACGGGTACGTGCCAGCAGCAACAGCAGGGTCCGTATAGCCGCAGCCAGCCATGAGTGCAGCCACTAAAAGCACGGTAGCTCTACATATAGTGCAGCGATCGATCGCGCCTGGATGCTTTAGGCCTTTTTCGATTAGGCGCTTAATCCTGCTCGAACGGAAGCCCTTTCGCCCGGCCGGGCATGAATGCATACTAGAGGTATTCGGCGCGCGAAAGCTTGTTAAAATTATCGTTTCAACAGAATCAAGTGAAACAAATAACTCGTTAATAGCTAGGTAAGGCAAAAAAAAAAAGGAAGACATAAATATACGGACTACAAACAAGCTTGATCAAAAATACTCTTAAGACCTCTTGCTGCCTTAAGCCTAGGTAAATCATGTTGCTCAACCAGGTGTATGATTGAAAAAGAAACATTAGTTGCTTTAGAACCATCAAAACACAGAGTACAATAGACGAGGAATGATGGATTGCTGTGTAGTCCTTCAGCTGAATATATGTGTTCAAGAATTCTGACGCTCAGAGCTGAATTGAACCCGAGACATTGCTTGTTAACTATATACTCCCTCCGGTTTTATATTCATGACATTAGGACAAGAAAGCTAGTTCATTTTTGCACTATTTTCTTTGTCCTAACGTCAACAAAACAAAAACAGAGGGAGTACAACTTCATGATCTGTCTCAACTCTGCAAGCCAACAATTGTAGGACATTAGCTGTCGGATGCATATCATTCAACTTCAGAATAATAATAAAATTTATGGCATGCCGACAAGTTGGAAGAAAAAACTATCACGATGATCATGCAAACAAAGCAGAACCAATGTAGATTTTGTTGAGCCCACTACACACAATTGAACCTGTAGTTAATTCAAATGTCAAGTGATCTAATAGCAATAAGCCAACACTGTAAATAATGAGGGATAAGAGAAAACAATTTTCAATCTGAATTGTAGCAGCTGCATTTTTAATGATGCTATTATGGCTTCCAAAATTACAATTGCTTCGATAAATACGTTCTTCAAGTGATGTGGCCTGTAGAAGCACTGATCGCATAAATCGCAAATGCGTATTTCTCGAACACCAAACCACCAATTTCGCTTGGAGTATCATTATCTCTCCAGCCTGCCTCTAACAGTGAATAAAACTTGCCTGGGAACAAGACAACATCCTATGCCCTCAAGGAACACAAAATTTCGCCTCCTCTTTTCCATATCCTTCCATAATTTTCCTTCAAGCATGTTGTATACCTATACTATACTATACTATAAGGATCATCAGAATACCCAAGATATTTCATTGTTTTGACATTTATGCAGGACTATAGATCAAGACATTACAAAATATTAAACATGTACATGGACAGGTCACCCACATGGAGTGCCATCAGGAACAAAGTTGATGCAATGGCTTCAGGCAGCAGAAACCAACAAGCACTACAAGGTTTGTTCACAGAGTGGCCGACAGTCTTGACCATGTTGGGCCATGGTCAAATATAGCTAGAGAGTTTCCGTGATCACTGTCCGGTGATCCATAGGTGACAGATTCTTCATAAAGCCCTTTTCTTTCGATCAGATCATGTTGTTAAGCTATCAATCTTCAGATTCAGATAGAACCTATCACAATTACATGCACACGGGAAGGGGTAATAGCTCATCAAACAGCCTAGCTAGGAAAGTGATGAAATAAATAAGTACAAAACTATCCTTTGCATACGTAAACTAAAGCTGTAGAACTCAAGGAACTAAAAGCATGCAAAATAATTTCATATGTTTGAATCTAGAATTTGTTTTAGAGAAGAACTGCATATATCTGTACTTAAATGTTGTAGTAGTTTCTCGGCATATCCTAAACTCTAAAGATATCTCAGATTCTCAAGATGGATTGCACAACTGTCTCATTATGAAGCTACAAATAATTATTTAAATGCGGACAATTATATAACATCATTACAAACAATAAAATATAAGATTAAAAGTAATTTTGTTAATACCTCTCTTTGTGAGATTCTGCAGCATATCAAAATTATAAACCCATGATGAATTAATAAATTTAATCTACAAATCAAAGATGCAAAGGCACCATGCATTTGCAACGTGTCAGCCTAAGTAAGCCATATCAAATAAGTGTCTCCAAGGTATGCAAAGCGGATAGATCGATGTTAGAAAAATATGCAACCTGGAACCATGCATGATCTCTCTTACAAAATTGGTGCTCATGGCTAACATTGTTACAAACTATCGAGTAATGATTTTTAGAATTTTAGATTATGATTGAGGACATTCCTAGGACACAAAAATGGATCTACGGTTGATATTCTAGTAGAGGAGGTAGACAACTATTAGCAAAAATTATGATATGTCAGTTTTGGAAAATCCTAATGTTTCCTGTGTCTCAGTAGTATTCTACAACTCTGGTACTGGCTGTTAAGGGGAAAAAAGGTTGCAGGGTGCATTGTACAACACAAAACTATTGCAGTAATCATACTGATAATAATATGCACCACCAGGGTAGAATACAGCAAGGAAAATCATCTACTTTAACAATTTAAATGTTTGAATCAAGGCAACTGGTATATTTGAAACAACATATGAATGTTTAAACCAAGCTGCAGCAGGCACTAAGACACCATGAGATCCATATCAGCCATACCATTGCTGGTGACACCCATGGCATTTTCAATGTGTAATGCCACGTGCTTTGTAGAACCACCGCAATCCCCTCTCCAGCAGCAACCCACTTGAATATCCACATATGGAGATCACCGGACTGTTGAGGCAAAAGAAAAAAAAATTTGTCAATCGATGAATAGCACGCTAGCTTAAACTGAGGGTAAAACTGAACGAAACAAGAGTGGTAAACTGAATAAAGCTCAGGAACAGAAGACACATTCATGCAGTGCACTTGGCAAGCACTTAAGAGTCAGCAGTAAAGATCAGGACATCACAAGAAAATGAAATGATGCACTCATTTTGTGTCACAATGTTAATCACTCTGATTTTGTATGTTCGCAATTTGGATGATCCACAATATGGTTCAACTACATTAATGATTTAGAAGCCGCTGCCACGCATCCCAGCAATTACAGATATATATTTGAATCCAACCTTTTCTCCATAGTAAGAACATACATCATCTACAAATAGCTATATTTATTCAGAAATTAAAACGAATATGCTCCATACAGGACAACAGTTAATATGAACATCAAAATTCAGAGTGTAAAGAACCGGAATAAAGGTTGTAGCAATTCAGTGCCCCATCTTACCTTTTCTATCTGATTATGTCGGAAAAGTTAACATGATGTACCCCTCTTCCTTTACATGTTTCTCAAAACAAAGGAATGAGAAAAAGAAAAAAAAAACAGTGTCAATGGGGAAGGAACACTGGTAAATTAAAGGGGAAGCAAGCTGAACAAATGGTCCATGGTAGAAACGAACATGTACACTACATTGACACATAAAGATATATTGGCACATTTTTAATGCTCAAATCTTTATGCCTAGAATATTTTCACATACTCGAATCAACAAAACAGAAGCTGTTTGAAGTTGTAAAAGGTAGGATCCCTCCTTACCAATGGCCTCAAATGGACCTGGAAACACTACTGTACTGGCACATTACTCCCTAAAAGAGAAACGACTGAAATAGCTCTCTATTGGAATGGGAAAATATAAGCTCACCTCATTTGTGTTCAAGGAGTCAAAAGAGGCAACCTTATCAATTGTCTACTCAAATCAGTACATAACTAAGCAGGATTTATTTGGCTGCAGAAGAATGAAATAACAGATATATATGTAAGCAAGCAAACAACATGCCTTTGTTTGATCAAGGAAATGACATTTGATAGGCTGTGGCTAACCATTTATCTCACAACTAAAGAAAAGGTGGACTGTATATCATTTTACATTATCATGCATCCTAATGGTGAATTCGGTAGAAAGAAAAAGCTCTGAATATGACTTATAAGTGAATCCCTTGTCTGAAAGCGGCCGACTGTAGCCATTTTTTTCAGCTGCAAACAACCATGTAATTTGCATCTGCAATCCAAAATTTGGAGATAAAAAACAACTGCAGCTGTAACCTGCAGTAATCTGAATTAACCAATCAACAAGGAGTATGCACACCTGAAGAGGGATCACACCTGAGAATCAAGATTACTTCATGTAGCTAACCATTTGGTTTTTCGAAATAAAAATGTAGCTAACCACTTGCTCTGTCCGATATTTTTAGAGGTCATCTTTGGACTCCAAAGGCTGTAGATGTCAGGGCTGCATCATCAACGATTAATTCATGAAGAATTAGCAGCCTGAAAAGCAAAGTCTGAAAATGTACATGCCAATTATTTTAACCGTAAGGAATAAAACATCTTATCTAACACGACTACAATATTTCTAAACAAAGAAAGATACTGAACATTATGAAAAGAAGCATTGGAGCAAATAATGTAGACATGATTTTTTTATAAATAGGGGGGGGGGGGGGGGGGGGGTCCCTACAGCAGTTCAACCTCAAATCATGATAAGATATCCTCCTAACATAAGGGAAAAATACACTGATGGTCTGCTTTACCGATGGATCGCACAATGAAAATAGTATATGCTGAAAATTTCGTGTGTGGTCCATAAACTATAATTACTGTATCTTACAGTCTGCAAATTTATGAATAGAAGAACCTAATATTCAGCAACCAACTGGAGAAAGCTAATGAATTGACCACGACATTACTTAGAACCATTCAAAAGTGAGGTCGGTAATAACATGTAACATTTAGAGAAACTAATCTGCATGCCTATCTTTAATCAGTCTCCCTAAGTGCAATATATATGAACTAAACTGGAGCAATCAATACTAAAATTTAACGTGCACATACAGATATAGAAACAATAATTCTCATAGAAACAATTGAGGAAAGAACTAAAAAAAAAAAAAGTGGCTCACCAGGCTGCAGCAGCACGCCATGGAGATGACGAGAGGCCATCCTCAGCTGCCTAGATCTCGCCGGCTTCGGTGGTGGTGTCCTAGCTAGCAAAGGCTAGAGGTGGCTCTGTCCGCGTCGACCCAGCGGCAGCGGGCTCGTCGGAGAGGTCGACGCCGATCGCGATGGTGCTGAAGAAGAAGCCGGGCGATAGCCCTCCCCACACCCCGCCGCCACTTCCCGTCTCCCCACCTCCGGCGGGAAAGGCGCAGAGAGATCGAGATGGCGGGCAAGGGCGAGGGGCCGGCGATTGGTGATGGTCTCTTCGTCTTCCTTATCTCAATCCAACGATGCCGAGTTGCCGAGCAGCTGCCGAGCCCGGAGGCAATGCCAACGGCCAACGCTTGAATGGTGCGTCGTGTTGCGTTGTTGGTCCGTGCCGGCCGGAGCAGCAACAACATTGCCCGCCCGTGCACACGCATAGTATATCTGAGCAGCTGCCGTGCAGGCGCGCCCGATGCAGCTAGCGTGCACGAGCTGCCGTACATCGAGATTTTTGGTGCGATACGTTCTACTGTTTCCGTTCCGATGCCCGCGATTGTTGGAGAGAGTACACACTGGCATATGGCCCGCGGGCTGCAGAGCTATAGAGCAGAAGACAATAAAGCCGGCAGTCGGACAGCAGGCCGGCACAGGCGCACACAGTTGGGTCACTGCAGAGACAGCACAGTTGGGTACTGGGAATTCAGCAGTTCGCGGCATGTGAGCCAGCCCACAGTACCCTGCCCTACCGCACGAATT
>CM017439.1:24546221-24952920 GCA_007726485.1 Eragrostis curvula | reverse complement strand
TTGAGGTCCCCATTAGGTTATGCTTCTGTTTCCTCATCTCAAGTTAATCTACAGTCACAGCGTCGTATTTTAGTCCATATTTCACAGAAGAAAATTAACCAGCTAGTAGAAAAATCATTGATCGCTACAAGCTAGAAACAGACTCAATAAGTCATCGTTTGTTATTCGGTAAGTCATTAACCTAGCTCTAGTCAGACACTTAGGTTAGGGTGCTCTTAATTAGAGATAGGTCTTGATGTCTCTCAATCTCCGTTTTTTCCTTCTTCTTCCATTTTTATTTAGGCAAATGCCAGCAAGATATATAGTCTTTATACGTACACTACTGTACTTTTCAGGATGAGCTCAGTCCTTGTTGCCGGGCTCTGGTGGACCAAAAAATCCATGCATGGCAGTAAAGACTGATGTAAATCCTCGTCTCCCCTGTAGCTCACCTGGACCATTCTACTACTCCATTCACCTAAGCACCCAGCTGTCCACTGGACTGACACGATCGGACCACCATCCCAGAGCTTACGGGCCAGCGCGAAAGGCGTTCGTACTGCATGAACCAAGAGCCGCTACACGCTGCTCGCCGAGCTCTTACGACACCCTTCGCATCCACATGACACGCCCCTAACCGATCCAGCTTAAAAGGAACACGGACGCACCATGGTATTCGAGCCATAGCATGCATCATATAAAAATACACCCCTCCATCCAAAAGAATGACACTTTTGATTTTTAACGTCCAATTTTGACCGTGGGCCTTAGTCAAAATTATACCAATACATTATATATTAATTTTGTTTTATCATAACGACCTTAATCATGACATGTTTGTTCAAGTGTTTTACAACAACATGAATAAATAGACGGTCCACACGTGTGTTAAAAGCCCGCATCAGTTTCAATCCAGGCTCCGCCCATTGGCTGCATTAAACGAAGTGAAGCTTCCCAAGTACACCACAAGCAACCGACACTCAGAGTAGCGCTAGCATAGTGTTGTACGAGTAATGCGTGGGAACAACATGGGGCAGCATACTACAAGGTGCCAATGAACACCATCCGACCGCGGCCTGCCAACGCAGCTCTTAACGTGTACCCCCGCCGCCAAATCCGGGCCACCCAAGCCCTCTCTGCCCGCCTTTCTCTCTCTTTCCTCACACACCATCAACAAGAGAAGTAAACGGATGAGAATCAATACTGCACCAGCAGCAATGCGTAGGCCAATGTTCAGAACAACGAGTGTTATTAAGTTGTCTAGGCCAGGTACAATCAGTAATGAACCTGGCTACTGTACGTGCAGGGCGAACCAGAAAGGTTCACAGTTGCAAATTATTATCACAAACCAAGTATTCGATCCACCCTGGCTGTGCACCCATAATAATCTCACGCAGAGCAGCTGTTGGCCAAAAAAGAAATAGGTATACCTGAAGAGAAGCGTTAAACGAAGGGATGTCAACACGAGCACCGCGCCCCAGCTGCCATGAGTCCTATAGAAGATATGCAAGGAAGAAGAAAACTAGGTCTCTCTTCTTGTGCCCATGGGCTGAGGCCTTGGCGCCGTTCCATAAAAGGATATTGTGCGATTATTTGAAACTGGAGCTCTAAGGTAAGACAGTGGTGATGTGAATAGATTGTATCAGTTTTGACAGTTAGCTGAATATAGCTAAAGTAATAACATGGTGTTTTCTTAAGCGATTTTGCACCAGATTTTTCCCTCCATCTAGGATTCGTAAGCTTAGATCGAATAGATATAATCAATCTTATATACTCAGTTCCATAATGAACCATTAAGTAGAGCTTTCGAGAGATTCATTGATTTGCCAACATGTGCCAGATTTGGGTTTCGCATTGTCTACTATTATGCAAACATTCTATACGTCTCTGTGTAGAACCTCTGCAGTTCTTGATTCTGCAACTGGCGGAAATTTTGTGAAACAAGAACTATCCAAAGACAAAGCCGTGCTCTCACATATCGTATGTTCTAGGGATGAAAGCGGTCCGAAAACGATCAGAAGAAGGCTAAATTGTTTGCAGTTTCATATTTTTTCTCGGTAGCGAAATCTTTAGCGGTACCGGCGGAAACAAATACAGCGTCGATATTAAAGAAATATCGAAAATGGAATTACTACGACAGAATATACGGTATCGATCGAGAATCGATGTTAATTATCGGTAACAAACGCATCATAAAAGACACAAGACTAATGTGGTGTTGATCTTTTTGGCACACGGAAACGAAATGCTAAGATTAGACTTAGATCACTCTTGATGTATTGCCTATTTGAAATAATATATTTGGTTGGCTAGACTAATATAAAACGGCAAAATATCAACGGTAATTTCCGGACCAAAGCAAAAATTGTTGGAAACGATCACGAGAGTCTAAAATTATTTTCATTATTGTTTCCATCAAATATTCCACTTTTGTTTTTTTTTATTTCATTTCCAACTACTACGATCAGGAGGAGTCAAAAATGAGCCTTGGTTATCCGATAAATGCCTTTTTTTTTGCTTTCATCCCTAACATGTTCTATTGGCGGGATGGAATAATGAAATGGTTAAAGCTAATTCATACAGATGGTCATGGGTCATATAGTTCGAAAAAATGAGTAAGATGTAGCGTTGAATCTTGATAGTAATAAACACATATACGTACCAAGATAAGGGCCTTGATGTTGTCCGTCTCAAGCTTGAATCCAGCCTTATCCGTTTCCTCCACATCCAACAACACGTCCACGAAATCCCTATGATCGTGGTCGTCACCGACCGACCGGCCACCAGAACGCCGCCTGCGGTGGTCAGCAATGACCCGTTCCAGCAAGCCGTCGAGTGCCTCGAACGTGCGCCTCGTCCTCCGTTCCCTCCCAGTCAACCTGTCCACCCACCAGAGCCACGGCGCAATCTCCTGCACCGGAGGCACTGCGAGCAGCTCCAGTAAGTCGGCCAGCACATGCCGGAGCTTCTCTCCCCCAACGTCGCCGTCGAGCCTGTAGTTCCCGTTTCCGAACGTGGCCCCGCGAGACGATGGCGTTGCTGTAGCAGATGAGCATGTGGGACAGGTTCACCACGCCGCGTGCTGCACGAGCCCCGGCGCGGACGCGTTCCAGCAGCGCGGCGACCTCCTGCGCCCGGACACGGCCGAAGGCGGCGGTGCGGCGCGCGCTGAAGAGGTGGAGCACGGAGATGCGTCGTGCCTCGCGCCAGTACTTGCCGTAGGGCCCTAAAGCCATGTTGCAGCCGTAGAAAAGCCTGTCTACCATGAGTAGTCTTGGCCGGCCGGAGAAGGAGACGTCACGGGTCTTCAAGGCCTCCTCTGCCGCGGCCGCCGTGGACACAACGACGGCGGGCACGGGGCCGAGGCGCAGGTGCACGACGGGGCCGTACGACTCGGCCAGTGACCGGAGGTTCCGGTGCGGCAGGCTGCCCAGAAGATGGAGGTGGCCGATGAAGGGTAGGCTCGGTGGCGACGGGGGCAGCCGGCGGCCATCACCGCGTTGTGGGAGGGACTTCTTCTTAGTATGGGACAAGTTGAAGAGAAGAAGTGTAACACCCCAAATTTCAAAGCATTTCAAAAGGCTCAAATTTAAATTTTTGTCCAACTCTTATCTTTACATGAATTTTTTCAAAAACGAAATGCACTAAATAAAAAAACCTATTTAGAATATGAAATTTACAAATATTAAAATAGTGCTCAAGTGTTTGTCTTCATTTAAAATTTACTAAAAGTTTGAACTTTTGAATTTACAACAAATTAAAATAAATGCATGATTAAGATCTCTAGCAAATTCACCGTGAATTCAAAAAGTTTTGATTTTTAAAATCTTGCAAAAAGTTCATCATGCGCGATTCTGGTTTTATTTGAATTTATTTAGCTTAGCTGTTTGATTTTTATTCTTGTTTGAATTTGAAATTCATTCAAATTCAAATCCCAGGAAAATATCAAACCTTTCCTTTTCCCTAACTCCTCTTGGGCCGAATTCCTTCTGTTCACCCTCCTTTGGCCCAGCCCAACTCTTTCTCCTCCTTTTTCTTTTCCTGGAAAATGCGAAGTGGGCCGCAGCCCACGTTTGGCCCAGCAATGGCCCGTCCGGCCCACCTCCATCTTCCTCCTCCCTACCCCACGACCTGCGCCGCCCATGCCGTCGCCCGTGGTCGTCGTGACGCCGCTCCGCGTCAGCTCGTCGTCGCGTCGTGTCGCCCACGTGAAGCCGCTGCGTGGAGCACATGCCGCGCCCAGAGCTCAGCGTCCCGTCCCGTCGCAGCAGAACGCCCATCCCTTCTCCCCCTTGACCGTCGACTGTGACCGCGCAGGACCGGCGACCACCGCGCCTGGGCGTCATGCCACGCGAGCCATCCCTCGCCCCGTCTCATCCCCCACTCTCTAGCCATGCTCGCCCTCTTAATCGCGCACAGACGCCCATCACGCCGCTCCTCGTCGCGTCCCGTCGGCCTTCAATGGCGATGACCGGAGAACGACGACCGTGACCGCCCCTCTTGGCCTCCCCCATCTCGTCCACCTACAAGACCGAGTGCGCCACGCTCCCCTCTCCCTATCCCACCTCTCATCTTCCCTCCTCGACCACCATCAAGCTCGAATCGAGCTCTTCCCCCTTTCTTCTCCATCGACGACCACCGCTCGATTAGCCGCCGTGGAGCTCCCCCTCGCCCTCTGCGAGCGTGCTCCAGCCTCACGAGTGCGCCCTGCCCCCTCCGCGCCTCTCTGTGCAGCTCGGGGAGCACGGGAGCACGGTCCCCGCCGAGCGCCGCCGCACGCCATCGCGTGAGCTCGACGGCGACGACCTTCCAGGCCTCCTCTTCCTCGCCGCTGGCGCGCACCAGCCTCGCCTCGGTGACCTGCACCTCCTCAGCCCTCAAGCACACGGCGCGCAGCTCTTCCCCCTCCCGCGACGAGCACCATCGCCGCGCTCCGCCTCCCGCTGTCGCAGACGCGTCCCCGACGCTGCGCGACGTCCACGTGTCCCCGCGGTGAGATCTCCTTCCCCTCCTCTCTCTCCCGGGACTTACCGCGTCGACTTTGGCCCACCGGAGCGCCGGAGCGGCCAACTCCGGTGAGTCCAGTCATGGCGCCGCCGTCCCGCTGTTTCCGGCCGCCGCCCTGCTCGCCGGATTAACCACAGCCATCCATCCCTAAACGAACGACGGAGATTAGATCCATCCATACCCCTTCGATTTCATAAAATCCTGGCCGTCCGTTTCAGATCCAACGCTCCACATTGATCCGGTCCACCGTGCCGTCTCGTGGACCGCTCCCATGAACCCAGTCCACGACACCGTGGACACGGTCCATGCTTTTTCCATTAGAAAATAATTCCAGAAATCTTAGAAAATCCCCAGACCCTGTAATCTTGCAGATAAGCCCCTGAACTTTTGCATAATTATGTTCAGGTCCTGTCTTTTTACAGAAACGACCTTATACTTTTCTGTAATTATGTTTTAGTCCCTGTCTTTTTGCACTGAGGCCCCTAAACTTTTCAGTATTTACAGATTGGTCCCCAAAACTTTCTGTAATTACAATTCAGTCCCTAAAAACATTTCTGTAATTATAGATATGCCCACGGTATATTTCTATAATTACAATTAAGCCCCTGGAACCTATAAACCTATGTATCTTTTCAACCATAGCTCCGTTTTGGGCGATTCTTGCGCCCACGCGTTCGTAGAAACGCGTAGTACCCTTCGGTACTACTCTTGGAGCTATAGAATGGACCAGTAAGCCGTCAACACCTTATAATCTTCCCTCCTTTGATGTTCTTCCGTATCGCCCATTTCATGCAACGTCAAAATTGCATGTTGTAGCTACCCGCTTTATCGTCTAGTGCTGAACCTAGCCAATCATTCAATATCTCTCCGCCTCACATCCTAGTACCCTCCTCATCGCAACACATCTTTCCGCCTTAACCTTGTATGTCGCTCAAACACCCTCACTCGCTAGCAGTAAACCTACCCAATCTTTCGTGTTATATCGCCTTAAAACCTAATACCCTAAATCCCATGTCGATAAATCATGTGATGTCGAGCTCGCACGTCAATGCTCGTTTATCTTTTGACGACAAGCTTATCCAATCTTGTCGTACCGTTCTATATCATAACCTAGCAACCTCTTTCATCGCAAACTCCTTTACAACCCAAACCTATCTCAACCCTCGCTCAATCAACCTTAACCTATTGATTACCACCGATCCTTACCAAGCCTGTTATTTATTATTATTCTCGTATTGATGTGGTCTTTCATCGAGGTTATTGGATTTATTTAATCGTTATTTAATTGCTGGTTGATCTTAATCGATTGATCTTTTATTGCAACCGTGCTCATGTCATGCATAATCACGTACACGTGCCATCGTCATGCGCTTAGCCCATGCAAATAATTAGTGGAATAATCTTAGTAATTAATCAATTAGTAATAATTAATAGTTAATCACCATTAGGTAGAAACCTTAATCTATAAGTAATTAAAGTGACACACCTTGCACTTGTACGTTGTTGCATGAACCTTTATATAGGTTACGACCTATATAAAGCCGTAATGCTGCCAATGTACAACTAACACGTACACACCGTTTCTACTACCTACCCGCATGTATTATCATGGTTTAGCATCTCTCTTTACATCAAAAGCCCTAGTGCTTGATGCATCACCCCTACTAGCCTCTTAAGATAATAAGATCTTCCTGAAGTAAAACCTAATGCATCACATGATTTGTGCCTTGCTTATATCGGTGTTCTATTGGTTTTTAGAGTTAATTGGATCTTGTCTGGTTCTTCTCGATTTATTTCCTTTGCGGTAGTTTGTTTATACGGTATCTTTTTATACGCTAGCCTACGCGGGATTCGAGGAAGAACTAAAGGAAGACCGAAGATACAAGCTCAAGAACGAGCTTCGAAGAAGGACTTGAAGACTTTGACCTCGACATAGGAGTCAAGATCGAGCTTCTAGGAAGAACCTGAGGACCCGGATTACGAGGACGTGAAGGAAGACTAATTAGTGAAGGCAAGCTCTACATCTCCTTGATCATGATTGAACCTACTTTTCGCAATGCACCTATAGAGCCTACTCTAGTATTATGCATTACTTGCTATTTTACTGCTTGTGTAGCTATGGACCTACTGCTTATTGTATATAGATGTCTGTTACTTAGGCGTTGAATATCTGAATCCTTGTTTACCCTTGTTTACCTGTCACCTTGATAACCCTAGGATAGTTCCATCATTCTATGATGGCGCTTTTTACCTTGCTACTAGAATGCTTAGGACCCTGCAATGTTCTACATTGCTACACTTACTCACATATATGTTTACAACTGTGTTAAATGAGTTTGGTGGTGTGCGTGATATTATTGGGAGTAGCACAACTGTGTTAGGTGATGATGATGATGGTGGCGGTGATGATGGGATGGGTTGGATTGCGGGCAAGGCCACTAGTGAAGGGATGTTGTGTTATAGGCCCCTAGTGGGGATATGGTGCTTGCCCGGCCATATAAGGACCGGTTCTGACGCCCGTAAACATAATGATTCTCGTACAACCACGGAACCCCTATGGGAAGGACCTACCCTATCTTTCTGGTATTCTTGCAAATGCCATCTGGAGGCCAGTCGAGGCAACGAAAGCTCAGGAAAAGGACATAGGAAACGTACCTATGATCCGGCTCGCGGAACCCGCTATAGGTTACGGGAGTGCCGCCCGTCCTGGTATATGTTACAGGATCCTGCTATTTGTTACAGGAGCACGACGTACCTTTTTACAAGCGTACAGTGCCAGTGTGTGACCTCTCATGTCACAAGCCCCTGGGTGTGATTTCGTGGTGGAATTGTGAGACTACTCGGAGGATATGGACTAGGCGTTATGTACCCCCTTGCAAAGGGTGCATAGCTCGTGGGAAAAGATGTACAACCTCTGCAGAGTGTAAAATTCATCCGGATGGACGTTGTCACGGCATATGACACATTATTGTTGCGCACGTATGGATTAGCCACCTCTCTCTTTCCTTGGCGTGTGAGTGGGTTGTAGTCAGCCCGTGTTTTGGAAGTGATGGCAAGTGTGCCGGGTCGGTATGATCCTTGAGGTCAGAAGGCCCAACTAAAACCTGGGAACTGGCGGGAAGGCTCCATACTCCCCCAGGGCCAACCAACTAAAATATTGACAATCAATTCCCTGTTTTCATCTATAAATCCTTGTCTTGCTTTAGTGAACCCTTCATAAAGCTTGCTTTGCTGCAAATAAACCATATAGCCTCATCCTTGCTAAGACCAAGTATGCATGTATATATATATACCCTTGTGTAGTGTAGGGCTTGCTGAGTACCTTATGTACTCACGCGTTTGCGATTGTTGGTTTAGTAGGAGAAGACTTCGTAGAAGACGACGACATTGGGTTTTCGGTTCTGCCTCTCAAGTGTGCTTGTGGCGTTGGGCCAAGGTTTCCGCTGTCTGCTTCACCGTTAGCTGGATTGGTTGGACTTGGATATTTCCTTGTCATACCGCCGCTAAGGGTCCTATATCAGGTATTATGCTTATTTACCAATTCGAGGTATGCTTTTGATTATCATATCTGTGTTTTTTGTGCGTATCAGCTACTGATCCAGGGACTGATACAGGATGCACAACATATTCCAGAAATGGGGTCTGACAGAGTGGTATCAGAGCAATGCTTGACTGTAGAACGAAAACCTAGAGATTGTACGCTCGAAATGACTATTTTCAAAACTACTTGCAAAACCTCCATATAACTTCCCCTCTTGTTAAAAACCCGTTGCTTCCTTCCCCTCAAGAAGAAGTATCTGATCTGGGAAACATCTGTGTACAGGAATGTTCAACCAAATGGACAATGAGGACTATGTGACCGTAGAAGTAGAAGGCAACCTATACCAGGTTTACCGTGCACCGGATATGGTTCCCAGGCAGAAGAGCAAGGTCAAAGCTACTAAGGGCACCAGACCACCAAGGACGTGCTTCTATTGCCATAACCCTGGACATAAGATTGCCAATTGCTCCTACCGTGAGTTCAATGAAGCAAGAGCTACGGTTACACATAAAGAAGAAGTACCTCAGTCCCAGCACCACCTGCACAGGTTCAATCTGCGGTACAGCCAGAGCGTCAAGACAAGAAGCTTGGAATAACATGGATGGCACGTACCTGTTACCTCCTGTCCTCGCAAGTGTACTTGCAAAGTTGACTAGTCTGAAAGAGTCAGTGAAAAGATCAATGAGAGATCGACGATCTCACAAAACTGCTGCAACCAAGAGATGCCGATGAGATAGAGCAAGAAGAAGAGAAAGAATGTCGTACAAGGATGGTCAAGTTATGCCTGGAAAGCTCAAGAAGCCCCTGATCGCAGCAAAAGGACATACCTTTCACCAACCGACGGGTATACATGAAGGCTCAAGCAGTGCAAATCTGGCCACCCGTGGTCAACCGAAGGGTACCACCAGTCAGTCGGACATGCTTGCCTGCCGAAAACTGGGCATTTCATAGCGGATTGCCCTGAACTCCTCGAGCAAGGAAATAAAGATGGCAATAACTAGTGCCAAAAGATTACAGCCCTGAAGACAACAAAGTATGTCGAGTATGTAGACATGCTACTTGTGCCAAGATATCCGAAATAAGTTCCTCATGAAGGATGGCTTGGAACAATGTTGTCACCTTCAGTTATGGTAGCTTATCACAAGAGGAAATAATAGTACTTGCAATGAGTTGTAATCTGGATGATTTAAGTTGTACTAAAGGTGTAATCCTGTTGTGAGCAATAAAAGTACTAGTGTTGCTGTGAAGTAATGTCTTGAGCCACCCTCGGAGCAAAAATGAAGTGCAAGTCAGGAAAATCAACCTTCTGAAATACAATGATCATGAATACATGTGCCTGGTTAACTCTAAACGCCAAGGTCAATGAAGCCCTCCAATGCAGAAGTGTGAGCAATGGTGTTTCTTTACCGACCAAATCATATGACCTTCTCAAATCCTTTTTGGTCACGGATTATTGGTCGAGTTTTTGAGGACAATCTAGATCGATAGTCAGCATACTCTCGAGCCTTAAACTACGTTTGTAGTACGATCACACCCGAAGCCACAACAAATAATCACGTTGCTTGTGTGATTCGATGTTCTTCTTTTGATATTTTGGCTCCTTATTTCTTGATTGTGTGCTCTTAATCTAATTAACTTAAAATAACATAACAACAGTCTAGTGTAGCAGCTTAATAACAGCTTAAGGCCAAAACCCCCACCTAACCCATGCCTAAATCTCTGTTGCTGAAAGCAGGATGCCGCCGAGGAAGTCTACCAAGACTCAGAACTGCCAGAAGCGCAAAGCAAAAGCACCTGGAAGGCATGACACAGTTGGAAGAACTGCAAAAGGTGGAAACTAACAAAAGAAAGAAAGCCAGCTACTCGACAACGTCGAGGAGCAAGTCAAAGAGGCCCCACCGCAGCCCACAACCATGAAACTGAGGCAGTTCACCATGATGAAGAGGAAATCAACCAAGAGACTGTCACCAATGACAACCAGGATAGTAACGTGATTCCTCAGTCACCACCGGTCAACCTCACAGAAGTGATGGCCAAGCAGAATCAACTCCTGGAAGTAATTACTCAAGGACAACAAAGCAGTTGTGGAATCAATTCTAAGATAACAGAATTTTTGAAGCTCAGGCCACCTGTCTATGACAACACTGAAGATGACCCTTTAACTGCTGATGATTGGCTAAAAAATGTTACTAAGAAGCTGAATATTGTCACAGCCAGTGATCAAGAGAAAGTGATGTTATCCACTCACCAACTAGCTGGAGTTGCCGCAGAATGGTGGGATAACTTCAAGGAAACAGTTACGGACCAAGACGGTATTACCTGGGATGAATTCCAGCAAGTTTTTCGTGAATACCACATCCCGGAAGGAATCATGGACATGAAAGCAGATGAGTTCCGTAACTTAAAGCAAGAGTCTATGACAGTGAATGAATACATCCGGAAGTTTACGAAGTTAGCCCGATACGCCCCAGATGAGGTCAACACAGATCAGAAGAAGCAGAACCGTTTCAGAAAAGGTCTCAGCCATAACCTGAGAGTACATCTGGTCACTCACAATTATCCGGACTTCAACACACTGATGAATAAGGCCATTTTGCTTGAAGAAGCTCTAACAGATCAGGAAAATGACAGAATCCATGAAATCCAGCCATCTGAGCCAGAAAGAAAGCGTGAAGTAAAGGAATGGAAACATCCCCAGAAGCAGGGATATTCAAGGAAGAAGAAAAACAAACCACATGCAACCCCTCCTGGCTCTAGAATTCCCGGTACTCGTAATCTGAGCAGTGAAGACAAACCACCAGGAAAGAAGGTACCAAGAGCAAATCAGAAGTGCTACTTGTGCCGAAATCATGGCCACTTCGTAGCAGACTGCCCTGGAGCTGTCACGCAAGGAGGCAATGAGTAACAACCTTGTCGAAGTACAATGTACTGTATCTTGAGTTTGGACGTCAGTGGTCACAAACTTTATGTAAGGGTGTTGTAATATGAGCAACATGTTGTGCTCTGTGCTTTTAAATATCAATAGACTGTCGAATCAAAAGTTGGTATGATGATGACATAAATCGTTGTCTGTTTTGGATAGGAACAGAATTGAAACGACATAATTGGAAAAGTACTTACCTCCGACGCCGGATAAACACCCACAGTAAACTCATCCTTGGGGATAAATTGGAAATAAAAGCGTTTGGAAAAGTCACCCATGGAATAATAAGAAAAGCCTAAATCTTTTGGATAAGATAAGCAGAGCAACAATCAAATGTTATCCTTGGTACCCAAGCTACAATCCTTTTAAGTGGGGTAGAACCCCATACAACAGTGAAGAAAGTACATCGTCTTCGTCAATCTGCAGCACCGAAGACCACTGCGATGACAAGAATATGCTATCAAAGCCCCAACACCAAGAAGTTCTCAGCGAAATTTTGGATGTTACCACCGTCGAGCAAGACGACGCAGCAGAAGTTCTACACCGTCCAGAAGCTCGTTCGAATCTCGAGGACGAGATTCCTTTTAAGTGGGGTAGCCCTGTAACACCCCAAATTTCAAAGCATTTCAAAAAGGAATAAAAATCACTCAAAATTTAAATTTTTGTCCAACTCTTATCTTTACATGAATTTTTCAAAAACGAAATGCACTAAATAAATTAAAACCTATTTAGAATATGAAATTTACAAATATTAAAATAGTGCTCAAGTGTTTGTCTTCATTTAAAATTTACTAAAAGTTTGAACTTTTGAATTTACAACAAATTAAAATAAATGCATGATTAAGATCTCTAGCAAATTCACCGTGAATTCAAAAAGTTTTGATTTTTAAAATCTTGCAAAAAGTTCATCATGCGCGATTCTGGTTTTATTTGAATTTATTTAGCTGAGCTGTTTGATTTTTATTCTTGTTGAATTTGAAATTCATTCAAATTCAAATCCCAGGAAAATATCAAACCTTTCCTTTTCCCTAACTCCTCTTGGGCCGAATTCCTTCTGTTCACCCTCCTTTGGCCCAGCCCAACTCTTTCTCCTCCTTTTTCTTTTCCTGGAAAATGCGAAGTGGGCCGCAGCCCACGTTTGGCCCAGCAATGGCCCGTCCGGCCCACCTCCATCTTCTTCCTCCTCCCTACCCCACGACCTGCGCCGCCCATGCCGTCGCCCGTGGTCGTCGTGACGCCGCTCCGCGTCAGCTCGTCGTCGCGTCGCCCACGTGAAGCCGCTGCGTGGAGCACATGCCGCGCCCAGAGCTCAGCGTCCCGTCCCGTCGCAGCAGAACGCCCATCCCTTCTCCCCCTTGACCGTCGACTGTGACCGCGCAGGACCGGCGACCACCGCGCCTGGGCGTCATGCCACGCGAGCCATCCCTCGCCCCGTCTCATCCCCCCACTCTCTAGCCATGCTCTCGCCCTCTTAATCGCGCACAGACGCCCATCACGCCGCTCCTCGTCGCGTCCCGTCGGCCTTCAATGGCGATGACCGGAGAACGACGACCGTGACCGCCCCTCTTGGCCTCCCCCATCTCGTCCACCTACAAGACCGAGTGCGCCACGCTCCCCTCTCCCTATCCCACCTCTCATCTTCCCTCCTCGACCACCATCAAGCTCGAATCGAGCTCTTCCCCCTTTCTTCTCCGTCGACGACCACCGCTCGATTAGCCGCCGTGGAGCTCCCCCTCGCCCTCTGCAAGCGTGCTCCAGCCTCACGAGTGTGCCCTGCCCCCTCCGCGCCTCTCTGTGCAGCTCGGGGAGCACGGGAGCACGGTCCCCGCCGAGCGCCGCCGCACGCCATCGCGTGAGCTCGACGGCGACGACCTTCCAGGCCTCCTCTTCCTCGCCGCTGGCGCGCACCAGCCTCGCCTCGGTGACCTGCACCTCCTCAGCCCTCAAGCACACGGCGCGCAGCTCTTCTTCCCCTCCCGCGACGAGCACCATCGCCGCGCTCCGCCTCCCGCTGTCGCAGACGCGTCCCCGACGCTGCGCGACGTCCACATGTCCCCGCGGTGAGATCTCCTTCCCCTCCTCTCTCTCCCGGGA
The DNA here is from genome assembly GCA_007726485.1 of Eragrostis curvula. Taxonomy (NCBI): domain Eukaryota; kingdom Viridiplantae; phylum Streptophyta; class Magnoliopsida; order Poales; family Poaceae; genus Eragrostis; species Eragrostis curvula. The sequence continues at coordinate 24,939,376 of CM017439.1, read as the reverse complement.
CTTACCGCGTCGACTTTGGCCCACCGGAGCGCCGGAGCGGCCAACTCCGGTGAGTCCAGTCATGGCGCCGCCGTCCCGCTGTTTCCGGCCGCCGCCCTGCTCGCCGGATTAACCACAGCCATCCATCCCTAAACGAACGACGGAGATTAGATCCATCCATACCCCTTCGATTTCATAAAATCCTGGCCGTCCGTTTCAGATCCAACGCTCCACATTGATCCGGTCCACCGTGCCGTCTCGTGGACCGCTCCCATGAACCCAGTCCACGACACCGTGGACACGGTCCATGCTTTTTCCATTAGAAAATAATTCCAGAAATCTTAGAAAATCCCCAGACCCTGTAATCTTGCAGATAAGCCCCTGAACTTTTGCATAATTATGTTCAGGTCCTGTCTTTTTACAGAAACGACCTTATACTTTTCTGTAATTATGTTTTAGTCCCTGTCTTTTTGCACTGAGGCCCCTAAACTTTTCAGTATTTACAGATTGGTCCACAAAACTTTCTGTAATTACAATTCAGTCCCTAAAAACATTTCTGTAATTATAGATATGCCCACGGTATATTTCTATAATTACAATTAAGCCCCTGGAACCTATAAACCTATGTATCTTTTCAACCATAGCTCCGTTTTGGGCGATTCTTGCGCCCACGCGTTCGTAGAAACGCGTAGTACCCTTCGGTACTACTCTTGGAGCTATAGAATGGACCAGTAAGCTGTCAACACCTTATAATCTTCCCTCCTTTGATGTTCTTCCGTATCGCCCATTTCATGCAACGTCAAAATTGCATGTTGTAGCTACCCGCTTTATCGTCTAGTGTTGAACCTAGCCAATCGCTCAATATCTCTCCGCCTCACATCCTAGTACCCTCCTCATCGCAACACATCTTTCCGCCTTAACCTTGTATGTCGCTCAAACACCCTCACTCGCTAGCAGTAAACCTACCCAATCTTTCGTGTTATATCGCCTTAAAACCTAATACCCTAAATCCCATGTCGATAAATCATGTGATGTCGAGCTCGCACGTCAATGCTCGTTTATCTTTTGACGACAAGCTTATCCAATCTTGTCGTACCATTCTATATCATAACCTAGCAACCTCTTTCATCGCAAACTCCTTTACAACCCAAACCTATCTCAACCCTCGCTCAATCAACCTTAACCTATTGATTACCACCGATCCTTACCAAGCCTGTTATTTATTATTATTCTCGTATTGATGTGGTCTTTCATCGAGGTTACTGGATTTATTGTTAATCGTTATTTAATTGCTGGTTGATCTTAATCGATTGATCCTTGTCTTTTATTCGCAACCATGCATCCATGTCCTGCATAATCACGTACACGTGCCATCGTCATGCGCTTGGCTTATGGCAAATAATTAGTGGAATAATCTTAGTAATTAATCAATTTAGTAAGTAATTAATAGTTAATCACCATTAGTTAATACCCTAACATAAGTAGGTAATTAAAGTGACACACCTTGCACTTGTACATTTGTTGCATGAACCTTTATATAGGTTACGACCTATATAAAACCGTAATGCTGCCAATGTACAACTAACACGTACACACGCTGTTTCTACTTACACATACCCGCATGCACTTATCATGGTTTAGCATCCCACCTTTACATCAAAAGCCCTAGCGTTCGATGCAACACCCCTAATAGCCTCTCTCAAGATAATAAGATCTTCCTAAAGTAAAACCTAATGCATCATGCATGATTTGTGTCTTTGACTTTTATCGGTGTTCTAACGGTTCTTATTAGAGTTAATTGGATCTTGTTTAGTTCTTCTCAATCTTATTTCCTTTGCGATAGTTTGTTTATACGGTATCTTTTTATACGCTAGCCTACGCGGGATTCGAGGAAGAACTAAAGGAAGAACCAGAAGATACAAGCTCCAAGAACGAGCTTCGAGGAAGGACTTGAAGACTTTGACCTCGACATAGGAGTCAAGATTCGAGCTTCTACGAAGAACCTGAGGACCCGGATTACGAGGACGTGAAGAAGAAGACTAATTAGTGAAGGCAAGCTCTACATCTCCTTGATCATGATTGAACCTACTGTTTTCGCAATGCACCTATAGAGCCTACTCTAGTATTATGCATTACTTGCTATTTTACTGCTTGTGTAGCTATGGACCTACTTGCTTATTGATATAGATGTCGGTTACTTAGGCGTTAATATCTGAATCCTTGTTTACCCCTTTGTTTACCTGTCACCTTGATAACCCTAGGATAGTTCCATCATTTCTATGATGGCACTATTACCTTGCTGCTAGAATGCTTAGGACCCCTGCAATGTGTCTACATTGCTACACTTTACACACATATATGTTTTACAACTGTGTTAAATGAGTTTGGTGGTGTGTGTGATATATAATGGGTTTGGGAGTAGCACAACTGTGTTAGGTGATGATGTTGATGGTGGCGGTGATGATGGGATGGGTTGGATTGCGGGCAAGGCCACTAGTGAAAGGGATGTTGATGTTATAGGCCCCTAGTGGGGGATATGGTGCTTGCCCGGCCATATAAGGACCGGTTCTGACGCCCGTAAACATAATGATTCTCGTACAACCACGGAACCCCTATGGGAAGGACCTACCCTATCTTTCTGGTATTCTTGCAAATGCCATCTGGAGGCCAGTCGAGGCAACGAAAGCTCAGGAAAAGGACATAGGAAACGTACCTATGATCCGGCTCGCGGAACCCGCTATAGGTTATGGGAGTGCCGCCCGTCCTGGTATATGTTACAGGATCCTGCTATTTGTTACAGGAGCACGACGTACCTTTTTACAAGCGTACAGTGCCAGTGTGTGACCTCTCATGTCACAAGCCCCTGGGTGTGATTTCGTGGTGGAATTGTGAGACTACTCGGAGGATATGGACTAGGCGTTATGTACCCCCTTGCAAAGGGTGCATAGCTCGTGGGAAAAGATGTACAACCTCTGCAGAGTGTAAAATTCATCCGGATGGACGTTGTCACGGCATATGACACATTATTGTTGCGCACGTATGGATTAGTCACCTCTCTCTTTCCTTGGCGTGTGAGTGGGTTGTAGTCAGCCCGTGTTTTGGAAGTGATGGCAAGTGTGCCGGGTCGGTATGATCCTTGAGGTCAGAAGGCCCAACTAAAACCTGGGAACTGGCGGGAAGGCTCCATACTCCCCCAGGGCCAACCAACTAAAATATTGACAATCAATTCCCTGTTTTCATCTATAAATCCTTGTCTTGCTTTAGTGAACCCTTCATAAAGCTTGCTTTGCTGCAAATACACCATATAGCCTCATCCTTGCTAAGACCAAGTATGCATGTATATATATATACCCTTGTGTAGTGTAGGGCTTGCTGAGTACCTTATGTACTCACGCGTTTGCGATTGTTGGTTTAGAAGGAGAAGACTTCGTAGAAGGCGACGACATTTGGGTTTTCGGTTCTGCCTCTCAAGTGTGCTTGTGGCTTTGGGCCAAGGTTTCCGCTGTCTGCTTCACCGTTAGCTGGATTGGTTGGACTTGGATATTTCCTTGTCATACCGCCGCTAAGGGTCCTATATCAGGTATTATGCTTATTTACCAATTCGAGGTATGCTTTTGATTATCATATCTGTGTTTTTGTGCGTATCAGCTACTGATCCAGGGACTGATACAGGATGCACAACATATTCCAGAAATGGGGTCTGACATATAACATCATTACAAACAATAAAATATAAGATTAAAAGTAATTTTGTTAATACCTCTCTTTGTGAGATTCTGCAGCATATCAAAATTATAAACCCATGATGAATTAATAAATTTAATCTACAAATCAAAGATGCAAAGGCACCATGCATTTGCAACGTGTCAGCCTAAGTAAGCCATATCAAATAAGTGTCTCCAAGGTATGCAAAGCGGATAGATCGATGTTAGAAAAATATGCAACCTGGAACCATGCATGATCTCTCTTACAAAATTGGTGCTCATGGCTAACATTGTTACAAACTATCGAGTAATGATTTTTAGAATTTTAGATTATGATTGAGGACATTCCTAGGACACAAAAATGGATCTACGGTTGATATTCTAGTAGAGGAGGTAGACAACTATTAGCAAAAATTATGATATGCCAGTTTTGGAAAATCCTAATGTTTCCTGTGTCTCAGTAGTATTCTACAACTCAGGTACTGGCTGTTAAGGGGAAAAAAGGTTGCAGGGTGCATTGTACAACACAAAACTATTGCAGTAATCATACTGATAATAATATGCACCACCAGGGTAGAATACAGCAAGGAAAATCATCTACTTTAACAATTTAAATGTTTGAATCAAGGCAACTGGTATATTTGAAACAACATATGAATGTTTAAACCAAGCTGCAGCAGGCACTAAGACACCATGAGATCCATATCAGCCATACCATTGCTGGTGACACCCATGGCATTTTCAATGTGTAATGCCACGTGCTTTGTAGAACCACCGCAATCCCCTCTCCAGCAGCAACCCACTTGAATATCCACATATGGAGATCACCGGACTGTTGAGGCAAAAGAAAAAAAAAATTTGTCAATCGATGAATAGCACGCTAGCTTAAACTGAGGGTAAAACTGAACGAAACAAGAGTGGTAAACTGAATAAAGCTCAGGAACAGAAGACACATTCATGCAGTGCACTTGGCAAGCACTTAAGAGTCAGCAGTAAAGATCAGGACATCACAAGAAAATGAAATGATGCACTCATTTTGTGTCACAATGTTAATCACTCTGATTTTGTATGTTCGCAATTTGGATGATCCACAATATGGTTCAACTACATTAATGATTTAGAAGCCGCTGCCACGCATCCCAGCAATTACAGATATATATTTGAATCCAACCTTTTCTCCATAGTAAGAACATACATCATCTACAAATAGCTATATTTATTCAGAAATTAAAACGAATATGCTCCATACAGGACAACAGTTAATATGAACATCAAAATTCAGAGTGTAAAGAACCGGAATAAAGGTTGTAGCAATTCAGTGCCCCATCTTACCTTTTCTATCTGATTATGTCGGAAAAGTTAACATGATGTACCCCTCTTCCTTTACATGTTTCTCAAAACAAAGGAATGAGAAAAAGAAAAAAAAACAGTGTCAATGGGGAAGGAACACTGGTAAATTAAAGGGGAAGCAAGCTGAACAAATGGTCCATGGTAGAAACGAACATGTACACTACATTGACACATAAAGATATATTGGCACATTTTTAATGCTCAAATCTTTATGCCTAGAATATTTTCACATACTCGAATCAACAAAACAGAAGCTGTTTGAAGTTGTAAAAGGTAGGATCCCTCCTTACCAATGGCCTCAAATGGACCTGGAAACACTACTGTACTGGCACATTACTCCCTAAAAGAGAAACGACTGAAATAGCTCTCTATTGGAATGGGAAAATATAAGCTCACCTCATTTGTGTTCAAGGAGTCAAAAGAGGCAACCTTATCAATTGTCTACTCAAATCAGTACATAACTAAGCAGGATTTATTTGGCTGCAGAAGAATGAAATAACAGATATATATGTAAGCAAGCAAACAACATGCCTTTGTTTGATCAAGGAAATGACATTTGATAGGCTGTGGCTAACCATTTATCTCACAACTAAAGAAAAGGTGGACTGTATATCATTTTACATTATCATGCATCCTAATGGTGAATTCGGTAGAAAGAAAAAGCTCTGAATATGACTTATAAGTGAATCCCTTGTCTGAAAGCGGCCGACTGTAGCCATTTTTTTCAGCTGCAAACAACCATGTAATTTGCATCTGCAATCCAAAATTTGGAGATAAAAAACAACTGCAGCTGTAACCTGCAGTAATCTGAATTAACCAATCAACAAGGAGTATGCACACCTGAAGAGGGATCACACCTGAGAATCAAGATTACTTCATGTAGCTAACCATTTGGTTTTTCGAAATAAAAATGTAGCTAACCACTTGCTCTGTCCGATATTTTTAGAGGTCATCTTTGGACTCCAAAGGCTGTAGATGTCAGGGCTGCATCATCAACGATTAATTCATGAAGAATTAGCAGCCTGAAAAGCAAAGTCTGAAAATGTACATGCCAATTATTTTAACCGTAAGGAATAAAACATCTTATCTAACACGACTACAATATTTCTAAACAAAGAAAGATACTGAACATTATGAAAAGAAGCATTGGAGCAAATAATGTAGACATGATTTTTTTATAAATAGGGGGGGGGGGGGGGGGGGGTCCCTACAGCAGTTCAACCTCAAATCATGATAAGATATCCTCCTAACATAAGGGAAAAATACACTGATGGTCTGCTTTACCGATGGATCGCACAATGAAAATAGTATATGCTGAAAATTTCGTGTGTGGTCCATAAACTATAATTACTGTATCTTACAGTCTGCAAATTTATGAATAGAAGAACCTAATATTCAGCAACCAACTGGAGAAAGCTAATGAATTGACCACGACATTACTTAGAACCATTCAAAAGTGAGGTCGGTAATAACATGTAACATTTAGAGAAACTAATCTGCATGCCTATCTTTAATCAGTCTCCCTAAGTGCAATATATATAAACTAAACTGGAGCAATCAATACTAAAATTTAACGTGCACATACAGATATAGAAACAATAATTCTCATAGAAACAATTGAGGAAAGAACTAAAAAAAAAAAAAAGTGGCTCACCAGGCTGCAGCAGCACGCCATGGAGATGACGAGAGGCCATCCTCAGCTGCCTAGATCTCGCCGGCTTCGGTGGTGGTGTCCTAGCTAGCAAAGGCTAGAGGTGGCTCTGTCCGCGTCGACCCAGCGGCAGCGGGCTCGTCGGAGAGGTCGACGCCGATCGCGATGGTGCTGAAGAAGACGCCGGGCGATAGCCCTCCCCACACCCCGCCGCCACTTCCCGTCTCCCCACCTCCGGTGGGAAAGGCGCAGAGAGATCGAGATGGCGGGCAAGGGCGAGGGGCCGGCGATTGGTGATGGTCTCTTCGTCTTCCTTATCTCAATCCAACGATGCCGAGTTGCCGAGCCCGGAGGCAATGCCAACGGCCAACGCTTGAATGGTGCGTCGTGTTGCGTTGTTGGTCCGTGCCGGCCGGAGCAGCAACAACATTGCCCGCCCGTGCACACGCATAGTATATCTGAGCAGCTGCCGTGCAGGCGCGCCCGATGCAGCTAGCGTGCACGAGCTGCCGTACATCGAGATTTTTGGTGCGATACGTTCTACTGTTTCCGTTCCGATGCCCGCGATTGTTGGAGAGAGTACACACTGGCATATGGCCCGCGGGCTGCAGAGCTATAGAGCAGAAGACAATAAAGCCGGCAGTCGGACAGCAGGCCGGCACAGGCGCACACAGTTGGGTCACTGCAGAGACAGCACAGTTGGGTACTGGGAATTCAGCAGTTCGCGGCATGTGAGCCAGCCCACAGTACCCTGCCCTACCGCACGAATTAGTTGAGGTCCATATTAGGTTATGCTTTTGTTTCCTTCATCTCAAGTTAATCTACAGTACTACAGCGTCGTATTTTAGTCCATATTTTCACAGAAGAAAATTAACCAGCTAGTAGAAAAAATCATTGTATCACTACAAGCTAGAAACAGACTCAATAAGTCATCGTTGTTTATTCGGTAAGTCATTAATCCTAGCTCTAGTCAGACACTTAGGTTAGGTGGCTCTTAATTAGAGATAGGTCTTGATGTCTCTAATCTCCGTTTTTCTTCTTCTTCCATTTATTTATTTAGCAAATGCCAGCACTATATATAGTCTTTATACGTACACTACTAGTAACTTTTCAAGGATGATCTCAGTCCTTGTTGCCGGTCTCTGGTGACCAAAAAAATCCATGCATGGCAGTAAAGACTGATGTAAATCCTCGTCTTCTCCCTGTAGCTCCCCTGGACCATTTCTACTACTCCATTTTCACCTAAGCACCCATGCTGTCAGCTGGGCTGACACGATCGGAACCACCATCCCTAGAGCTTCCGGGCCAGCGCGAAAGTGCGTTCGTACTGCATGAACTCATGAGCCGCTAAACTGCTGCTCGCCGAGCTTCTTACTACATCCCTTCGTCATCCACATGCACGCCCGCTAAACCGATCAAGCTTAAAAGGAACTAAACGGACGCACATGGTATTAGAGCATGCATGCATGCATATAAAAGATATACTCCCTCCATCCTAAAATAATTGACACTTTTGATTTTTAGACGTCATGTTTGACCGTTTGTCTTATTCAAAAATTTATACAAATACTATTTATTTATTTATAATTTGTTTTATCATTAACGATCCTTTAATCATGACATGTTTGTTCTAGTGTTTATACAAAAAAATTGAATAAAATAGACGGTCAAACGTGATGTTTAAAAGCCCTCATCATGTTTCAATCCTGGCTCCGCCCTTGGCTGCAATTAAACGAAGTGAAGCTTGCAAGTAGCACCACAATGGCATCCGACTACTTAGAGTATGCAGCTAGCATAGTGTTGTACGGTAGGTATGCGTGGGAACATACATGGGTGCATGCAGTAGCTAAGAGGTGCAATGAAAGCAGCTCCGATCCTCGGCCTGCAACGCAGCTCTTTAACGTGTACCCCTGCCTGCCAAATCCGTGCCACCCAAGCGCCTCTCTTTCTCGCCTTTCTTTCTCTCTTTCCTTTCACATCATCCATCAACAAGAGGTAATTAATTAACGGATATAGAAATCAAATTACTGCTATCCAGCGAGCATTATGCGTAGGCAATGTTTCAGAACAAACGAGTGTATTTAACTTTGTCTAGGCCAGGTACAATTCAGTTAATGAAACCTGGCTACTGTACTGTGCAGGGCGAAACCAGAAAATGGTTTCACATGTATGCAATTTTTATCACAAACCAAAGTATGTCGATCCACCCTTGGCTGTGTGCAACTCACATAATCATTCTCACGCAAGAGCTAGCTGTTGGCCAAAAAAAAGAAATAGGTTGTCCTGAGAGAAGCAAGGTAAACTAAAGGGTATGTCAACACGAAGCACCGCGCCCAGTGTCTTAATTATCGCTTTTTGTTGATGATTCATGATCACAATTTATGTCTTATATGTTTTATGTACTTCTTCCCTTCCAAAATACTAAAGGATAGTAGTATTTCGAGACATAAATAGTGTGCGTAGTAAAAGACTACTATACCCTTTAGTTTACCTTTACTCACTCACCCACCCACCAACTCTCCCACCAACCTCCGAAGTTTGTCTTATATATGTAACTTTTTTATATATATATTTTAGTACCAATTTCGAAACCCTTCAATTCCTTATAAAATGGGCAGCTTTTGTTTTCAGGACTCCTCTTAAGATTTGTAAAATCCTTTTTGCTTTTGATAACAAGGAAGTTATATATGGTGACGAGCTTATATGGTCTTATTATCCCTCCGAAGCCAAAAGAAAAAAAAAAAACTAGGCTGGTTCACTAGTAGTTCTCTCGAGTCTATATGTACCGCTCCCCCGGCTCCCATTAACGAAAGCTTGCTCTCTGTTCTTTTGGCTTCGGAGGGAGGGAGAGAGAGACAGAGAGACAGAGAAGGAGAGTCCGAGTAGCTGCTATAGGGAGAAGGGGAAGCGAGAGAAACACCAGCTGCAAAGTTAAGCGCGCCGGCTATCGACCATCATCGGCGCTGCTAGCTGTGAGGTGGAGCTCCACGCGCCGGCGTCCTCCCCACGGCCAACGGAAGAGTTTGAAGGCCGCTTTCCTCGAGCCCTCAATATCATCATCATATCCATCTTGGTGATCGCTCATCATCTCTGGCTGGCGAATAAGCTCCATCTGCAAGGTATTTCCGACCATGTTGACGATAGCTCATCCTGTCGGGGAATAAGCTCCAGTATCTATTTCCGACCATGTAGAATTTTGTTTTGCCTGCATCTCTCTCTTTTCCATGCCCAAGAACATGTCGTGTGTGTGTGCGCGCGCGCTCATGTGTGCAGTGCTTGAATTATTTCGTCGAATGGACTATGTAGGATGCACATGCATCAGCTGCAGAACAATTTATACATAGGTCTGCTGTCTGCATATGTGCATGTGGTAGTACACTTAATTATGGCTGGTCTATATTCTCTTGTATGAGCATTTTTGTGAGTGCTCCAGTATCTACTCATCGAAACCTAGAAACTGAATAATACATATACATCTAGAGAAATAGCAACAACCCAATGTAGCGACTAGTAACGACGATTCTCGTAAATCAAGCGAGCACTGATTAATGAGGTTTCTGAAAAGAAAGAAACCGGAGGGTGTTCGAATCAAAAAGCAAGACTGAACTGCAGGTGGCAATGCTAGCAAAGGAAGAAATCGACATGTATCACAGAGCTCATGGAGCCAGCGACGGTGAAGAGCAGCAGCAAGTGACAAGGGCGATTAACAACTGATCATCAGGCTTGCAGGCTTTTGCTCCATCTTTCTCATCCCCCTGTTTTTTCTTGTTTTCATGTCAGTGGAGAACTGCTTTTATTCCGGGCCAGCTTGTTGGCCGGCCTTTTCTGTTTTTATGTTCCAGGCTGGTGTGCGTTAGTTCCTTCTAACGCAATTCTTGTAAGACTACTTCTTTTCTTCTTAATGCAAGGGCAGAGCACCTGCCATTTCTTTCAAAAAAAAATGTGAGAAAATTTGAATGGAATTGTAAACTTGTCGATGTGATGTTAATTCATGTAGTTCATTCAATTTTTTTAAAGTACTTAATTTTTCCAGTAAAATTTAGTCAGTTAAAAACATCTAGACATACTAGTCATCATTTATATATCATGTAACATATTTTTTCCTCGCAAAAAAAATGTACCATACTGTTCGCAACCATATCCCATGAAACTCCAACACATATCACTGAATTACCCTAGCTAGACATTCTACTTGGGCACTATCCAAATTGATCATCCGTATAATAGGCCATTCCCTTAAGCAACCTGCTTAAGCAACTTCGAGGGGATGCATCACTTCGTGATGAGTTCTTTGGCATCATCATATATTGTGTATGATGCACTGTGATGCAAGATGAATTCATCAAGAAGTTTATCTAACATGATGCTACTGTTGGCGGGGGGGGGGGCATTTGTCCTTCAGGGTATCATCTTTTTTCAAAAAAAAAATCCTTAACTACAATGCACTCTAGATACAGTAGTCCCCTTTTAACCATAGTGATTAAACGAATTACCAGAACCATGATATGGGCTTGTTCAAAACCTGTTATGGAACTTGATAGAACCTAAACTTAAAATAATCCAATTTAATGACACTAACCAACTTTCACAAGTGATTAACGGCCTAATTTTCACCACAGATGGAAGAAGATGACATGGAGATAGAACTATTATTGGCAGAGCCAAGGAATGAGGAGTACCACCTAGAGGAATATCTGGGAGGTATCATTTCTTTTTCTTTTTTTTTTGTCTTGTTGATATCTCAATACAATTGGCTTGTCACTTATGAAGCTTTCCTGCAGGTGTACTTGATCATTCTTCTCAGGTATGATTTTTGAACATGTTGTATGGGATTCAAGATGTTTCACATGCTACTAGAATTGTCACTTTCTGGCAAATATGGTTGTTTGCACTGGTTATTAATGGTCTTAACGCAGAAGTGACAAGTGTTTGAGAACTTTTTTTCATTATGATAGGCCCAAGATGATTGTACGGTCTATTGGAGTGGTGGAACAGAACAACAAGATGAAGTGGATGCCTTTCTTGAGCCAAGCGTGTTTGGTATGACATACTGTCAATGCATACAGCCTCTTTTTCTTTGTTACGAAATAGTTTCTATGTTTGCATAAGTAGTGTCATTCTGTTAATGCATACATCTTGGCAAGTGTACCTTTCAAAGTTCTACAAAATTCTGTAGTAATAAATATGCAATTGTTTCTGAAGTTATCGCTGTAAAGGTATAATTATTGATATAATTTTCCTATCCCGCACTGATAGCACAGAGAAATAGTTATTATTCAGAAAAAAAAAATTACATACATGCTATTTTTTAGGTTCATTCTTGCCATGGGGCACTCTGCTACACGGTCCAAGAGGAACTCGCAGGAGAAGTCAATCATGGAAGGTACTGCCACTAGTTTTTCTTAATAACCAGCATAGTAGTGGTAGCAGTCAGTGATCTTATGCTTTGCAGAGATGATGCTTCAGGTTTATGTTTATAAGAATGTTATTGACGAACTTATAGTGATAGCTAGGAAAAGATGGGGCACTTCGTTTTAGGACTGTCAACGGCGGTTAGAGCAAACTGGCTGCTGAACCGATCGTCCCCGATTGTACTGCAGATGAACAGTAATTAACCTAGCTTCGTCGAAACCGTTGTGTTCACCCCTACTTTGTACTAGTGAAATGTGGTATTTTAGAAGAGCATGAAACTAACACACTAGGTATATATAGGGAGTTTCTATGGCTACGTACCCTCCCTCTTAATGTTCAGCACAAGAGTTAAGATAATTAAGCTCCTTGGAATTGTTATTGTACTAAACCTCTCTGTGTTTTTTATATAGTTGTCATAATTGATTCATATACTATATGTAGAACCACAGCGCTTTAATGTTATATATTATTAGTACAATAGATGAAAAAATAAAATGGTGATTTATAGGGAGAAGTCAGCCATCAGTTTGCTTCACAATATCCTTGCACAAGTGGAGGTAGGAAAAGCAATGATCACTGGTCACATGACGAAGTGATGAAACTAGTGGATGGTATCTCAACATACGGGGTAGGAAACTGGATCAAGATAAAAGATGCCCATTTCTTGACATCAATTCGAGAGACAAGTCATCTCAAGGTATGTAGCTAGAATGGTGATACATTACATCATATAACAAATATATACATCATTCTAGATGTTTGTCAATTTTTTTTACTTGTGTTGTTAATTTCATGCCCAGGATAAGTGGAGGAACTTGGTGAGAACTTGCACAAAGGTTCTATTCTCTCTTAAAAATTCTAGTAAACTCTTTCTGTTAGCAATTCAATGACATTATACTTATATGTAACTGAATCCAGGAAGAACCAACGATGTATTTACATCTTGAGCAATCAGTGATTGATCGTATTCGGGAAATACATGCCAGACACCCTTATCCAAAGCAAAGCCGTAGATACGGACAAACAGCAACCACTGTTTCCTCTAAAAATAGGTGCTATTCTCTTACATTTTTATTAGAGCTCATGCTAGGAAGACTCAGTTTGATTCTAACACATTCCTTTTGCTTGCTCTAGGGGAAAACGTAAGTGCTGCTGATAGTACAAAGAGTATTGAAGTGTCAGCTCACAGCACAAAGCTAACAAGCATGCAGAGAAAGGATGTGCTAGACGATTCTCCTTCCCTTTAAAAAGTATTTGTCTACGAAAATAAAAACGTATGTTTGCTTGTACTTCCATGATGTGATCTCTAATGATGTTAAAGACCTTAAGTGTACACTGGGATTTGTATGACTTCATTTTAATTATTCTTGGTAATATTTAGTGTGAAGTCCAAATTATTTAGAGTGAATTGCACAAAACACTAGGTTTTAAGACCTTGTTCTCCACTTTACACCAGGTTTTAGATTTCTTTGCATAAACCATCAGGTTTTAGCTCAATTTTTCTCACTTTGCACCACCTTTTACGCTTTCCTAGCCTTGGACCTACCAGCCATTGCCACATATACTTTGGGATGAGTCATCTAGTAATATAATAGTCCGTCAATTCCTACTACATGAAAACGACAATATTTCACATGATCAGAGTGTAATAATATCTTCTACAAAATGCTTAGCCAACCTTTTTTATCTGCTATGTAGCAAGTACTCATCCGCTATGCATGTACCATAATCAATTAGTCAAATTTCACCTGTTTGTTTTCATTTTTTATATATAAGAGAGACCAATGCACATCAAAGTTACCCATGTCTTGTCTTCAAAAGGAAAATTCGGCAGGTGGATTGCTTGTGCGAAAATGCACCGGTCCCTAGTTAATTAATTTGATCATCTGAAATATTGTCATGTTCATGTTGTTAGTTTGACCTCGTTCAACAAACCCACTAGGTTATGGGCCTATACATCCTAAGCCCATGTTTTGCTATGATCGGAAAGCAAAACCTAAGCCCAATACGGGCTTGGCCCCGGGTCTACTGCGCCACCTATTTAAGGGGGGGCCTACACGCCTCCCAAGGTTCACTGTGACCTAATTCCACCACCACCGATCGCTGAGCGGTGCAAGAAGACCTGGAAGCTCAAGCCCGCCGCCGCCCTGCTGTAGGGCATAGCCGCCACCGACCTGAGGGAAATCGTTTGAGGACCCTCAAGGAGAAGCTGCGCTATGTCCCTGATCAAGCTCTCGCCGTCACCTCTCCACCAGCTGTCATGGACATGACTGCCGCTGGTAATTGACCTAACCGAACCCTAATTCCGCATTAGATTAGTTCCTAGATGTGATCTGTTAGTGGACTAGTTGATCCTGTTTTAGCCCTAAGTTTTGTTCTTGATCTAGATTAATTAGATCTAACACATGTAAGTAAGGATAGTCAAACTATTATTTTATATGGCTCATCCTAAACTATATATGAGTATGCCTGGTGGGTCTAAGGCTAGAGAAGGGTAAAAGGTGGTGGAGAGTGAGAAAATTTGATCTAAAACCTAGTGTTTCCTGCAAAGAAGTCCAAAAGTGTAAAGTTAGAGTATAGTCTCAAGGCCTAGCATATTGTGCAATTCACTCAATTATGTTTCAAGTGTGAAATCAAGTTTAGAATCATGAGGTTGCATTCTTTTTCAAGTTCCTAGTTATTTTTGACTAGAGATTGATGTCGATGTTTCATGCATTGAGTATTTTTTTTGTCGAAAACTGATCGAGTTCAAAATCTAAATCCAACTTTAGTGCAACACAATTTGCTAATATAGACCCATCAACGAGATAGCACTATATATATATACTAGCTATGTTGCTTCTACTACCTCTCGATCGGTCATCGTTTTACATCATATATAGCTGCGTCTCTCTTTCTCTCTTTCTCGCTTGACCGACCAAGGACCCATGATGAGCACCGATCGCGACGTACAAATACACGCGGCCGGCCCGGCCGGCCCACCGCTCTGGCCGGCCGTGGCTCCGGACGACAGTGACATTGGTGCTTTCCTGGCAGGCACAGGCACCCGGATTTGGGAAAGCCCTTGGCCCTGCGCCTTTCGTCCTGCCTCGGCCATCTCCGTGAAGAGTCGCGCTCGCCGGACGCAGGCCGGCACATGGCGCGCGCCGCCGCTGCTGCTGCTGCTGATATGCGACCTAGCTAGCACACAAACGCGTGGGCTGCTGGGTGGGCCGCGCGGGGACCGGCAGGGGTCGCCGTCGTGTGCGTACGTGGCTAGGCGCGTCCGTGGGTACGGCGGTGGCGCCCGCGGCCTGTGCTCTCCCACCAGGTGCTTTGCATGGATGTGGAAGAGCAGCAGTCGTGACTGCCGATATAAAAGCGTTCAAAGGCCGGGATGGATTTCAATGAACGAAACGAACGAATTCGATCGAGACGTACGCCCCCCATGTCTTCATCATGTCGTCCCACGCGCTTGCATTTTTGCATCCATGGAGGTGTGGCAGCACGGGCCGCGTACTGATAATAAAAACTCCCTCTGTTCAAGAATCAAGACCCAGTTTGACCCAACGTGGAGCAGTGTACTACTAGTATCTAAGATTATCCTTTCACCATTATTGTCTTTTATTTTACTTCATCCGGATAAATTCTGTGGCCTGCCGTTAGGATTAGGACAACTCATGACGTACGGTTGAGCGCGTTATTCATCAGCTCTACTTAGTTATTCATCAACTCCTACATGATTGCCAACACAATGTTCAAAGCAAGAAGCTTCGCGGAAACCACAACGCGTGCCAATTTCGACAAACAATCTGCCACCTTCAATTTACCTATACCTACAAATTGTGCGTAACGTCACTCTCGCACTTCATGCACCACCGGCATTGATGCCGGGCCGCGGCGCATTCCCACTTCCTCCGATCTGCAGGTCCCAACCTTTTCCATCCACCGTACCATCATAGCATGTACGTACAGGTCGCTAGAGCAAACGGCTACTTCTTGCGCATGGCTTCAACGTAAAGGCACAGCGAGACTGAATCGCCGTTACACGTATATGCTGGGGAATCGCTGCTTTGCTTGATTATTGGGGAAGGGAACTAAATTCCTTGCGGGTGACACTAAACCGTCTTCGGAAACATTCTGCACTAGGCCTTTACTGCAGCATATATAGGTCAGAAATGTGTGCATATCATTCAAACGTCAGACTAAAAAGCAATCCTTTCCAAAAATATTACAAAGTGAAATTGCAATGCGGTCCATGAAATGATGTGCATGTGAACACTGTCTCCACTGTTCCATGCACACAGGGGCAGCGCATAGTGGTAGTGTAGGCACTGTACTGAACTTGCGCATGTGTAGACATGCCACGCTTACAAAGTGCACGTATTTCTCTCCGCCTCCAAAGCGAGCTGCTGCTTCTTGGAAATTGCCCGGATGCGACAGGTAGTGATTGGTACGTACGCGCCACAATTTACTCCAAGATTCTGAACTACTACATTATGAACAAGCAGATAGGTTACGATTAGCTTAGATATATTAATTGTTTTCTCTAATAAATGACCATGATTAAGTAAACGGTACGTAGCCTGAACAGGTGACCACTAACAACCAGTCCAATTAGTCCTCTCTCCCATTTTCTGTCATCTATAGATCATCCCGAGCTTCCTGCGTCACTGGCTTGGGAACACTGGCTTGCCTTGGCTGCTAAATTCCCATCTGCCAGCGCGTCGGGTGTCACATCTGCCGTACTATCACAAACGGGTCAAATGCTTCTTTGCATCCAGATGAGGGTGACTTAGTTCTAAAAGCTCCAGCCAACGCGATTTGTTTGGTGCGCATCAGAAAACCATTGCCTGTTTTCTTGCCTTGACTCGACCAAGCTTGATTTCTTACTTCAAGAAGTGATTGCTTTACCACTTTTCAGAAGCTACCCTAGCGTGTAGGAGTAGCTAGGCTCATTGCTTTGCTTCTCCAATTCTGTAACGAACAATGGCACGTGCATATATACGTGTGGTTCTACATTTTTCTTCGGGTTTCTTCGAAGCAGTAGAACCTGAATTGAGGCATTTCTGACTACTAAATTTGAGTAAGGAAACAGGTCGTAAAATGTTTGTTATTTCTTTCTTTCGCTAGAGTTAATAGTTCAACGTGATGTCCTGAATCTTTGTACGTATCATGTACATATAGTATGATGCTTCCTGAACAATCTGAAGAAACCAAAAACTTACTCATGTCACCATCTGGGGTATGATTATACAACCAAGCTCAGAACATGTGATATGATGAGCGAATCGGGGTCCAATTCTAACCTAATTATTACTGTAGGTGGGAACACAGCATTGCTGATTGGGACATGGATCAGGTGGCTTTGGACCACAGCTTTTGATCGGCGGGTAGTTTCAACAGGCCCGTTGCTCCATCAGTTCTCACATCAACAACCGTACCCAACCAAAGTGTGATGTTGACATTGCAAAAGAAAAGAACTGAGTGCTTTAGTTCCATCTGATGACAACTGACGTGGTTCTACAGCCTTTGCATGGCTCTACATGGCACTGTCCCAACTGATGAGGAGATGGGAATACAGATGCAAATGGGGTTCAAATCGAACTTATACGAATATGGTGTACTACACATATTACATATACTAGTACAAAACTACGAAAGTACAACGAAGGCCTCAGTAGTTAGTACAGCTGAGTCGTTTTACAAAGATCCTGCCTTATTGCAATGCGACGGCAAACCGTTCTGCAAAAACATTAGTTCATGGCACTCCAGTTAACGCTCTCATCTCGCCCAAGTAGCTAGCTACTCAGAACATTTCAGATCAGAACAACGACCTCCTCTCGCCTTCTTGGCAGCTTCACCGAACAGGCCACCATAAAGAAACGCGGTTGTGCAGCTGCGAGTGATGGCCATTAATACTGTGAGACTGAAGAGTGAAAATCCGGGCTTCAGGTCGTGTCAGTGCCGGCGGTCAGGCTGGGCTCCGGGCTCTGGGGGTAACTGCCACGTTGGGCGTCGGTCTGGGCTCCGGGCCGGGCTGGGTTCCCGTCTTTGGGCACTTGAATAGGATTGATGAGTGCAATTAAAGTTTCACTAAGCGGAGAGATTATACATGGCACACACAACATTTCACAGTGGGCATCCGTGAAGAACGCGTGCATACGGGCATGCCTTTGTAACGGGGCGGTGCAGTAGAAGTACCACATGACCTGATGACCAGCGCACAGGACTACAGAATGGGCCTGCACGTAGCCACGTACACGACACAAAGTACGTGAACGTGACCGGTGTACAGTTCCAGGTTTCCGGGGAGCATGGACGGATTGGACCTGCACGTACTCGCAGCAGCATATGGTCCCGGAAATTCTCTCTTTTGCCCGCGGCTGCCGGCGGCTCACTGTTCAGTACGTGTACCGTACACGCGTATTCGGTTGAGGCTAATTCCAATACTGTCTTTCGGAGCCGAGGATTAAAATAGCATATACTCCTACTTATCGTTGACTTCGTTGGGCGTGTTCTCTGATGATCCCGTTTGCCAATGCTTTCTCTCGCCCGAAAACTTATAAGCATTTCTGGAAACAAGACTACTATTTGTTTGAATCTTGTGCGCGTGTGCCGCGCGCGCTGCGTGCTTGCATGCATATATACTTGCGCCCCCTCGCGCTTTCGTATGTGAGAGAGGAGAGAGAGATTAGTGGGAGCTGTTACCAGTTTATCTTATGCAGTGCGATGAATCTTCTGCAAATACGATACTGCTTCCTGAACAATTCGAGAACAAAAAAGAAATCCGTGTGTTCGCATCGAGAACATATGATTGGAGAACCAAAGAGTCAAGGTCGTCTTATTTTAGCAACAAAAGCCCAAAGTACGCGTGGATCAAAGATGGTCTTATTCTAACACGCAACTGCCCGGCATTGCTGCATGGCTGATGATAGGGACGTCCCTAGTAATGGCGGTCACGCTGGATCACACCCTCTGATTTTGTTGGCAGGATACCTGGTCCTCGACCAATTGGGATCTTTGTTTTAGAAAAGAAAAAAAAACGGTCGCATGGGAGAAACACAAAAGCATGATGTTGACATATATGGGGCCTATATCCGTGGCACAATAGATTGCTTAAGAAAGGATGAGATTTCCACTTTGAAGAAGAGGATGCATTATCCAACAGAAAAAAATGGAGCGAGAATAATCCATGATGCTTTTGTGTCGTTCCATGTGTCTAGTTGACTCTTGAGTCTTGACTCAATATAGAAAACTAGTCATCATGGGCGTGGCTCTGTAGATTTGCTGAGGGTGGTTTGTAGGAGTAATGCGTAGTCACTGTCTCAGATGGTACTCAACCAAACACACCCAATCGAGTTGAGAATTAATGTAGAACTGCTACAGACTTGACAAGACAATCGAAAACGTTGTAGTAGAATGACAAAATGCTCACATCAGAGGTTAATTAACTGTTCGAAGTCAAAGTTTGTTTGCTCTAAAATTATATTGTTGTCGTTGCCCAAGCAAACCACATGTATGTCTGAACTCAAACGTGCTTGGAGAGAAACAACACCCCTGCATTTTACTCAGGAAAAGGTAAAACTTAGGTACTCTTGCATCGTATCCGTTAGCCTTTGAGACTTTTTATGATACTTGCAAGTACACCTACACAGGGAAAGGAAGTTCGATATTTGATTTACATGTGTTGTGAAAACGGGTGGTATAAATTTTTCTTTCGTAATTAACATGGCTTAGTGTAAAGCACTGTAGTAAGTGATGATTGTAAGTTCAACACCGACAATTAATCGTGGTTAATGTATAACAACATTGTTGATTGTATGTGATTAGAAATTCTGGTGAAATCAAGACAAAGTGTTAAATTAATATATTTTTTCTCGCAAGACAAGTTTGATGGGTAAGCACGTTCATCGCGTACGTTTTGCCAATCGAAATCTATTTATACCATTCCGTCCTATGAATAAACAGCAGAATACAATGTCTAGATCATCCCAACACAATGCCACTTTGTAGTCATTCCAATTCAAAGATAACACAAAGTCTACATAGCGCGAGTTACAAAGTCTACATAAAATTATATTAAATACGAAAACCGCTCGGTCTCTCTGGTAAATTGAGCGGTTTTCTTGTAGTTGAAAAGCCGAGTGGTTCATGATACTTTGATTTCTGCTTGTAATTATGTTATTAAATAATGTCACTTTATTCTAGAGCATCAACTCTTGTTTTCACAATAAACAAGCACATAAAAAGCCCTTCCACTTTCGAACATTATTTTATACATTTCAATCCACTTTTGAGAGTTTGATAGATCCGGACTCGGTTTCACACACTGCCTTATATTAGCATGCTCCCCCCTCTTCAACCCCCACAAAAGCCCCTACCTGCTACCTCCTCCATCTTGCTCCGCGCCTCCCCCTCGCCTCGTAGGGTGCTGCCTGCTCTCAAGGCTCCTCCTTTCGGCGCTTTTCCGCCGGTAATCGAAGGTCCCGCTGCAGAGGATCGATTGAGCGATCGATTGCTCTGTTTTCTTGGCCGCTCCCTCTTTCCTCTCCGCGTTGCTGCTTTTTCAACTTTGATTTATCCACGGCTTTTTCACAGGGCGCTTACTTGGGCTCTGATGGAGCACCTGGAGGAGATTAAGTTCTCTTGGCCGCCGGTGGAGGAGGAGCCGGACCTTCTTTGGGCCCCGATGGAGCAGCTCGAGCTTTCTTGGGCGCCGGAGGAAGAAACGGACCAGGGACTGCACGGTCTCCTCGCCGATCAGCAGCTCCGCCGCGCGAGCGCCGCCACCATCGGCCTCCAGGTAACGGGGACCGCTTTCTGCACCGTTCTGCGGTTCATCAGCTGAATCTAGATGAAAAAAGCTTCGATTTTTATGTTGTTATTGGACGAACTCGTGCCCGAACAAAGAAAGCCCTTTTGTTGTTCGAAATCTCTGCCTGCATTCGTTCTTGTTGTGTCCGATCGGGTTAAAAAGCTCGCCCTTTTCGCGGAAATGGTACTCCGGCAGCCCTCGCTGCCTTAGTACGCTTCAGTGCCTTGCACTCGCGTGCGGCCCGAGCTCGGTGGCCTGGGCGCAGCGAAGCCGGCGAGCGTGCTGCAAGGGTGGGCCCAGGGGCGCGGTGAGCCCGGCAGGGGGCGGCCGTGATTGAGGACGGTCTCGCCGCGGCGTGGTCAGGTGGCCGCGCGCGGGCGTGGCTCGGCGCGACGGCGCCGTCTGGCTCAGGACCCAGTTTTAAGACACGCTCCGTAAGCTTCTTTTGCTTGTTCTCCGTCCTCGTTGCTCTCTACGGCGAGAGATGCGCTTGCTCGGGATGGGGAAAAGTATATGATTCAGTAAATCAAGTTTTTGGAGAAAGGTTGCAATTTCTTTCCTGACTGAAGTCTCATAGATCCCTGATTTCAAATCGTAGGACTCGTCCCAGTTCATTTTGCTTTAAGATTGAGCTTTTTCGCAGTGGGTGATAACAAGATTTTTTTTTTTTTGGGCATAAACGTCACTGGATTTGAACTGTAATAACAACCGTGACAATACCGGTCTTATTTTGCGGCACCAAGGCTAAGCGCTCAACATTCGGAAAGGCTCTGAGCAACTCTTCACTACTTGTGCAGTCAGATTTTGCCCCCAAATCTTCAGAGCAGCACCTCAAGTCCTCAAAACATTCAGCTCCCAATTGGTCAGAGTCTCAACAAGAATACTTCACCTTGATCTCTAACGATCCAATTATTAGATCCATTAATTTCAGTAACGCATCCTGGCAGTGCACCATCAAGTTATTTGGAGTAGAGTAGCTCATTCTCCAACAGATTATCTGCACATGCATCCTGCATGCTGTGAAAGCACATTTTGTTATGACTCCATATACTCTGAAGACTAGCAGAAGTAATCATTTTAAACATCTTCACATGTAGAACTACAAACCCATCACTTGGCAATAGACTGAAAATCTTGACTCTATGGACAATGTCACTTTCAGTAACTCAAGCCCAGATAACTTTTGCAAAAGCACAAGCCAAAGAATAACAGTACAAACACATTTCCAGTACAAGATAAGCAAGTTCAATCTTCAAGGGTTTGTTTTACAGGGGCCAAAGAAAAATGTTTATTCTTGTACAAACATTTAACGAACAGCATATAGGCTGGACATTCCATATTTTGAAGAGTGAAATTTCCAGCTAACTGAATCCTCATCGCTAGTTAAAAAAAACGACTGGGTGATACTCATGACTTCTAACTTCAGTTTCATGAGTCTATCATCAATGCTTCTCCAAAAAATTGAAATTCAAGTTAACCATAGCATTGTCTAACTTTTGAGTTTTTACGCATCTACATTGTTTTATTACTTGTCAAGCAAATTAGTACAGCAATCGATACTGATGCTATGTTTTTATGACAGATGAAAGATTATTCGGCATGTGATGATGATGCTACTATGATACTACACCTTCTGAAAGAGCCACAAGATGAGGGAGACCTTGATGAATGGCTATCTGGTACAAATACAATGTGTAGTTACTACTGTCAAAATCGAGGTTTCTTACGCATGGATATCTATGACTTGGAAGCACACTTATAGAGCTCCTCGTGCAGGTGTATATTCATCTCCGTCGCAGGAGACAGATGTCAATCAGGTTTTCACTTCTTTGGCACACATATTTTTGATCTGTTAAGTGGGGGATCAGACAAGGTATTGACAATTTGTTTCCTCATGGCAGACGGAGAGTCCGAGAAGCAGCCCAGGAGGAACTCGTAATTTCCCCTCAAAAAAAAGAGGAACTCGCAAGAAACGGATGTCTCCATGGGTAAGTGCAAGTCTAATTGTCAACAGTTTTTTTTTAATTGAACTACCAGAAGAGGAAATAAAAAAATGCTTCTATCTGTCAATGTTTGGAAAATAATTAATTGTTTTTCTTCATGATCAGAGAGAAAAAATAATACTATTTTTTGCAGTTTCAAAATATTTACCCATTATCAATTAGTTTTTTTTAGGATCCCATTATCAATTAGTAAAAGGGGGAAAATAATATAACTATTCTTGGCTGTTTGACAGAACCCATTGTTCTTTGAACAAAGGAGGCGTTCAGCAAGTCTGAACAGGGTATGCGCATCTAGAAAGAACAACAGCCGCTGGACTCAAGAAGAAGTGGAGTTACTGGTCAAAGGTATATCAGAATATGGCATTGGAAAATGGACTGAGATGAAAGCCAAATATTTTTCACTGTCAATTCGCACATCAGTGAATCTCAAGGTACGACAGATTAATCATAGAATACCTGAAAAAAGTGGATTCATGGTAAATTCATGCTATTATTCTGTTCTTGGTTTAGGATAAGTGGAGAAACTTGTTGAAAGCTTACGATGTCAAATTGACTTCTAAGAAGCAGGTGCTATTCTTTGACCTTCATGTACATGCTAGTTTCACTGCAGATTCATTATCTTATATATCTCTTAAATTATCCAGAAAAAGGTACAGAAAACAACGCTACTCCATCTAGACAAACCATTGATCAAGCGGATCAGGGTGCTAGCAGAGAAGCACCGACGAGCAGAACCCGTACTGAGTGACAGTAGCAGCAGCAGCAGCAGCAGCAAGACAAGTATTGACTCATTTCTTACGCTCTAGCAGAGTAGCAGCATGTAGAAGAGGTCCTTTTCCTGGAACAGCAAGCATATGTATCACTGCTGTGTAGAGAGTAGATAGACTTGCTGGACCTTTATATTCAGCTTGTCAATACTCTTACTAGTATTAATGAAGTGGATGGAGGCATGGAGCTCTCTTGATTCTGCTTTCATTGTCCCATTTTGCATTTTAGATGCTAGCATAATTGTAGCATAGAAGTGGGGTCATTTACGAGTCACAGAGATACCTTTTTTTTTTATAGTGAACACCTGCATATTCTATAGGTGATTACATCTCTGAATACCAAATTTCTCTTATTGTTGCTGCCAATGTGTTGTAGTTGCAGACTGTCACTTTCTGCAGTACACGAGTCTTGTAACATTTAGGAATAGAGGATGAATTTTCCGTGCTTGAAAGAGTGAACTTGCAACTTTCCTCATTGATTTTGCAAGGCCAAGGGATGTGATCCTTTTGGATTTTATTCTAAAATATAACCGTATACAGAGCAGTTGTTCTCCAGTTGGTCTGTTTTTTTTTTTTTTTTTTTTTTTTTTGAACTGCTCCAGTTGGTCTGTTGAGCAAGAAACGTTTTGAATCTGAAGTTTTTTCTGTGTGTTGAAACTTGTTAATGTTGTCCAATATGTGGTGTCTAGCAGCAGGGGAGTCCATGCTTTTTTATTAGCTTCGTATCTTTCTCCCTGCATATCAGCCCATGCGGCTTCAAATGTTTGTTTTTATGCTACTATTTTGCTGTCATGTTGCATATATGCTGTTCAGTCTTTTGCTGAAGTTTGGAAGACTGAAATTGAATTATATCTATGGAGCAGCCTACAAAACTGTATGATAGCCAATGCAACTTTGACCTGTTTTCGTGGTTTACCTGAATAGCGAGTGAATGGTGAACAATGAATTGTCCACCTCTCTTTACCAATCCTGCACATTTGACAACTCAAGGTAGCAAGTAGCAATGCACTATTGAATCATATCTTGAGATTACTGAACAGCCTCGAATGATCATACATGTGCTAGCAAGTAGCAATGCACTGTTGAATCTTGATCATACATGTGCCAGCTTCATATCTTGAGATTACTGAACAGCCTCGATCATACATGTGCTAGCAAGTAGCAATGCACTATTGAATCTTGATCATGTAACGGTACTGATTCCAGATTTGCACTGAAATGATCCGACCTTAACAATGTAAATTTACCTGCATAAGATTCTGGGGGCATATGTGCACAATTTGATTCATGAAGACGCAACTTCAGACCTCATCGATTCACAGAGCGAGTTCAGTTCAGGTGGAACTGAGAATTTTCAGCTGCTCAACCCTTGCCAAAAGTTATGCGTAGCTGTTTAGCAAATGTGCTCATGGCGTCTTTGCTTTACCAACGATGCAGCAGCTACACTACAGTAGCGCCGTCTTCCTCTCCGATGAGTTCGCTACTGCTCTTACCATTCTGAAATTTTTCCTGCACGCAAACAAGGATGAGTGGGGGAGGTGACAGGCCACTCCGAAATTCAGAGATCAACAAAGATACTGAATTTTCTCGATACAGTACTGGCTCCGGCTCCACCCACACTGCTTCAAAGTTCCCGAAAGAGGGAGGATGACGACGCGCGCAGGAACCCCTAACCCCTCCGCCGGGGCTTCGCCGCCGCCTGCTCCGGTCGACGTCTCCTCGCGGCTTTCCATGGATCTGCCGATCTGGTAACGTGGCCCGGCTGGTCCTGTTCTGTTTCCTACTCACCGCCACACCGCCACCCAGGACCGCCGGCGCCAAGCGAACCCCTCGCCGCCGCCGCCGCTAAAAGGCCTCCGTCCCCGTTTGCTGAGAGCTGCTGTGAGGGCGTCAGGCGCCGAGCCAAAGCGTAGTCGCGGGTTTACGTTTCCTCTTGTGCATCGGCCCAATCCATCCGGAGCATTCACTGGACCACTGACCAGGCACGGCCCAAATATCTATCGGGCTCATTGTTCTTCGTCAAGTAGCGGCCTGATTTGCCGTGTCCATTTACAATGACATTACTACTCTTTCCTATATGATTGATTGCTCAAAAAATATGATTGCTATCTAACAAATTCGTCTAAAAAAAAATCTAACAAATGGTCGATGGGCGCTCCGCTACGTTCAAAATAGAAACGCCAAACTCTTGAGTCATCTTGTCTCTCGAGCCGCCTGCACTAGGATAGGAGGCATTGGACTGCGACAGGAAAATGCAATGCATCAAGCGAGCTTAGGCTGACTCCAACAAAGGCATCCATTTTGTACATGCAAATCCATGTTTGCCTGGCGTGGAGCCAATTATTAGTGGCGTCTCCAACAGATCGAGAGGCAAATGGATGGAGAGCACCGCAGCGCCCCCGCGTCGCGCGCACGCGTCGCGCACTTCGGCGGGTGCTTCTTGGCCGTTGCTGCGCCTCAGCTCTCGAATTGGGTGTCGAGCACGGACGGCAGGGGCAGCATGGCGAGCTCGCAGGCGGCGACGCAGAGCACGGGGTCACCTGCGACCCGTCCTCCCGCTTCGTCGCGCGTCTGCGCGTCCACGGTGGTGCCGGCCTCGAGGGCGCGCTCACCCTCTGCGCCACCGCGCACCGTCGCTCGCCCCAAGCGCCGAAGGAAGGCCATGGTGGCGGGCTGCAACCTCGTCCTGCCCCCCCTTGTGCGCCGTGGCGAACGCGAGGAGCCGTCGCTTGAGGTCGCTCCTGCTGGGAATGGGGCTGCGCGTCGGGGTGTCACACATTGGGGAGCCGATTCGATCTGGGAGGAGCTTGCTCGGCGGCGCCCATGCCGGTGGCTCTGCGGCGTCGGAGCCCCCCTCGCTCGAGGAAGAAGAAGCAGAGGACAGTGCAGAGCCCTCGATGCCGCGCGCCGAGCCCCGAGCTCGTCCCTGCCCCGCGCCCTGCGCTCGTCCGTCGTCCCGGTCTTCACACTGCGCCGGCGAAGGACATGGCTGCGGGGCTCCCGCTGCTCGACCTGTCGGAGCTGGCGCTGGACCGCGTGCTGCAGGAGCTCTCCCCGGCGTCGGTCGTCGCGTTGGCTTGCGTGTGCGCCGCGCCCCAGCCTCCGCGCTCGCCCCGCTACGCCGCCCGCGCGTCCCCTGCTCCTCTATGCTTCGCTTGCAGAAATGCTATGGAGGAGAGAGGGATTCCAATTTTACATTACCTCTCTCCTCCTATGCAAAATGCATGCTTCTTTTGGGCACTCTGTTGGAGACAGATACATGATGTACAGTAGCGCGTGGAGAGCCAAAAATGGCTTTGCCTGGTGCTGTTGAAGTCAGAGCAAGGCCAACCCGAGTCAAGCGACGCCGATTAGCAGACCACGGGCGCGACAAGCTACCCAACGCCGCGCCCATAGCATGTCAGCGGGTTCTAGAGCCAGAAGCAAATACAGGGCCCACAAATAGTAGCAAAACTGACGACGCGACGGTCGCGTCTGCGAGCAACAAGCGTGCCTTTTTCCTCCGTTTCTCTGTCATCCACGTACGCATTGGCCGACGTGTCCGGTCGATTCGACGATGCAATGAACCTGCTCTAACAACACATGCACGGACCCTGCCGTTGCTTTCTCAGCAGTACTCGAACGACGACCATGCAACACACATGCACATCATGCACGCCCCATCCGATGTTGAGTCAATATCTATAGTTGCCTATGCTATGAGATGTTCCCCATCACGATCTGTGCACGAGAGATTCCGGTCCAAATATTACGGACGCGGATCCCAAGGGTTGCCTAGGCCCATCCCGTTTCAGACGGGCCCCCGCTCCACTTGTCCTGACAACACGTGAGTTCGATCTGGCCGGGTCGAAGCTTCATCCACCCTGCCCTTGCAGAGACGACCTGGACCAGGGCCCCACATGTCACTGGGCGTAACCATAGCCGAGCTGGCATCCACGTCTGGAGCGCTCCAAGCCACGCCAGGGAGGGTTCCCATCCAGGTGCACTGGCCCCGCGTGCCCGTAGCCCGGATGTACTAGTCCCGCACGGCTCCAAAATGCCACACCGAACAAGATCCTGAAAGCTACGCGCACGCGTGCCGTGTCCCCTTGCACCCACGTACGGTCACTGTCATGGCGGGCCAGGGAAGTATTGCGACCCCACATGCCATGAGTGTAGACAGGTCAATTCGTTCTCGCCCTGGCCACCTCCCTCCCCACGCTCGCTTCGCATCCCAGACCTCCCCGGCGCATAACGGCCTGACCTTCCTCCCCGCCGCCGCAGACAGACAAGCCCAATCCGCTCGCGATCGCCTTCCGCCCGCCCACCGCCTCCATGCAGCCGCGCTCGCCCGCGGCGGCGTCGCCGTCCGCGTCGGCGGCTGCGGCCGCCGCCATGGCTCCCGGCGTGGGCGGCATCGAGCCGGCCGTGACGCTGGACCAGGTGCCGCGCTGGAGCGACCCCGACCAGCGCCTCTTCCCCGCCGCCGACGAGGCGTCCGCGGAGGGTGGATCAGAGCCTCCCGCCTACCTCTCCTTCTCTGACCCGCTCACCGGCGAGGACGGCGCCGCGGTGGGCGGCAGCGGCGCCTCGCGATTCCCCGTCGACCAGGAGATCAACTCCAGGATCTACCTCTGGCGCGGCCAGCCCTGGAACCTCGAGGTCGACGCCGTCGTCAACTCCACCAACGAGGTCGCGGTTCCTTTCCTCCATCCTCCTCACATCGCTGCCGGCAGTTGGGTATAATTGTGGTGCTAAGCTCTTGTGATTTTCTTCGCTTCGTGCAGAGCTTGGACGAGGCCCACAGTAGTCCCGGTCTGCACGCAGCTGCAGGGTCCGGGCTCGCCGAGGAATGCGCCACCCTGGTACTGTTTGGCAATCAGATTGGTTTGCAAAAGTTTGTTCAATTAGTGCTAGTGGAGACTGTTAAGTATCGTTTATTTATTCTGTTTCAGGGTGGCTGCCGAACTGGGATGGCAAAGATGACCAACGCCTATGATCTACCTGCAAGGCAAGTTTATGTGCTTTGCTGTGTTTACATTTGTTGAATTGTGGGAAAATTGAAAATAGCTGCCTGTCAGTACCATGAAACACTGTTGGAAACTCGAGCTGAAAAATCAATGTATCTGTGATTTCACAAAATGAATTGTGGCTCTTTTGGTGCGCGAGCGCTGCTAAATAGTTTCACAAATTTCCCAATGTCAGTGGCTCTGAATCTTATTATGTGGCACTTTTGCAATAAGCTTTTCCCCCTGAATTCTGGTAACTAGTGGTTCCATCATGTTGCATTGCACTGTTACCGAACCCATATAACTCGACTTTTAAGGTAGCACAGTAGTCCCTATGAAAATGCTGCTGACTGATGTTTTAGCAAAAGCCCATTGGTGCTGAAGCTTGTTTGTTGAGTACTCGTAATTCATAAAGCCATTAAAGTCCATTGTACTGTTATGCAATACTATGTTCTCCGTATGCTAATTGGCATATACCATTGATTATGCAGGAAGGTCA
Organism: Eragrostis curvula; assembly: GCA_007726485.1. Taxonomy (NCBI): domain Eukaryota; kingdom Viridiplantae; phylum Streptophyta; class Magnoliopsida; order Poales; family Poaceae; genus Eragrostis; species Eragrostis curvula. The sequence continues at coordinate 24,910,226 of CM017439.1, read as the reverse complement.
TCCATACTGTGGGCCCCAAATATGCTGTCAAGTATCACACAGCTGCAGAGAATGCACTTAGTCACTGCTACCGGTCTTGTTTGGAACTACTCATTGAGAATGGTCTTGAAAGGTACATGCAAAATCAATATGCATAAAGGTTATTGTTACTTTAGTTTTTTAATTGATGCCTGAATTCAATGTTTTATTAGTAATGTCTTCTCATTGTTTATTTCATTAGCATCGCTATGGGGTGCATATACACGGAAGCTAAAAACTACCCTCGTGAACCAGCTGCCCATGTGGCAATAAGTGAGTTCTTTTAATCCTTTTTCCTCTCTCCGGCCACTTTTTGCTGTAGAATACTCACAAAATATTTGATCTATAAATATTGAGGTTAGCTGTGGCACTGATAACTGTTAATGGGAATTTTTCAATTTCTTGCACGTTTCTCACTCCTACTTAGACTTAGAGGATGAATAAGTGAGTGGTAGAAAGTGGAAATGTTACAGAGTTTCTGTTACTACTGTCACTCCCTGCGTATTTCATATGAATGGTTGTTCCATTCTCCATGAATTCATAATTTCTCTACAGGAACTGTTAGACGTTTTCTGGAGAAGCAAAAAGGCAAAATAGCTGGTGTTGTTTTTTGTACTACATCATCATCTGATACAGAGATATACAAGCGGTAATTAAACTGAAACCTGGATTTTGTATTATCTATTGTTCATTAGTCTGCTGATTATAAGTAATTAAGCATTGCAGATTGCTACCCCTATATTTCCCTCGAGACAAGCAAGAGGAAGAAATCGCGATATCGAAACTCCCAGCTGATGTTGGGGATGAGAATGGTGAGACAGTAATAGATGAAAGGAAAATAAGAATAAGACCATTGCCTGCTGGTGTGGTAGAAAGAACAGTGATGGATCTTCCTCTTTCTGATTCTGGATCGTCATTGAAAAGGTGAGATTAAAAAGTGAAATTTTCCTGGATTTTATAATCACGGCAGAAATGCAAATATGCTTATTTCTTGATAGCTAGATTTACTATGTGAATGACACGATTATTGAAACTATGATGTCAATCCTGATCTGTACTTTAGTTATTATCCCTTTTTATGCTCTTAGTTCGCAGCTTAAATTGGATTTATATAGACCTCTTTTGTGCAAATCAAGTTATCTTATGACTATCCTTTTTATGCAAAAATGTATTAATGTACGTTCTGAAATAATTGTGCCATGTCGAGTGCTAGATTACCCTTCCAAGTGTGTTCTGTTCTGGTTCTTTCCCTCTTTGCCGTATGCTTGACAAAATTCCCTGTATTGATTGCATATTCTGATAGATCTTCAAGTAATTGGTGTTTCTGTATGACTGCAACTCATCTTGGCTGATTTATTCTACAGGGGTTCTTTCAAGTTGGATTCATATTTGGATCCTTCGTTTATGTCATTAATTAAAGATCCTGATCTGCGGCGCAAGGAGCAGTGGGAAAAATCTTCTCAAGCTCAAAAGGGATTCAATTATGCTAGGTTACTTGGATATGGAGATCTAGGCTGCCCTTCATTATCTGCAGCAGAGGAATATTCACTTCATTCACGATACCTTGCTAAAGCAAATTCTCTTAATCTTTCCGAGATTGCTGAAATGAAAATAATGTATGTTAATTTTCCATGCTGGCGTTATAATTTTACTTTGCTTGTGTTTAATGTGCGTGTTTGATGACTTCTGTTCCAGTAATCTATAGGGCCCTTAGTCTGATGTTCGTCGTCAACTGCAGTTATCGTGGTGGAGTTGATAGTGAAGGACGCCCAGTTATGGTTGTTGTTGGTGCACACTTTCTTCTTCGCTGCCTCAATCTTGAACGGTTTGTTCTGCATGTAGTGAAGGTAATTAACAAAACAATTCTTCTATATTACATTATTTTATGCCATGAACCAATGGCAACATTTCTTGAATACCGAAGTCCCTAACTCTTAATTCCAGTTGTCTCTATACTTCCTCCGAATTCAAATATTTGCTGTTAGGAAAAGTAATCTAATTCAACACTTTTTCTTAATGACAAGTATTTGAATCCGAATGGAGTATATTTTAATTACATTGGGGTTGGTGTGTCTAAATACCATGATTTTCAGTGTGATCACTAAGCTTTATGTCAGCTTCTTCTATTGAAATACTACTATACTAGTATCTAATGAATTTATTGTATGGATTGTCTAGTATATTGTGCAGATGTTGTGTTTTATTAGGAAGTTAAATCAGCTCATTCATACATATCATGTTATGCTATCACTTAAACTGGTATATCCTTGAATATTCTTACAAGTCACAATGATATGAAATTGAGGAATGATGCCACATGCCACATCAACCCTAATCAAAGGAAATACTTGAATAAGGCCTCAAGAATATTTTTTGTCTTCATAAGCAATACCCTTGCAAATATGAAACTGAAAGAGACTTGTTCTATGCGTACTGTGATCTGAATGAGTTCCCCTATATAGCAGTTGATGCATCTGTATTATTTAATTCATCTCTTTTTCTTCTTTGTTAAGTTAATCCTGAAAAGTTGTATATCTTTGTAGGAATTTGAACCATTGATTCAGAAGCCATATTCAATTGTATATTTCCACTCTGCAGCATCACTACAACCGTAAGTGCCTGATAAAGAGGACGATGAGGGGATTCTCTTTTTCGTTAGTTTTCAACCCATAATTTAAAAAGGAAAATCTTGTTAAATTTCCAGTTTTAATACAGTTATATTGTCTGTTGTTTTAAATTTTGTGCTTTCCTTTTCTTTCTTTTAACATTGCATGCTAGTTCTTGTGGGTTTCATCTCTAGTCGACCCCAACTTCCCTGGGACTAAAATCCTTTGTTGTTGTTCTGCTTGTTAAATTTCCAGGCAGCCAGATTTAGGATTCATGAAGCGGTTACAGCAAATACTAGGTCGGAAACACCAGCGAAACCTTCATGTCAGTATCTTGTTCATATTTCATTTGTACCATGTTATCTTATAATAAATTCATTCTTCTAACAACATTCATAAACAGGCAATTTATGTCCTCCACCCAACATTGGGATTGAGAACAGCTGTTTTGGCAATGCAAATGTTTGTAGATGGAGAGGTACCTTCTAGTTCACACTGTAGTGACTTTTCATTCTTCTTTACTGCGCTTCTTGAGATTTTAGCATCCTTTGATTTTCTAGGTCTGGAAGAAAGTTGTATATGTGGATAGGCTCGTGCAGCTGTTCAGATATGTACCACGCGAGCAACTTACAATTCCTGATTTCGTCTTTCAGTAAGTAGCCTTGCATGAAGGCATCCAGTTTTTTGGCACATTTTTGTGCAAACTAGGATTAATTCAGTGCTTACAAACATAATCATATAGGCACGATCTTGAGGTGAATGGTGGGAGGGGCCTAATTGTTGACCCAAGAACAAAGCACGTTTATCAGAGAGCATCTGGTTGACATGAGACAGCTGTAAGGTCCAACGTTCATTAGTTCTTACACTGTACCATTCTGATGTTTCTTGTAACTGTATTACATGTTGATGTTTCTTTATTTATCTAGTTATGGTTTATTCAATTCTTTTGTTCTTCCACCGTATGTAAATGAAATTTTGTCTGTATATGTTGATTTGTACAATCAAATAAAGTGATCTCTAGATGCTTCTGTTTAAAGTTCATTTTTGTCTGGCCTACTGCGTCTTGTACAAATTCTTGTTGTCTTCCTCTAATTGTGTTACAATTGGGCATATTATAGTTATTGATGGTATTGGCATGTTATTAAATGTAGTCAAGTTCTGTGCATTCTTTGCATTGTAGGAGAGATTTCTTCATGTATCAGGATCCAACATTAGATTTTGCTTGAACCTCAAGATTTACTCGATATACATTGACTATCATGAATAATCTGTGCTAAAGGCAGCTTCTGGAATTAACTGTCGTAAGTTTATTATTTATAGAAGAATGTGTTTTGAATGCTCCAGGGTCTCTAGTCGTCAGCAGATTTAATTGGTGGTAGTTTTGTGAGCTAACGCCTATTTCAAACAATTAACCTTGTTCTACAAATAAGTTCTAGTTCCCAAAGTTCACTCAGCAATGAACTGCTGACAGTTTGTTGTGTAGGATTGATTGTCTGAAGCCAACAAGATGATTATTTATGCAATCTGTGTGTTGTTAAAAGTCCCAATCGAAAGCATCTAATTTGCAGTCCTATAGGTAACACTCATGCTGTCCCAAAAGGTTCCTATTGCGGTTAAGAGGTCAGATGCCTCAAGTACTACTTTTTATTATTTTTTTAAAAAAAAAACAGTGTAAGAGCTAAATTCAGCTCCGCCAACGTCATAAAGAAAATCCGAGCGAGTAACTGTGAGCCTAATCCAGCCGTGTTTGGGCGCTTCAACTTGTAGAGTCACCAAAAGCTAAGGAATATATGGGTGTTACCTGTCAGAACAGATGAAGGTTCTTCAGCAGCTTCTTAAGCTTGTAGGAACTAGTTTGCGTGAAGCTGAATAACAAGTTCAAGCTATTTGTTTAGATCGGGTAGTTCGGGCTCTCTCAGATTATGTATTTCAGTGTATTAGGAAAGTAGGAACTTCGCGGAAGATTGTACAGGAAATAATCCAGTTCCGTATAAACTGGTGAATATTCCTGAGTTCCATACAAGTCATATGTCATGTGGGTTTTATACGTGTGCAGTTGTTCACTACCCATAATCATAGACTATACCAGCTCAACATCGAAATTCATATTATGACAACAGAAAGATAAAATTAATTAGATGATACATGAATACAGGCTGGCATTAGCACCCCAAAGGTATCTAAGAATTCGAGCTAGCAACTGATAGATACTTGTGAGTAGGCAGTGCAAATTAGGCGAGGCATATTCGTTTATAAACGGTCTCTTCGGCAGGTAGCAAGGTCCCGATGGTGACCACATGATCAGAATCGGATGGCGCCTGATGGAGCGTGGAATTTGAATCCTTGTTTGAACATAATATAATGGTGTCTGATGTGGGAGTTGCGAGTTCGTGCAGAGAAGTTAGGATACATGGGACACGGCACTGGGTTTAGTTGACTGGGATTAAACAAAGTCAGGTTGATGCTGATTGAGTAAGAGCTCAGGTATATTCGAAGGATCAAACCTTTGGCTATTTAGTGACGTGAATCCGACAGTGTTGTTCGATAGTTTTCCAACCTTGGTTAAGCTATCAAGTCTCCTCTTCCAGTCTTCTCTGTCCCCGTCAAGGTGAGCAATGCTTTGGTTTTTTTTTCACGGCTATGTTTTGATTACGGGTTTCTTAGAAATGTAAGGTCGCATGACTATTTATGTGCTTGAAAATGCATGGCAAGAGTTGGTGGAGAATTTCTGTGCAGTTTCTGCGGTTTTTTTTTTTTTTGGAAAACTACGGCGGGGCTTCCCTGCCTGAATTTTCTCATTGCCTGAAATTTTGAGTCTTTGTCGCTCAGAGATTTGAAAAAGCAGAGGAGAGATCGTTTGTTCATTAGGAAAAAATAAAGATGCACTTGCGATACACCTTATTGCATTTTTCTGCTACCTTTTGCCTTTTGCCTCGCTGATGAAAGTACAGGTGATCTGTACTCCCTTTTTGTGATGGTTGATTGAGTTTCACTGACTGTGCATCAGATACTGTAAACTAGAAAAAGGAGCATCTTTAGTTACCTGCAACAGTTGATTATTGTATCTTCCGTTTGAACGTGCATGCAACTGCTCACTAATCCTATCCATCTAACCATTGATAATTACAGGATCCGAAAAGGAATACTATCCTTCTCGTGGAGCAATATTTATTCATCTTTTCATTTCCGTTGACTTGATTTGCTCATTAATTACCAGATGTTCCCAAGCAAGGCGACATCATATGAGTGACTAGGATGCCATCTTTTGCAAGAAACTCATCAGCTTATGGGATTAATTCTGAAACAAGTTGCACCTCACTGTCTGAGCTTCTATATAACTGGATTGCAGCTGCTGCGGCTAAGTGAGCAAGAGGAGCTAGCAATCCAGTGAAGAGGCTGTGCGTCGAGCGCCGGCGACCATGGCGGGCGGACAGCTCAAGGTGCTGACGACGCTGGACCAGGCGAAGACGCAATGGTACCACTTCATGGCCATCGTGATCGCCGGCATGGGCTTCTTCACCGACGCCTACGACCTGTTCTGCATCTCCCTCGTCTCCAAGCTGCTCGGCCGCCTCTACTACACCGAGCCTAACAGCCCCACCCCCGGCAGCCTGCCGCCCAACGTGTCGGCGGCCGTGAACGGCGTGGCGCTGTGCGGCACGCTGGCCGGCCAGCTCTTTTTCGGCTGGCTCGGCGACAAGCTCGGCCGCAAGAGCGTGTACGGCTTCACGCTGGTCCTCATGGTGGTGTGCTCCGTCGCGTCGGGCCTCTCGTTTGGGCACACGGCGAAGGGCGTCGTTTCCACGCTCTGCTTCTTCCGGTTCTGGCTGGGATTCGGCATCGGCGGCGACTACCCGCTGTCGGCGACCATCATGTCTGAGTACGCCAACAAGCGGACCCGCGGCGCGTTCATCGCGGCCGTGTTCGCCATGCAGGGCTTCGGCATCCTCTTCGGCGCCATCGTCGCTCTCGTGGTGTCCGCCGGTTTCCGCAACTCGTACCCGGCGCCGTCGTACCAGGACAACCCCGGGGCGTCTCTGATCCCGGAGGCGGACTACGTGTGGCGCATCATCCTCATGTTCGGCACCATCCCAGCCGCGCTCACCTACTACTGGCGCATGAAGATGCCGGAGACGGCGCGGTACACGGCACTCATCGCGCGCAACGCGAAGCAGGCCGCTGCCGACATGTCCAAGGTGTTGAACACGGAGATTGAGGAGGACAAAGAGCAAGCCGAGCTCGCCACCGCCCGCGTTGGGGCCAACGAGTGGGGGCTCTTCTCGCCGCAGTTCATGCGCCGGCACGGGCTCCACCTCGTGGGCACCACCACCACGTGGTTCCTGCTAGACATCGCCTTCTACAGCCAGAACCTGTTCCAGAAGGACATCTTCTCCAAGGTCGGGTGGATCCCGCCGGCCAAGACCATGAACGCCATCGAGGAGGTGTTCCGCATCGCGCGGGCGCAGGCGCTCATCGCCCTCTGCGGCACCATCCCGGGCTACTGGTTCACCGTGGCCTTCATCGACATCGTAGGCCGCTTTGCCATCCAGCTGATGGGATTCTTTATGATGACCGTCTTCATTCTCGGCCTTGCCGTGCCGTACCACCACTGGACCACTGCCGGTCACCATACCGGCTTCGTGGTCATGTACGGCTTCACCTTCTTCTTCGCCAACTTCGGGCCCAACAGCACAACCTTCATCGTGCCCGCCGAGATCTTCCCAGCGCGGCTGCGGTCCACGTGCCACGGCATCTCTGCCGCCGCAGGCAAGGCTGGCGCAATCATCGGCGCCTTTGGGTTCCTGTATGCTGCGCAGGATCCCCACAAGCCTGAGGCCGGCTACTCGCCTGGCATCGGCATTCGTAACGCTCTGTTCGTGCTCGCCGGCACCAACTTCCTTGGGATGCTCATGACTCTGCTCGTGCCGGAGTCTAAGGGATTGTCGCTCGAGGAAATATCCAAGGAGACCGTCGAGGACGAAGAGTCTGCTTAACTATTCCAGAAGGAATAGTGTTTGTTCTGTCATCGGCATATGGCACACTGTTTAACTACTGGTTTGCATACTGCTTGCTGTTTTATGATACTTGTTTTGTGAACTCTGACGATGGTAGTGACAAATGTAGATAGGATTCGGTGATTCGGGTGACTATATCTTTAATTTGTTCAGGTTTCTTCTATGTCAAGTTAATTTGTGCAGGCAAGGGGCGTGAGTGGTATGACGGGATGAATTTTGCCAGGTTATGTGGCCAATATATATGTTACTTTCAGCACTTACCAAAAAAAAAATGTTACTTTCAGGATTCTTTTATATGTTACTGATCAAAGAGTACAAAGTTGAATTAGATACACAAAGTTCATCCTGCCATATCAGAGGAGGTTACGTGAGCACAATACGAGAAGAAAGGTAATATCGCCATTGTCGCATAGCCTCTCGGTAGGTAGTGTAGCGATGGCGCCACCGCTCAATGTCATTGACAGCGAGCGGCACGCAGCTTGACATTGGTGTTGTCATCCTTCCTAGTTGCTTTTGAAGATTTGGTTAATGCGGGAGTTGCCGAGATTTCGCCAAAGGAGTTACATCATTTGCCACACAGGACCTGGCAGGCGAGATGGGTAAGCTGAGCGTTCCATTGGACACAGCCATAACACCAACGCCAAGGAAATGCCGAGCCTGTGCCACATAGCAGAGGCAACGGGGCACGAGAAGATATGGACATCCATTTTCAGTGTCAAGGTGCACTACTCGGACACAGATCCGCCGACTTACTGCATCTGCATGGGCGTGCAGTGGTCACTGACGCGTGGGGCCGAGCTCGCATGTCAGTGACCACGCCCTACGACAGCAGATCCCTGCCCGCACTACTCATTGTAAGGAAGGCACTAGTGTTCCGACGTTCATTGGAGTATGTAGGAGCAAGGAAATGCCAAGAATGGACCGGTAGGCAGTTGAGGATTTGTAGGGTCGAGGAGGTCTGCAGCACGAGCTTTTTCCCATCCTCTACCATGTTGGAACTGTCGGATCAAGCACATCCTATGGCCCAAAATCGGCGGTAACGACTGCTGATATCATCCTCAATATACAATATGATTAATATCCTAAGTGACAAAAATCCAACAATCTCCCTGCACAGATCGAGTGGCCTCATTTTCTAGTCACATTGCGTGGACATACCTCAACATCCAAACAAATCGCGTGGCGTAAGAGACTCAATCCGATATCCGTGTAAAGCCTCTAACCGATATCAAACCGCCTAAAGCTCGGAATCCCAACTCGCTATAACCACGAGCCTCTACTGCCACCTAGTTCATGAAGGGCGTCATTTCCACGCTCTGCTTCTTCCGGTTCTGGCTGGGATTCGACATCGGCGGCGACTACCCGCTATTGGCAACCATCATGTCCGAATACGCCAACAAGCGGACCCGCGGCACGTTCTTTTTTTTTTTCTAGAACATGCCCATTGGACCCGCGGCACGTTCATCGACGCCGTGTTCACCATGCAGGGATTCGGCATCCTCTTCGGCGCCGTCGTCGCGCTCACGGTATCAGCCGGCTTCGGCAGCTCGTACCCGACGCCTTCGTACGAGGCCAACCCCGCGGCGTCGCTTGTCACGGAGGCGGCAGACTACGTGTGGCGCGTCATCCTCATGTTCGGCACCGTCCCGGCCGCCCTCATCGCGCGCGACGAGAAGCGGGCCGCTGCCGACGTGTCCAAGGTGCTCAACACCACCGTGATCGTCGAGGACGACGCCGGCGCCCCCACTTCCAGTCGCGGCGGCAACGAGTGGGGGCTCTTCTCGAAGCAGTTCGCGCGCCGCTACGATCTGCACCTCCTGGCCACCGCCAGCACGTGGTTCCTGTTAGAGCAAGGCCATTGCTGGGAGGCGCAGAGCCCCCTGCCGCTCTGCACGCGCCCAGCACGCGCCATATGCGCCCAACCCAGCACTGGTTGGATTCTTCCCCGGGGGGCCCGCAATTGCTGCATGCGTTGGAGAGAGACAGAGAGGAGAGGCAAAGCGGGTCCCACAGTTTTGCATTGGCGCTCGTGTCAAGGTTGGCGACGGCAGACGCGCGGATGCACCCTCTCTCTCCTACTTTTTTCCTGCAATATCTGACATTTGATGGCTATACGCCCCGCGTTGGGCTTGCTCTTAGGTCAAAACGATCTAAAACTTAAGGAATTAATCTAACAGGACCTCTAGTCGTAATAGATCACATCTAGGATTAATTAATTTAATGCTGAAATCACTTACCCGTCATGATCACAGCCTTTTTGAGGCTGTAGATGGTGTAGACGTAGAAGAACAGCAGATGTCGATGTAGATCAAAGGAACACCGGGCTTCCACACCTTCCAGCACCCTTCCTGATCGGTTAGTTTAGGGCTTGAAGCACCCTGACGGCTAATTCGTGAATTAACACACGATTAGGGTAAACCAGAGGTTTCCCCTTAGTTTTATAGTGCTGTATGCGTAGGGCCGGGCCCAAAACGTGGGCTGAGTTCTGCCTCCCGATCAAGGCAGCTAACAGGGGTTAGTTGAGCTTAAGGTGGGCCTTTCGATCCAATTACTGACCAAGGTCAATTCCAACATTCTCCCATTTGACCGCAGGTCAATAGCTAATTCTTTATAATATTCATATTATCGATCACATGCAGGTGGATATACACAGATCAATAATCTCCCACTTAATCGAACCATCTTAATCTTAAACTTAGACTTATGTTCGCATTATGTTCACACTTAATACCATAACAAAACCTAGCGAATGAGTCACGGGTAAACATTACAGATATACCGGGACACATTAATCTTATTTTGGGAGTTTATTTATTCGGCCTCATCCAGAATCATATTTCAAGTTAATCACCAAATCCATACTAATTTCGCGAAAATAGGATAGGAGATAACGCCCTCAATTAATTAGTCATGTTGCTAGCTATTTACTTAAAGCATTATAAAATGACTTGATCCTGAGATCCTTCTTTCATAACATAACAATATAGTTGTCAATGGGTTTGACACCATCAACTATGTCATTACTTGAAGGAATTCTGTAATCAAATACAGTGACATCGAGTACTATCAATGTAGACTTAATAACACCGGAATATATTTCATATGCCTGCCTGAAACATGCCATACAAAAAATTAACATTAATAATACTAATCTTGTTTTAGAGCTTTCTGCAAAATCGTTCGTATATGTAACAAGAAAGCGCTTTCTTGTCATCGGGAACACGCTGTTCGTGCTCGCAGGACCAACTTCCTTGGGATGCTCATGACGCTGCTCGTGCCGGAGTCAAGGGCTTGTCGCTTGAGGAGATATCCAAGGAGGCCGTCCACGACGAGGAGGCGAATTATTACTTGGGATTACTTAAGATTTTCGTCCGATTAAGTAGTATGTTCAGACTTACAAATAATATAATGTTCCTGTGTTCAGTACGTAGATGCGAGCATATCGAGATTTTTTTTTCTTTTGAGCACAGATCATATCGAGAATAGTGTCGAAAGTGTTGGTTATGTTCTGGGCTGAGCATGGGCTTGCTTTAGGTGTAGGACTCAAACAGGCTCATGATCGACTTAGCTTTTGGGCAAATATGCTTGCTTCATGGCTGCAGCTTCTCGTTCGGCCTATGTTTTCGGCCGGAGGTAGGCCTGTATCATGTTTAGGACTCGAACAGGCCCATAATTGACTTTTAGCCGGGTAGCCTTGACTCGTGGCCATGCGCGAAGACTGGCCGCAGGCCTGTACCCAAAAAGAAAAATCTCATGTTCCATGCGGTACACGGTTGTCCTGTTTGCAAAGGTTCGAAGAATCCTCCATTTCCCAACGGTCAAGCATCTTTGCTTCACCCCTCGATCAATCAAGAAGAAATAAAAAAGCAACTTCTTTCACCGTGAATTTTTATACATACATAAGCACTGTAATCGAATACAGATATTGCGTTGTTGTTGAACAACCACATGTACGACACGTATTATATCGCAAAAACAAAACACAAGGTTTGACCTACATGGGAACCCGAGAACCAAGTATCTGTCCCCACGTTCTACACCATCTGGTGGGACCCCGACGACGGCCGCACGGCGCCGCCGCCGCCCACCTCCTCGCTGTCGTCCTCGGCTTCTCCCGACGCCTCCTCGAGCGACCTCCCCTTGGACTCGGGCACGAGGAAGGTGAGGACGAAGCCGAGCATGTTGCATGCGGCGAGCACGAAGAGCGAGTTGCGCACGCCGATGCCGCCCTTGTACCCGTGGTCGGGATTGTGCGGGTCCTGCGCCGCGTACAGGAACCCGAACGACCCGATGATTGCGCCGGCCTTCCCCGCGGCGGCGGAGATGCCGTGGCAGGTGGACCTCAGCCGCGCCGGGAAGATCTCGGCGGGGACGATGAAGGTTGTGGAGTTTGGCCCGAAGTTTGCGAAGAAGAAGGTGAAGCCGTACATGACGACGAACCCGATGTGATGTCCGGCCGTGGTCCAGTGGTGGTACGGCACGGCGAGTCCAAGCATGAAGACGGTCATCATGAAGAAGCCCATGAGCTGGATGGCGAAGCGGCCCACGACGTCGATGAGCGCGACGGTGAACCAGTACCCCGGCACGGTGCCGCAGAGCGCGATGAGCGTCTGCGCGCGGGAGATGCGGAACACCTCCTCGAGCGCGCTCATGGTGCGCGCCTTGGGGATCCAGTTGATGCTGGTGAAGATGTCCTTCTGGAACAGGTTCTGGGAGTAGAAGGCTATGTCGAGGAGGAACCATGTGGAGGCGGTGCCGAGGAGGTGGAGGCCGTGCCGGCGCGCGAACTCGCGGGAGAAGAGGCCGAAGCTGTTGCGGTTGCTGGTGACGATCTCCTCCAGCTTCTCCTGCTCGTCGACGATCTCCGTCTGGAGAACCTTGGACATGTCGGCGGCCGCCTGCTTGGCGTTCTTGGCCACCAGCGCCGTGTACCGCGCCGTCTCGGGCATCTTCATCCGCCAGTAGTAGGTGAGCAGCGCGGGCAGCGCGCCGAGCATGAGGATGATGCGCCACACGAAGTCGGCCTCGGTGATGGTGGACCCTTTGGGGTCGTCCTGGTACGCCGGCGCCGGGTACCCCGCCCGGAACGCGGCGGAGATGATGAGCGTGACAATGCCGCCGGCGAGGATGCCGAAGCCCTGCATCGCGAACACGGCCGCGATGAAGGCGCCGCGGGTCTTCTTGTTGGCGTACTCCGACATGATGGTGGCGGACAGCGGGTAGTCCCCGCCGATGCCGAATCCCAACCAGAACCTGAAGAAGCAGAGCGTGGCCATGACGCCGTTGGGCGTGTGGCCGAAGGAGAGGCCCGACGCGACGGAGCAGAGGACCATGACCATCAGCGTCATCCCGTACACGCTCTTGCGCCCGAGCTTGTCGCCCAGCCACCCGAAGAAGAGCTGCCCGGACAGCGTGCCGCAGAAGGCCACGCCGTTCACGGCCGCCGCGATGTTGGGCGGGAGGGACCCCGGGTCCGCCGCGCCCTCGCGGTAGTAGTAGATGCGGCCGAGAAGCTTGGAGACGAGGGAGATGCAGAACAGGTCGTAGGCGTCGGTGAAGAAGCCCATGCCGGCCACCACGATCGCCGTGAAGTGGTACCACTGCGTCTTCGCCGCGTCCAGCGCGCTCAGCACCTGCAGGTTGTCCCCCCGCGCCATGGTCGCCGACTTGCCGGCGCCGCCGCTCGCTCACCGAGCAGGAAGAGAGATACTACCCCGGCACGAGGCACTCGAGTACAATTAGAGGAACGGGAGCTCTGATGTGGTGTGGTGTGCGGAAATGGGGCAGCGGCTGCGGGTATAAGTAGGCGCTGAAACCGGAGATTAACCGAGTGAGCGCTCCTCTCTGCTCGGGGTTCCCCTGCGAATATATATTACCATTTCTCTCGTGCGTTTCGGGTTGCGGCTGGCGCACGGCGTGTTTAGACTAGTACTCGCAAGGAAGTCGGCCATCACCGTTCCGTGCGGCAGGGTGACGACCGAATTGCGTCGCAGGGGCCGCACCTGCCGACCGTGCGCGTTGCCGAGTTTTTCGCCACTGTACTTGCTAACAAGATAATCCAGAAAAAAGGTTTAACAAGTTTATAATCATCTCATCCATAAAGTTTATAACTACCGAAGAATCTGCTGCGTTCATCGAACTGCTTCATTTCTGCACACACAAGTCTCCTCCATCAGCAGACTCAACTATTGCTTTGCTGCCGGTATTGTTCCCTGGTCAAGGTCAATGATGGTGCAGCTGCGGATCTGCTCTTTTACTCGCTGCAGACGTGTCAGGCCGTTTGGTCGCGGAAACGACGACACGATGACAGCGACCTTCAGACGTGTGAACTAGGCACCAATTATCTATAGCAACCATCGACGACTTCGACCATTGACTACGCTGCCACCGAGCAAATTCAATGGACAATTGCAGCGTCCAATCGTTTCACTACAGCCTCCGGAAACGAAACTCCTAATCTTTCGTTTTCAGCAAACGAATATCCTCACCTCAGTCTCCCCCCGCAATTGCGCGGGCGATTTCTTTCGCGCAAGCCTGCGGCTCTACGCGCTATCTCCACAACGTTTTAAAATCTTGGAGCCCCCAAATGACGAAGTTTTGCTTAGTTCACTTTATTTTTTGTCAATTAAACTAGTTCTTTTTTTTTATTACAAAGTACAACTCAGACAATCACAACGCACGCACATTCACCCTTTATGAACGCACATACGCAAACCCTACCCTTATGAGCATCTTCGAAGACTGAGCCAATAATTCCTCAAGATTGACGAAGTCACCGCTAGCGCCTCGCTGTCGACGGCCACGTCGCCTACCTCTGAAAGCATAAAGCCGTTAAATCCTAGAAAGTTCGCTTCCACGGGGAGTCAAACTCAGAACCTCAAAAATGTTACTCGGGTGCCTTAACCATTAGGCCAATATCCCTTTCACGTCAATTAAACTTACCTATCATTGTGAAAGCGGCGTTTGACACGTTTGGGTCCCTGTCATTCGAGCAGATTATTTTTCCCAGTGGCGAGGTTAGAGTCGCGATGATCCGAGTGCCATAGAGTGCACTTGAGTGTGTCTAGGTGGTGCACATAAGATGAAAATAAAAGCTAATCCCTGAAATTTCGTTTTTTCCCTGATTTTGCCCCAGCAGCAGGCAGTGAAGTGTGGAATGAAAAGATTGCTTAATAAATGAAGCGCTTTTCCTAGTTGCCGCCTGTTAAAGATTTTTAGTCAATATGAAACCCTCTCTTTCAAAAAAATCAACATTCACTAAAAAATTAATTGGTCGATAAAATCCATTAAAAGATCATTCAACTAGTGCATGCAATTTTCTATTTTGTTCAAATAATGCAAAAAAAATATTGTTAAATCAGTCTAAAATGCAGCATTTCAAATGCTTAGATTCCAATGTACAGTGCATCATACCGATAGACAATGGAATATAGTGTGGGCGATTTTTTTTTCTCAAATATGAAACATCTCAATTTTCATTAAAAATTATTTATCGATAAAGTTCAGACGATTCAGGTAGTAGTTGTGTTTTTCTTTTTGTGTACAGGTGTAAGAGCGTCCCCAATGGCTAACTCTTAGCTGCCTCTTAGAATTGTTTATTTGACAAAAAGAAGAGAGAGAATGATGCTAACTCTTCTTCAAGAGGTAGTCTCTAAGCAAAATGAGAGAATGAAACATGGGATCCATCTCTCATTTATTCTCTCTAAGAAGTGATTACTGTCTTTTAGCTGACTCTATCATTGGGGACGCTCTAAACACAAGTATTGTTAAAGCTGTCGAACTGCAGCATTGAAATGCTGAGATTCCAATGCACAGTGCATTAATCAAATCGATCGGGGTTCAGCCTGTTCGTTTCGCTGCAGCTGCAGAAAAATAACTGCGAACACTGTAGCAGCTGCAGAAATACTGTAGCAGCTGCAGAAGAAATAACTGCGAACACTGTAGCTGCTGCAAAGCAGCCGCTGCAAAGCAGCGAGACGAACACGTTGAACATATAGCACTGGCCAGCGTGTCGGCGATCAACAGGTGTTCCATAGCTAGCGGGTTCTCTGCGCTAGGAGAAGACTGCTACTCCGTCCGTTACAGAATAAGTGTCGCTTTTGATTTTTAGACATTACGTTTGACCCTTTTTTTATTCAAATTTTTTGTATAAATACTAAAACAAATATATTATAGTTAAAGTATTGCTAATAATAAAACAAGTTATAAAAAAATAAATAATATTTGCGTAAATTTTTTTGAATAAGACGAACAGTCAAACGTGATGTCTGAAAGTTAAAAACATCACTTATTTTGAAACAGAGGGAGTACATTTGATTATTGATCTCGTTTGATTACTACGGCAAGCGCTGCCAAATTGTACCACCAGCCCCGTTCGTTTCCTTTAGTCCTAAAGTTTAGTCCAGAGAATCTTGTTATTTAAAGGTATTAAATAAAGTTTAATTACAAAACCTTTTTACAGATGGGTGCTAATTTACGAGACGAATCTAACGAGCCTAATTAAGCTATGTTTTACTACAGTGATGCTACAGTAACCATTGTCTAATCACAGCTTAATTACCCTCATTAGATTCGTCTCGCAAAATAGCATAGGTTTCTGCAAAAAGTTTTGTAATTACACTTTATTTAATACCTTTAAATAGCAAGAACTTTGGACTAAACTTTAGTCCTAAACGAAACGAACAGATCCGGTTACCCTTTGCTTTGGCTCTTCTGTTTGACTTTGCTTTCTTATCCGATCCGGCAATCAGTTTTGAACTTAGTAAAGTATTGTATTTGTGTTCTGGCCTGTAGTGCCCCTGGATGTTAGCAATCAGTTTTGAACTTAGTAAAGTATTGTATTTTGCGAATCGAAAACACGTTTTCTTGTCTGTTCCCTCTGCGTCCTGATCATATAATTCTGACGGAACCAACAGGCAGTACTAGGAACTTATTCGGTTCACTTTTGATCGTTCCCTTTTTCCCTATTTTTAAAGAGGATCAGGTTCACTTTTGATCGTTCCCAGAAACTTTAACGGTTACCATGAAAGTTTCGTGCTCAACGATGAAGCACGGAGCATGCCTAGTATGTTGGATATTTAATCAAGCGTTGCACGAGAAACATAAGCTTAAAATTAACGAGAAACCATGAGCTTTTGGCTGATGTTGAACGTAAACAACTATGCCTGCCAGACGCGCGTACAAACCAAACTAACCCTTTATTCGGCTACAAATGTATAATGTGTATAATACTATGGTTACGGCTGCATAAGGCATGTTCAATGAAAATGTATATAGTTTATGCAGAAAGTTGATTCATTTTTAGCATTAGGTATTTAGGTGTTTTGTCTTCTAGTTAAAATATGAGAAGTGGTTTCTCTATTTTCTTGTCAGAAACCGGAACTAAAACCAATCAAATGCACCCTTATAGACTTATATGAAAAAAAAACAGGGCATAAAGTTTGTACCGATGCTTAAGGTGTGTAGCAAAGTGTGCTTAGACTTATTTCACTCAATATTCACCCTGTTTGTCTCGCTGCTTTGCAGCAGCTGTTTTACAGCAGCTACAGTGTTCACAGTTATTTCTTCAGCAGCAGCTACAGTGTTCGTTTTTATACAAATGAGTCTCTCTCTTTTTAACACCTTCTATTATTAAAGAAACTATTCCTACCTTTTTTCTTATGTTGTGAATATGCTTAACTAATAAGTTGTTGTAGAACCTAGCGTTTTGTGTAGTTGGAAGAAGTTGTCACAACTGAAAATAAGTTGTGCAAATGGCTTTATCAACATAGATGCTACAACGACTTTATTCAACTGCGATTGCATAATGTGAACATCATATTATTTAGCCGCGGCTTTATAACGTGTATAATAACCCGTCAACCAGCGTAGCGTGTGAATCTCTCGATCATAGCACACTGTCTGACTGTCTTTTCAGTTGCGGCTGCATAATATGTACATCAACCCTCGTCAACTAATGTAGCGTGTGAATCTCGCGATTGTTGCGAGGCATCTAAGAACATGGTGGGTAACTTCCGGCTGTTTCTGCACGCGGCACTGGTACTCCATGCTCGGCCGGCCGGCCGGCCGGCCGGACGCATCAAGTTGCCATGGGAAAAGCCAGCAAGTCCAGAGCCGTGTCCGTCCAACGAGAAGGCAACAGACGCATGGAATGTTCCGAGGAATATCCGTTTGAGCCGTTGACGAAGACCGCCCCGATCGGACTAAAATAAGGCAATTATGGGCCTGTAGCAATTTGATAGGTTGTAGGAGACGACGGACCAGGGTGCAATCATGTGCGTACGTCTAAGCTATAGCTATCGTCAGCTGTGGTTTTATTATCGATGGTGATTAATCAGTTTAATACTCTTTGGCAGGGTGTTTGCTACAACTAATTGGTTGGAGTATTCAAGTTGCACTGGGAATATAGGAACTGAATTCGTTGGCTAACACTTGGATCGATTTTAGCTACCTTGGGTACTTATTCCTTTTTTTTTTTGAATTACGTGAGGACACAGAAGATGATTTAACATCAATTCTGCATAGGGCAATAGCATCTTGCTACTCGTCTAAAAATTCAAAATAATAATAAGGTGTCTTGCTACCATGCTTAATTGCTTTCAGTAAGTAACATGTTTACTGATCTAATTTTAGAAGACTATGTTATGAAAGTGTTTTTACATCTGATTTAGTAATGTCAAATGACGATCTTTTGGTTGACTCCATCTTTTCTCTAAGGGCAGGTACAATAGTGTTGTCTCATAGACGGTCTCATCTATAACACGTAATTATAAGACGATTTATGAGACCACATATACAATGGATGATTGTTTTGGTTGTCTCATAGTTATTGCATCTTCCCTTAATTTATGGATGAGAAAAGGAATGTTTATGAGTTGCATGGCAACTACAACTCGTACAATGGTGTGTAAGTCGTCTCATACTCCTAAATTTTAGCGCTTGAGATGGTTGCCTCGCGAAACAACCGCCTCTTTCTTTTTCCTCCCTCTCTCTCTTCCACCTCATCAAAAATCCTATGTGGCATTGCATGAGACGGGCTATGAGATTGCCTACGTGTAGCGTTGTACCTGCCCTAACAACGTCTAGCTAGTACAAGAACTTATTTCCACATGAGATCTGCATATAACACATGGCAACTAAAATTTCCTGCAAAATTATACAGCTTGATAAGAAAAAATATCTTCTGCTTGTAGAATACTGATCTCTCCGTGCATTCATCTGATACGGAATAAACTTGGAAAATCAAACCATTAGCACCACAATGCATTCCTTGTTAAGCCTGATTTCTTCTTAATTTATAGCCAACCCACTGATACTGTTCATTTGACAGCTCTATCGCTTCTAACTTGCGCAAGAAATGGTCAAAGACCTCATCATCCATCTCTGCATATTTTATCAAACAGTAAGATTAACATAGGTGTCCTGATAATACATGTAAATGATTCACTTCCACATTATGCGTGCACGTTGACTCTTGGCTACAATAATAAAAACTGTTGACATATCCACTTGAGTTTGTATAGCATTTGAACATGGACGATGGATGATATGCTATATTTAGTAACTTAAATGAGGAAAACAATATAACCGACTGAAATAAATATGCAGGAAAATATGAAGTACGGGACTCCAATTTTTCCTTTGTATACACGATAACAAATGTGTAAGGGAGCTCATAGCCTACGTGGCGAGGGCAAATGGATGATGATGATCATGAGGCTCAGCACTCATTATATCTGGATCATCCTATGTCAATGGAAATCTTATAATATGGCTATGGTTTGCCTACATTAGAAGGGATATGCATCATGTCCCTCCATTTCAAAGTCTTTGGTTTGCCTACATCAGAAGGGATATGTATGGTTAGAATTAAGTGTTGAGGTTTGAAAATGGAGATATCTTGTCGATAAACGATTTCTTTTCAGGAGGTTATATGAAAACATCTGCTAACACCCGAAAGCGGAAACGTTAGAAGCAGGGGCGGAGCCAGAAATTGAGGATGAGGGGGGCCGGGGGCCCAACCTGTAGTATATAGGTCTTGGGGGGGGGGGGGGGGGGGGGCAAATGAAAAATTTCCATCAAAATACATGGTGAAAAAATGGGTACAAAGGCTGTGTACCTCAAGCATAGGGGGAGCCAGGCCCCTGCTCGCGCCCTGCCTCCGCCACTGGTTAGAAGCAACTGAAGTCCAATTTTTCCAGGTGTTTGGCACGGCTTATGGAGAGGCTTTTTCTTAGGCTTTTAGCCTCATAAGCCATAAGCCCTGCCAAACAGCATAAAAGCAAAACAACTTAGGGTGTGTTTGGCACGGCTTCGGCTTATTCTGAAAACAGTTTATCCTATGGCTTATCTGTGAAAACAGCTTTTTTTGGCTCATTCTGGTTTATCTGTGAAAACAGCTTATACTATCAAAGTGTTTGACAAAACAGTTTATTCTGTCTTTTCTGAAAACAACTTATCCTGCTAAAATGTTTGTGATGCCCCTGCCCATTTAACATGGCTATACACTTGAGTCCAATTGTTCCAGCTTACAAATAAAATAATCCAAAAATATAAACTATTTGTTCTAGCACATCATTTGACATATACATATGATTTCAAAATGAAACAAATAATCTTGCCAAAAGCCCAAAATCCCAAGTCCAAAATCCCACGCAGCCCAAGCCCAAAACACTGAGATATTAACACGGTGGGGTTTATTGGCCCAACACAGGAATAGCACGTGAGGGAGAGATCGAACAGAAGGTTGTTCGTGCTCCTCTGTTCCAGACGCCATGGATGAGCTCCAGGAGCTTTCAAATCCACAAGGGGAAAGGGCAGTATGGCGGCTAGGAGTTAGGGGATGTTGGAGATGATGCCGAAGGCTCCCTGATCCATGCGAAGGGTAAAAGTTATAATGCGAAGGTAACGGAGGAAGCTGCGAAGGTTGATGAGCAATGGCAAGGCTAAGCCTACTACGAGGATGCGTAACAGAATTGACTAATGACATAACTGTAATAATGATCTCTCCTCCCCCTATAAATATGGAGGGAGAAGACCCTGTAATGACATCTGTTTTTCGGGCCGCGAGCCAAAGACACTTCATTCACTCCGTCCACATTTCTCTGTCATTCTCTAACCCCATCGCCCAACATCGCAGGCGATTGAGGGCTTCGGTGTAACGCATAACGAAGACCCAAGGAACAGCCTGGGTAGGAAAACCCGATTCTAGCGACACTAACACTTTAGGAAGGCTTCGCCAAGGAACCCCAAGCCGACAAGGTGTCAGAAGGGCTTCGCAGGGGCGACCTTCAGACGCCAAGACACGCGGAGGGCTTCGCAAGGGCCTAACACACTCACACAACCTGTTGGAGGGCTTCGCTGAGTCCAACCGGGACCTTCGATACCCCAACATTTGGCACCGTCACGCGGGTTGAACCCACGACCATGTTTGAAATACAAGATGGCCAAAGGCAGATCGTAAAAAAATAGACGCCGAAGCACAGCGTGCTGAGATCGAAGAAAAGGAATGTCTCGCAAGAGAAGAGGACGCCGAAGTCGCTAAAGAACAAGAAGCACGAGCCGAAGCTGCACGAGCTGAGGAGGCTGCTCGAGCCGAAGAAGCCGCGAGGCAGGAGGAAGCTCTAAGGCAGGAGGAAGCTCTAAGAGGAATGCAAAACAACAACGGAGACGCTTCGCAAGTAGGAAACGTCCTTCCGGAGGGTGACGAAACAGCAGATGATGAAGCAGATTCCATAGCAGAACGACTTCGCATTTTGGAGCAAGAAAGGCTTGAGAGGGAAAAACGCTTAGTCATCGTGGAAAAGAAGTCCAAACTGAAAATAGACATGCTGCAAAAGATAAGGCAAATGCAGAGGAAAATCGATGAAATGGATGAAAGGCTGAACCAAGTCAACGAAGATATGAACAACCTGAAGAAGCTAAGTCAGAATCACCCAAAAAAGACGCAAAAGCAGAACGAAGGGAAGATTGTCTACGAAGTAAGCAGCACAAGCAGAGATGTTCAACCAACCTCGATGTTCAATGAAAATTCACCTCTAAGTGAAGAACTGCAAAATGAGCCTTGGCCTATCAACTTCAAGATGCCAAAAATAAAAGCATATTAAGGAAAATCTGATCCAATGGAATTTTTGATGTTTTTCGAAGCTGCAGTCGAATCTGGCGGAGGTACAAATTCTACGTACGTGAATGCACTTGTAATGGCAATTGAGGGCACTGCCAAGACTTGTTCTCTATCTTAGAGCCGGAATCAATCAATTCATGGTCTGAGTTGAGAAAGGAGTTCATAAATAATTTTCAAGGCTTCCAAGCCGAAGAAGTCCATCAAAGAAAGTTGTTCTCTTGCAAGCAAAGGAACGATGAAAGCCTCAGGGAATATATGCAGAGGTTCATGGAAATCAAATCGAAGGCTAGAGTAGGGGTGGCAATGGGTAAATTACCCACGGGTTTTACATTTCCAAACCCATACCCGTCGGAGAAAATTATACCCATATTTGTACCCACACCCGCTCTCGGGTGGAACTCCATTCCCATATCCATACCCGTGCGGGTAACGGGTACCCGCGGATAATCCATACCCACAAAAAAATTAACAGATTATCAATATATTACCAATTTAGTAAGCTTTAATTAGCATAAACATATCTAAATAAAGTCCAATAACAATATAAACCATTCATAAAGCTAATAGACCTTTCAAAATATATATCAAAAATAGAAATTCACAAATAAAACATAGGTTCAAGCCACAAATCAAATATAGGTTTAACCCATATTCGGGTTTGCGGGTGGACGGGTATCGGTTATGGCTTCCCATACCCAAACCCGTCATACCCGATAGGTGCAAATCTTTACCTATTTTTATACCCATGGATACAAAATGCGTTCCATATCCGTCTCCAAATGGGTATTTACCCATCGGGTAACGGATAACGGGTACCCATTGCCATCCCTAGGCTAGAGGAGTAGGAGCTTCCACGGTCATTGATGCCCTAATGGAAGGATTGAGGTATGGCCCTTTCCACTCTTCGCTCGCAAGGAAAAAACCAACCACAATCTTCGGGCTGCTTGACATCTTCGAAAAGTATGCAAGATCTGATGATGAATTCAGAAGGAAAAAAGACGACGAAAAGAGACAGACACATCAGCTAAGAGACAAAAAAAGCTAAAGAAGACAGAGAATCAAGTCGAAGTCGAAGGCATGATGAAAACAAAGAAAACCCTAGAGACCACAGCAGTCGAAGGGTACACAATCTTGAAAACAGAGAGGAAAGGAAAGATGAGAAGAGAACCAGAGAGGATGAAAAAGGAAAAGAGTGAAGCAACCACGACGAGGACCACGAGGAAAGAAACTGTAACATCCCAAAACTTGAACGCCTAAATGATGTAAATAAACCCTAATTAATGTTGAGTTATGTTTGAATTTCATATTTAAATTTTTCTGAATTTTTAAACTTCAAGCATGTATTGCATTCCATGTATGCAGGAACTTTCCCGATTTTTCGTGGGAAATTGGCTCGGCCAGAAATTTCTAAAAATTCACCATAGACGCAATTCACTGTGAAGTAATTTCTCTGAATTTTTCAGAATTTTCGGAACTCGTTTGGTTCATCTAAAAATTCGTGGAAGTATCAGCCAGTTTGGAAAATAGATAGAATAGTAACTCTTACCTTGGGCTCGGCCCATTTAGAGAATAAAAGAGAAATAGAAAAAGAAAAGACCTTACCGTGTCGGCCCACGCAGCCCAGTCCGGCCCAGCTCGCGGAACCGCCCCGTCGCGTGTCGTCCTCCTCTCGCCGAAGTCAAGCCGCCGCGCCGCCCGGCCACCGCCGCCTCGCCACGCGTAGCGCCAGCTCTGTACCGCGACAGTGGAGATGCTACGCGGCGCACTCACCCTTCCTCGACCCCTCTTGAGCTTTCTCGCGCAAGCCAGGCCCTCCCATCTCTCTTTTCCCCTCTCTCACTGACGCCTTGACCACCGGCTAGGAACCGCCTTAATCCTCTATAAAAGGATCACCTGAGCATCTTCACCTTTTGCTCCTCCCTTCCTTATCCTCCAGAACTAACCCACGACGGCCGAGATGGTCCGGCTTAGGAGAATTTAGGATTTCTCCAATTCCGCCACCGTTGCCGTTGTCGGTGAATTCAGCTGCTCCGGTGAGCATTTGCTCCATATTTTCGTCCTTAGAGCACCTCTGAACCTAGCTAATCCTTTTCCCATTTGAAATTTTCAAAGATTTTGGAAGAAGGGACCCCGGTGACCGAGCGCTGCTCTACCTCGCCGCCGGTGTCCATCATGCCATCGTTTTGGCCACCTCTGGCCCCGCCACTTGCTTGGTAAGCTTCCTTGCAGCTTGTGGATGCATGAAACGTCACATGAACTAGAGGCCGTGCCCTCCTTCTTGCGCCGCGACATCGCTGCTCTGCCGCGCCACCATGCCTACCACCGCGTCGCCGCTACAGAGCATCTCCGGCGGTGAGCTGACTACCGGATAGTAGCTCTCAAGCCCGCGCTTCGCATAGCCCAGCCCTCGACCGGAGTTCGTCGCGGATTCGCCGCCGGCAAGCCATTTTCTCGCCGCTGCTACTGTGCGCGCTCGCATTTCAGCTTAACCACCCTTAAGCCGCCATGTGTCCTCTTTCAATTGGCCAGAAAATGATTAGAATTTTAGTTAGGGAAATAAATGGAAAAGGAATAGGAAAAGGTGGGCTGGCCCGCTGGCAACTGGGACCCACAGTCAGCCTCTCAGACTTGTTTAGCTCTGCTTGGTGCACCCAAAAGCATACCCAAAACAACTCTTACATGCAAATTAATTGTAGGAAAAATTCTAGGAAATTTCATTAAATACTAGGAGCGTCTATAAGTGTATCTAATACCTTTTTCCATACTTTTGCAATGGAAGATAAATAGGGCTCACATGTCATGCTAATTAATTTAATTGATACACATTTCTAGTTATTCATTAAAGCCTTAAATTGCATAGATGAAATCACATAAATATATACAAAAATACTAGGCTGCACTTTCATGTATTTAGGATCCTTTGCCACTATTTTCAATATTAAATCATAGAAATGTTGTTAGAAAAATAATTGGTTAGATTTGTCATATTTCTTAAGAAAATAACATGTCTTTCTTAATAGAATTTAACTGTTATTTGTACAATAGAATTGCATCCAAATACTATAATTAAAATATGTAGATTTTAGCCCTAGTGGTCGCATGTAGAAATAAAATGGGAGTTTTATACAAATTTTACCTTGAATGCTAAATTAATTAATCTAAATGAATGGGTATCTCATCTATGCATGAACATATAGCTTTCTTTACACTATATGAACTTAATTTTCTGGTTATGTTAAATAAAATAAACCATAGGCCAATATTTCTAGTTTGTATGACTAGGGAAATTTTGTTAGAAAATAAGAAGTTAAGTTATCTATACTTTTAGAAAGTAACGCATCTCTTGATAAGAATTAATAAAATAGTAACATGATAGTTATGCATGCAATTGTTATAAGTAGAATATATGTAGATTTCACCCTAAGTGCATGTAGTCTTTGGCACAGTAGTTTCGTGCTTAAATTAAACATATGCTTATGTAATTGTTTTCTAGCAAATAAAACATATCACTTATATATATGCATAAGGACTCATTTCCAACATATGTTCATACACCCTAGTTATGTTGAATTAAGCAAAATAAGAATTTTAGATATATTCCTGCATGTTATGTACGTAAGCAAATTGCATATACATACATTGATGCACCCAAAATGATTGTGGAAATAAATACCTTAACATATAGGAATGCTTCCATATGCGTTGAAAATGTATATACTTTTGTTTTACAAGTAAATCACTCTTAAGATTATTACCTAGTTTATTTGCTCATGTCATTTTAGATGACACCATGATCATTAATAGAGATAATTTAGAAATTACATAATAGATATGCACGCAATCACCATCGATAAGCCATATGTATTTCACCATATTTTCCTAGGGTTTAGTAAATGAATGTTTACGTGTATCATCATATTAACCTTGCATTAATCAATTTAAATAACACCCATGCATGTTTTCCTTCTAAGAGAAAATAACTTATAAATAATTTGTCTAAGTGAATATGGCCTATATGAGGCCATGAGTATAGCACATGATTACCGTAGAATAAATGGAATCGCGAGAACCCTAGTATCCCTTCTTCTATTTGTTTGTCGATAGAACTCGATAACGTGTAGTCCATTCGTACGAACTCCGAGTCCATATTTATTTTCATGAAATGCATCCCATGATCATACTCTTGGTTTTTATTCGAAATATTTGTATTTATTATTGTAGATTTTATTGGATCTTCTCGAATGGCTTTATTTGGATCTTCCGGTGTTTATCGGTCGTGGATTGATGCGCCCGTGAGTGAATCGTCGAAAGACTACATTGCGAGGAAGTCGACACTTGAAGATCGTCGTATGAACTATGTGTATAAAGGTGCGAGGCAAGCACACCCCCTTTGATCATTTTGATCCTATGTTTTGCAAGTGCATTCAAGTGCTTAATTTGTAGGAATAATTTGTGAATAATTTATATTACTAAAATGCTCACTTGGGAAATGGTAGATACTACCTATTGGTTTTATCCATTTATTGGACCTTATTATAATCCCTTGTAACCATAGGTTGGTTCGTCACATTGGTTAAATGCCATAAGCTTCATGATATAATTAATTGCTAATTAAGCTTGCTAAAATGAAAGGCTATATTTTGTATAAATGGAAGCACATGTATATTCATTAAATTTACAAATATTGTTGATGGGAAAGATCTTTGATTATATATGTTGGAAACCTCGATGTTGACGGGTTTGATGTGATAATGATAAATGGATTAATGATTGTTTGGAAATGATGATTTTGGAGACCCGTCACATCACATAAGGACCGGTACATTTGAATCTTGATTTAAGGAAACATCGTGCGACCATGGATGCTGGTATGGGACGGCCATGGCTAAGTAATTAGTTGAATGTTGCATTGCCTTCTAGAAGTAGAGAATGTGCGGATAATTCCCTGTTTTTGATGGGGTTATTCGAAGGGGCTCCCATTACTATAACGTGTGGGATCAAAGTTTGCTAACACAATAAATTGTACCCTCTTAATTCCTGCCTAACAGTCCATGTTTGAAGGAGGGGAAAATGTTACCTCTGGGATGTTAGCTGGTAGGTACGGAGGGATGTTTACAATTTAGGGAAGGCAAGGTTAGCAAACAACTAGTGAAAACGTCATGCGTGATACCGATGTGCACACTTCGTGAGTGCACGGTGCTTGCAACACCACAGACGGTCACTCCCTGTCCATGGGTACAGCGTACAAACTCTGCAGAGTAATAATCCATTCGAATGGCCGTGCTTGCGGTCTCAAGCTCCTTAATGATAGGTCTTTGTTTAGAGAATGGTTGGGATTAAAACTTGATCATGATTATGGTTATTAATATATGAAGTGGCTTAGAAAATGATTTTGTAGGAACTTGACATGGAAGTCAAGTATCTCACTTTATTTTTATGATATTTTACTTATGCTTACATTTATGCAATTTATATTCAAGCAATTCAATTTAGTAATTATTTCATTATACAAGTTTAGATTTCCATATGCTCATTTACCCAAATATACCATATTATTTCTTCCTTTATTATGACTTTGCATATAATTATAATTTTTGTTGATATTCATATGCATGCTTGCCTCCGATAACTTTGTTTCAGAAATTAAGTGGATCTCGGTGAGGAACGTCGTCGTTCTTTCTAGGAGTTCAACTTCCAGTCAATTGCCTGTGGGATGAACACGGGGCACACGCTGGAGATTTGAATTCCTTTATGTTTCCGCTGTGTTTATTTCTTAAGGTACTTCGTCGGCCGTCGAGCCAATATTTTGTAAATTTCAAATAAACTTGATAATTGAATCTTGACATGGCTATGGTTCCACTGTGATTACCGTGTGTACTTGTCATTGATCCTGGGGCAAGTACGGAAAACACGGAGTTTCGGGTAATTTAATTATCCGGGACACCGCAGAAACAGAGACCGTGGTCAGAGAACCAACTCCCGAACCGTGTTTTGCGAGCTGCATGGCGAAGGCAAAGGGCATACAACGAAGCAGTGCCGTGACATCCAGTCATACAAGCAGAGTTGGCTGGCGAACAGGGAAGCGAAGAAAGCCATTCGACATACGAGTAACTATCGCGAGGATTGGTCTCAAAGCAACACTCATGAAACGTATTCTTCGCATTCTGTAAATCATGTGGTCAATTACCCAAGAGAAGCTTCGCAGCAAATGTAACAGTACACTTATCATCAACCGCAAAGCTTGGCTGCGTTACCACCACCACCAAAAACGAACCACCAGAATAATGCAAGGCATTTAGAAGCCAACGGCGAGGTGCGAAGGCAAACAATAAACGCCATTACGAGAGGTTCAACACAGTAGCTAGACTCAAGGAGGGCTAGAAAAGAGTACATGCGAAGGGTTCAGCACGTCTCATCGGGAGCTCCATTTGTCAAAACAAAGTGGTCTCACGTTGACATAACTTTCGTAGAGGAAGACGCAAGAAACTTGGATCAACCGCATTCAGACCCATTGGTGATCCAAGCGAACATCAAAGACCGCATTCAGAATACTGATCGATGAGGGAAACTCCGCAGACATCCTTTTTGCTTCAACTTTCAGAAAAATGAACCTGGAAAATGAAACGTTGCAACCAGCAGGAATCCCACTGGTCGGTTTTACTGGAAAGATAATCCAAGCAATGGGAAAATTGTCTTGCCAGTAACTTTTGGCGAAGGAGAAAATGCAAGGACTGAAGATGTGACCTTCGATGTGGTCGACATCATCTATCCCTATAATGCTATCTTCGGAAGAGGATCTATCAACAAGTTCGAGGCTGTGATACATCAAGCTTATCTATGCATGAAGATTCCGGGACCAATCTCTGTGATCAGGGTGTTCGGAGACCAGCTACAAGCAAGGAGCCTTGAAGACAATGAAACCCCAGGAAGGAAGAATATCCACCTCATTAGACAAGCAGAAGACATACCGGCATACAAAATCTTCGGCCTCAAAGACTCAGTGAAGCTATGTCAAGAGTTCATGAACCGCTACTACCAAGAGTCAACAGAGTGACTCTTCCGTAGAGCGAACGATGCTTATGTGTAAAAGCATAAAAAGACTTGCCGGGGGGGGGGGGTGCACTCTTTTTCCTCACGAGGGTAGCCCTGCGAAGGGTGTGAGGTGTTTTAACGAGGCACCCTTTAAGACTGTAACACAGTTTTATAGTTACTCTTTTACCCTCAAAAAATTCCAGAGTAATTTACCGAGGAGCCTTAATAAAAGGCGAAGCCGTGAGCTTAACAAACGAAATCAGGCAAAAAGCCTAGAATAAAGCGAAGGGTACACCAAATCAGAACTTGGTGCAACCCAATTTCTGGGACAATGTGTTGCAAGAATAACACAAATCTCCCGGATACGAATCGAAGGGGAGAAGGAAAGCTAAGAAGCTGATCCTACCTCAAAAAATTTGTCCTCGCTCCAGAAAGAGAGCCAAAGCAGACAGAAAACTAAAGAATTGTATAGCGAAGCAAAAATACCTAAAGAAAGGAAAAAACAACACTCTTCGCTCCGAGGGAAAAACCCTTAAAGAAAAAATCTTCGCTGGGCAAAGACCCAATATCTCATATTCAAGCGCGAAAACTTTGATCTATACCAAGGAAACAGGTCATCGCGCAAGAAGCAAAAGGCTTCGCAAAGGTATTAAAGAAACCTGTTCTCTAGCGAAGAAAGCCAAAAAGGTTTCTTCAAAAGATAGCTTAAAAAAGCATAATATATTCAAGAGGAGTCATCGTCAGGCTCCTGCTTTACAATGAGGCCTAATTCTATCAACATCTGACATACAATACTAAACTCGTCAATATCATATCCGCTCGAAGGCGAGTAAGGCCTTCGAAAAACGGGATCTACGACTCTAGAAGAAAGCATTCGCTCAACATGCGAAGCAGCGTCAAAACGCGAAGAAGGGCCTTCGGAATCAACAGGAAGGTCACGACGGCAACGACTGTCGCGCTTCTTCCTAGTTGCACCTCGGCTAGAAGAAGAACCTCCCCGGGAGTGGCGCCCACGAGACCCTCGATTTCCACGGCCACGACGCCTCTCGGAAGACTCAGAACCAGAATAATAAACCCTACCGATAGCCACAAGGCTACCTGGAGGGAATGAGAAAGGACCTTCACCCCCTTCGACGGGGGACAAAGGTTCTGATTCACTAGACAAATCAATCTCCGAAGGAGAACTAAAAATCTCAACAGGAGGCTCACGGTGAGCCAGCTTATGAGAAGAGGGCCCCGGAGTAGCAAACTCGCTTAAGGAGACGTCGGACGAAGACTCCGGAGCAGCACTCTTGCCCGGCATAACATCAGAAGAATCCTTTGCGAACTCGCTCAAAGAAAAGTCAGAAGAATCCTAAAGCTCAAAATCAAGCAAATATCAAAAATAAAAATAGTAATAAGTTGTACAACACATGTCTTCGTAGCACACTCAGCAAATACAAGTCCGAAGGGAAACATCCCATACACATCAAACAAAGGAAAAGTTTATACCTGACGGATACCCAAATCAGGGTATCCTGATCTAGGATACTTAATCCTGCTAACCGTCTCAGCTTAGTTGTGTAGGGCCCACAGGAACAGGTACACGACAACAGAGCGCTCGAGGGGCCCACGGCCGACCCCGAGGACACATACAAGTTCCGCCTCGCCCGACCCCCAGTCGGGCGGGCCCACGACTTCCGCCCCGCCCGACCCCGAGTCGGGTGGGGTCCACAGACTCCGCCTCGCCCGACCCCCAGTCGGGCGGGCCCACAACTTCCGCCTCGCCCGACCCCCAGTCGGGCGGGCCCACAAGCCGCGCTTCGCCCGACCCCGAGTTGGGAGACTTCGTCGAGAAGATTTTCCTCTGGCAAGGAGGACAGGCATTTACGACGAGTAGCTGGGGAGCCTTAACTCTACCCAGCAACTCATATACTTGCAGGCACGCGATCTGACCTGCACAGTGACACCCGTCCCATCTCGCGGCGCCGCCTGACACCTCGAGTACAGCAACGGGATGGCTACGGCATCATCATCACCCTGAACAGGGACGAAGACCGGACCGGCGACAAGACGGCCGCGACAGTCTGGGTTGACACCTCGACCACCTGCCCGGCGACCAGGCTGACAGGACGCCGCCTGACTAGAGCCACAGTAGCGGCTAGGGATCAGACTAGTGCGGCGTGTAGCCGCGCTGCCCACAACCCGAAAGCCCCGTTCCCATTTGTAAACCGGCTCACTCCTTGACTATAAAAGGAGAGCTGGGTGCATGAGGAGGGGGGACGAATCCATCGAGAGATACACACGAAGAGGCTTGGAGTCTTCCTCCTCCCTCGTCAACACTTGTAGTTCCCCTCTGCAAGTCGAAACACGAACCACCCACGAACTGGACGTAGGGCATCGATTGCCTGAACCAGTATAAACCTTCCCTCTCTCGCAAAACCCTCGCCATCATAGAAGATTGTTAGGCGCCGTAGTTACAAATTTACTTGTCGGCCGGTTTCTTAGCACCGACAGTTGGCGCGCCAGGAAGGGGACCTCAGCGCGTTTGACATCTTCAGTTGATGGCGAGCCACGACATCGATTGGACTCCGGGCGCTCCCGTGTACTTCGGGAGCCTGGAGTTCATCGTGGTCCAGGATGGGGGGCTTTCGCGCGTCGAACCGCCGGCACCCCCACAAAGGGCCCTCACCCTCGCCATATCCGCGGGCGCGGAGCTCGTGGGTATGGCGGAGTACGACTACGACAGCGACGAGGATGACCTCCTCGACTACGACTCCGATGCCGGCAGTCACCATCCTTCGCGCGAGTGCATGGTGGTGGAAGCCGGCGGAGGTAGCCGCCGCAACGTTCACGACGTGGCGGCGCAGCCAGACCCTGCAGCGGCTGCGACGACGGCGGACGCCGGAGCGGCCGCAGAAGCCGCGCCCCTGCTTGTGACACAGGCGCAGCAAGGAACCCCTCCGGCGAGCGCCGACCTCCGGGAGGGCGATGACCTGGAGCGTCTGCTCCAACGCCAACACGAGCTCGCAGAAGCCGCGCGGCGGCTCAAGGAGGAGCGCGAGCGGCTCGAACACGAGGTGGCGCAGCGCCAGGCCCTGCGCGAACGCGTGCGCGCCCACGGGCGCGAAGCCCGGCAGCGGATTCTGACCGAGGCGGGCAACCTCGTGCCCAGATACACCAGGCCCAGCCAGAATGTCGCCGCGGCTGCGACACTTTTGCGCGCGCTCCCGCAACCGTCCGACGAGGACCAGCGAAGAATCCAGGGGGAGCTCAAGGACCTCCTGGACTTGGCGGCGGTGCAGCAGGCCGAGCGCGAGCAAAGCTCTGCTGCACGGCGGTGGGAATCCAGCTTTTCCTACCACACGCCAAGCAAGCCGCGGGAACAACCCGAAAGTTCCGTCCACCAAACCCCCGAGCAAAGTGGGACTGGGGACGCGCCGCCGGTCCATCAGCGGATCGGCAGAATCCGCGACGCCCGCGTCATTCTGCGGGCAAGGCGCCGCGAGCAAGGGCGAGGTCCACGGTGCGAAACCGAGGACTTTGTCTACGCTCCGCGGCGTGGCGGGAGATTTGACCCGGAGGAAGACAAGCCTCGGACTCCGGTCCCAGCCGGCCCACGGGCTTTTGGCCGCGCCATCTTGCGGGCTCCCGTCCCCCAGCGGTTTCGGCCGCCCAGCAATATCACGAAGTACAACGGGGAGACGAATCCCGCGTTGTGGCTGGAGGACTACCGCCTGGCGTGCCAAGCCGGCGGTGCCACCGACGAGCGGTTCATTATCCGCAACCTCCCCCTCTTCTTGGCCGACTCGGCCAGGACGTGGCTCGAGCATCTCCCGGAGGGCTCAATCCAGGATTGGGTTGACCTCCAGGAGGTGTTCATCGGCAACTTCCAGGGCACGTACGCACGCCCGGGGAACCCGTGGGACCTTCGGAACTGCCGACAGGGCGCCGACGAGTCCCTGAGGGACTATATCAAGCGGTTCTCCAGGCAATGCAACGCGTTGCCCAATCTCGCTGACGCCGAGGTGATCTCCGCGTTCATCACGGGCACCAGCAACGAAGGGCTCGTTCATGAGCTCGGCCGCAAGAGCCCGCGCTCCATCAAGGAGCTGCTCGACGTGGCCACCAGCTACGCCTCCGGTGAGGATGCGGTCGATGCCCTCCTTCACCGGGCTAAAGGCAAGGCGAAGCGGAACGAGAGTTCCGGCGCGGGTCCGTCTGCCCCGCACGACAAGAAGCAAAAGCAGAAGAAGAAGAAGGGCGGCGATCAGCAGCGCCGCAACGACGCGCTCGTCGCGGCCGTCGAGCGTAAGCAGAAGAAGCCGGCCGTCGACAACGACGGCAAGAACCAGCATTTCGAAAAGATGCTGGAGGCGCCGTGCCCCAACCACGCCTACCCCGTCAAGCACGCCCTCAAGGATTGCGGGCTCATGCTGAAGTTCCTGGGCACGAAGGCAAAGAAGTCCGACCACAAGGATTCTGACCCCGGGGATGACGGGAAGGACGACAAGGAGGCGGACGGTGGATTTCCGAAAACCACCGGCTGCCTCATGATTTTCGGAGGCGAAGGAGTCAGCTCCTCCAAGCGGCGCCAGAAGCTGGAGCGCCGAGAGGTGTACGCCGCCGAGCCGGCGACTCCGGCCTTCCTCAAGTGGTCCGAGGCGGCCATCACCTTCGACCGCGGCGACCATCCCGAGTACGTGCCGCGTCCGGGGCGGTACCCACTCGTCGTCGACCCCATCGTCTCCAACAAGCGCCTATCCAAGGTATTGATGGATGGTGGTAGTGGCTTAAACATTTTGTACGCAGAGACCCTCGATGCCATGGGAGTCAGTCGCTCTCGCATCCGACCTTCGGGCGCACCCTTCCATGGGGTCGTGCCCGGAAAGACGGCCATGCCGCTCGGGCAAATCGACTTGCCCGTCACCTTCGGCACGCCGATCAACTACCGCACAGAAGTCCTCACCTTCGACGTGGTGGACTTCCCCGGCGCGTACCACGCGATCCTTGGTCGACCATGTTACGCGAAGTTCATGGCCGTCCCCAACTACACCTACCTCAAGCTCAAGATGCCGGGGCCGAGAGGTGTCATCACCGTGAGCACGTCTGTTCAACGTGCTTACGAGTGTGAAGTGGAGTGCTGCGAGCTGGCAGCGGCGCTCATCAACAAGCCCGACCTCCCGGAGGTCGCCAGCATGGAGTCCGAGGAGACGCCGACTCCGAAGAAGGCGTCCGGCTCGTTCGAGCCATCCAAGGACACCAAGAAGGTTCCCCTCGACCCGTCCGACCCCGAGGGGAAGGCGGTCATCATCGGGGCGACCCTTTCTGCCAAATAGGAAAGCGCGCTCGTCGATTTCCTTCGCGCCAACAAGGACATCTTCGCGTGGAAACCCTCAGACATGCCAGGGATTCCAAGGGAAATCGCCGAGCACTCCCTCTACATTAAACCGGGATCGAAACCGGTCAAGCAGAGGTTGCGCCGATTCGACGAGGAAAGGCGCCGAGCCATAGGCGACGAGCTGGCAAAGCTCCTTGCCGCCGGCTTCATCAAAGAAAAGTATCACCCCGAGTGGCTCTCCAATCCTGTACTTGTTAAAAAGAAAAATGGGAAATGGAGGATGTGTGTTGACTACACAAGTCTCAATAAGGCATGCCCAAAGGACCCGTTTCCTTTGCCACGCATCGACCAAATTGTTGACTGGACCGCAGGGTGCGAAACTCTGTGTTTCCTAGACGCCTACTCGGGCTATCACCAGATCCCACTAAAGATCGGTGATCAAGAGGCAACGGCGTTCATCACTCCCTTCGGCTCATATTGTTACGTTACAATGCCGTTTGGGTTAAAAAATGCCGGCGCCACTTACCAACGTTGTATGATCAAGTGTTTCGGTAATCTCATCGGACGGATCGTGCAAGCGTACGTGGATGACATCGTAGTCAAATCCATGCGAACCGACGACTTAGTCGCCGATCTCAACGCCGTGTTCCAACGGCTAAGAGAGAATGGCATTAAGCTCAATCCCGAGAAATGCGTTTTCGGGGTCCCAAAAGGGATGCTCCTGGGATATTGCGTTTCGCAACGCGGCATCGAAGCCAACCCAGAAAAAATCGAAGCCATCGCGAAGATGGGGCCGATCAAAAACCTGAAAGGCGTACAGAAGCTGACCGGCTGCCTAGCCGCACTCAGTCGATTCATTTCCCGACTCGGGGAAAAGGGGTTGCCGCTCTATCGCCTCCTCAAGAAGTCCGACAACTTCGTCTGGACAGCCGAGGCACAGGAGGCTCTTGATCATCTCAAGGCCAGACTCTCAAGCGCCCCGATTCTCGCCTCTCCGACCGAGAAGGAGCCCTTGTTGCTCTATATAGCGGCGACAACACAGGTGGTCAGCACCGCCCTGGTGGTGGAGCGGACGGAGTCGGGCAAGGTGCTCAAGGTACAACGACCCGTGTACTTCGTCAGCGAGGTCCTCTCCGACTGCAAGACGAGGTGGCAGCAGATCCAGAAGGTGATATACGCGCTGGTCATCACTCGGCGCAAACTACGCCACTACTTCGACGCCCATCCGGTAACCGTCGTTTCCTCCTTCCCCCTTGCTGAGGTTTTAGGCAACCCGGAGGTGTCGGTCAAAATTTCTAAATGGGCGTTAGAATTAATGGATCAGGGAATAGAATTTACGCACCCATCTGCCGTAAAATCACATACCCTGGTAGATTTCATCGCCGAGTGGACCGAAACTCAGTTGCCCATAGTTCCTGTCGAAAAGGAATGCTGGCGGTTGTTTTTTGACGGCTCTCTCACAAAAAGGGGTGCCGGGGGTGGGTGGCTGCTCATATCTCCGAGAGGTGTGCGAATGCATTATGTCATCCGGCTCAACTTCCCAGCATCGCACAATGTAGCCGAGTACGAAGCTCTGCTTAACGGCATGAAAGCAGCTGTCGAGTTAGGAGTCCGTAGGCTCGAAGCCTTTGGCGACTCTCAGCTCGTTGTTAACCAGGTCATGAATGAGTCCACCTGCACCAACCCCAAGATGGCTGCCTACTGTGCTGAAATCCGCCGTCTGGAAGAAAAATTCGATGGTTTTCAGGTTGAATACGTCCCTCGGCGGGACAACGAAACGGCCGATTCGTTGGCTAGGCTGGGATCAAACCGGGAGGTAATCCCGGCAGGCATTTTTGCCTGCGATCAAGACAAGCCGTCCATTAAAGATCCTGCGTCGGCCGACCCGACGAAAGAGCAAGCACAAGAACCGGTTCCGATTGAGGCCAACGAGGCCTTGGTCATCGAGCGCGACAAAAACTCGGGGGCTCCCGCCGACCCCCGTGACGCCTCGCCCGACTCGGGGGCTGACCCCGGGTCCCGCGATGACTGGAGGCAACCCTTCATCGACTACCTCCTGCGACAACAGCTTCCGTCCGACCGTACCGAGGCACGCCGACTCGCAAGGCGCGCCAAGACATTTGCGACGGTTGACGGCGAGCTGTATAAAAAAGGGCGCTCTGGAATCCTCCAACGCTGTATCCCTCTCGGCGAGGGTAGGCAGTTACTCCAGGATATCCATGGCGGAACGTGCGGCCATCACGCTGCACCGCGAAGCTTAGTCGGCAACGCGTTTCGGCACGGTTTTTATTGGCCGACCGCTGTTGCCGACGCCCAACGGGTGGTGCGCACTTGCGAAGGGTGCCAGCATTATGCTCGTAAAACTCATCTGCCGGCTCAGGCCCTCCAAACCATCCCTATTACTTGGCCGTTCGCGGTATGGGGACTGGACCTGGTTGGACCCTTCAAAAAGGCACCGGGAGGCTACACCCACTTGCTTGTCGCCATTGACAAGTTCTCAAAGTGGATAGAGGCCAGGCCGATCGGCAAAATTGACTCGGCGCAAGCCGTCAAGTTCTTCACCGACATTGTACATCGATTCGGGGTGCCAAATGCCATCATCACTGACAATGGCACGCAGTTCACGGGGAAGAAATTCCTGAACTTTTGCGATCAATACGGCATCCGAGTCGACTGGGCAGCTGTTTCTCACCCCCAAACGAATGGGCAGTGTGAACGAGCGAACGGCATGATCCTCCAAGGATTAAAGCCCAGAATCTTCAACAGGCTCAAGAAATTTGCCGGTCGGTGGGCAAAAGAGCTCGATGCAGTGTTGTGGAGCCTAAGGACGACGCCGAGTCGTGCCACTGGCTACACTCCATTCTTCATGGTGTATGGAGCCGAGGCAGTGCTGCCGACTGACATGGATTATGGGGCCCCGCGGGTGCAAGCGTTTGACCCGGACCTCAACGAGCGCTACCTCGAGGATGCGCTCGACCAGATCGACGAAGCACGAGAGGCCGCGCTCCTGCATTCCGCCAAGTATCAATAAGCGCTGCGCCGTTACCACGAACGAAAGGTCAAAGGCCGCGCTTTCGAGGTTGGCGACCTCGTTCTTCGCCTTTTGCAGGGCAATCAGGGTCGGCACAAGCTGACTCCGCCGTGGGAGGGACCATACACCGTTGCGGAGGTGCTCCGGCCCGGAACCTACAAGCTCAAGAACGCCGACGGACGCATACTCGCCAACGCATGGAATATCGACCAGCTACGTCGTTTTTACCCTTAGCTTGTATCTCCTTTTCCTTTTGTATCGTGCAAAGACATGCAAACGAAGTAAAAAGAAAGTTCGTTTCTTTCTGTCTTTTTTAAATTCACGACAAGTCCTGACCTGCCGACCGCCGATCCCCGACCCTAACGGCTCGGGGGCTCCACCCGGCGGGCGTGCAAAAAAGGCCGTGTAAAATCCAAAATGCCCATGACAAACTAGCGTCAAGGCCAAG
Source organism: Eragrostis curvula (assembly GCA_007726485.1). NCBI lineage: Eukaryota > Viridiplantae > Streptophyta > Magnoliopsida > Poales > Poaceae > Eragrostis > Eragrostis curvula. The sequence goes on along the minus strand of CM017439.1, from coordinate 24,872,634 downwards.
AGCGAAAATTGCGCCGATAACGCGTCCGTGGCTAAGGAATTTACATGAAAATCCTAAGTGCAGGTCCGACTCGGACAGAACTTGAGCGTCGACGATCTCTCGGCCGACCCGACTGGCCGACTCGGGACTCTGACGCCTCGGCGGCTAGGAGCGGCCTGGGTTACCAGTCAGTCGAATGAAAGGTCCAAGGCAATCAAGCGGTCTGAAAGAGGAGGAAGTCACGAAGGGAAAAACACTTAAAATTTCGAATAAGTTTCGAGCGAACACAAATTCAAAGAACGAAGTACTTGTTTCCTCTAAAGGCAAGCTTTTTATATTTACATGAGGGCCACTCGGCCCAACTCGACTAACTACTCTATCTCCTACTACTCGTCACTCGGAGGCGACGGCAGAGGGAACGCGAAGGAGGCGAGGAGGCCGGCAATCGTCGCCGCGACGGGCGCGGTCTTCTTCTTCAGCTCCTCCATCTCTTCATCGGAGAAACCAGGCACCATGCCCAGCGACAAGCCCGCGAGGTCGAGGGAGTCGCCGTAGTGTGTCTGCTCCATCACCAATGTCCAGAAGACTCCGGCCTCGAAGCTCTCACGACGGAGGGCACCGAAGCGGTTGGAGATGGAAAGCAGGCGCGCCTCCAGGGTGGCGGTCCCGTCCGGCTGTGGCACCTGCAGCTCGTCGACGAAAAGCTCGGCGCCGATCCGCAGCCGCTCCAGCTGGGTGTTCTCGCCCCGCGCCACCTCCAGGTCCGCCTTGAGTGCTGAAAACCAAGTAAACAAGAAAATCAAACAAGCGAACGACGAGGCGAATGGATCAAGGCAGAGGTACAGCAACCTTACCGTCAACCTCCTTCTCCAACCCGGCAACCCGGGCGGTGAGCTGGGAGATCAACTCGGAGGATGTCCGTCGAAGCACTCGTTCGGAGTCGGCCGCCTCGCGTGCCTTGGCCGCGTCCTCCTCCGCCTTCTCGGCTTTCTTCTCCGCCGCTTCGGCCCTCCTCTCCGCCTCCTCGGCCCTCTTTTCGGCGGCGGTCGCTCTCTCCTCTGCCCCGGCCAGCGCCAACTTGGCCTGGTCGGCCTCCCGCATGGCCTGTGTGGCCTGCTCCACCACGGCCTGCCCCTCCTCATCAAGCCGAACTCGTTCGCTCTCTTGGAAGCGAATGCAGTTCGACTTGGCCCGACTCAACTTGGACAGTTCCTGAGACAACAAAGAGGGATAAGCAGAACAAAAGCGGGAAGAAGACTCTGCGAAAGAGTGAGGATGTACGCACCTGAGTCGGGGCCCCCATCGCCTTTATCGCGCGGAGCGCGGTCTCCAGGGCATAAATGGCTTGGCCCTGATTCTGGTTAAGCGCGCCCCAGAGTTGCCGCTCCGCCGGCTCGTTGAGGACCCGCTCCTGTCCATCGGGCCCTTGGACGCGCAGGACATCGACGTCCGTGGGCGCACCCGAGGTCGACTGCGGCAGCGGAGGCGTGGTGGACCTCAGACGAGGCCCCGACGACCCGGACAGCGCGGAGCTGCCCACCTCCGTCGACGCGGCGACCATTGCAGCCGCCTCTGCCGACGTGCTCGCCGCCGGTGCCACCGTGCTTGTTGCCAGCGCCGCCATGCTCGCCGCCGGTGCCACCGTGCTTGTTGCCGGAGCCGCCATGCTCGCTGCCGGTTCCGCCACACTTGCCGCCGGCGCCGCCGCGCTCGCCGCCAAGCTGGGCACCGTCCCCAGAACCCCTGAGGACCGGAGTAGCTGCTTTCGAGGCAGCACCTGCAGCGGACCCCTGAAACAAAAGAGAATTAGCAAACGAAATAAAGAGGTAAAAGAAACGCGATGAAGTCAAGTACTAACCGGAATGGCTGACGCTTCGGGGTCGGGCCGGCGGACGACCCAGCCTCATCACGCGCCCTCTTTCCCGAGAGGGCACTCGCCGCCGCAGCCATCGTCCCCGCAGAAGGCGCCACCGTCGCCACCGCGGCGATCGCCTCCGAAGCCGCCGTCGCGAGGATGGCGGCGGTCCCCGCCGGCGCGGGCGGGGGAATCACCGTGACTGGCGGAACCAAGGATCCCACCGTCGCGGAGATGGCGGGAGCCGTTGCCACCACGGTCGCCACGGCTGGCGAAGCTTCAGAAGCCGCCGCAGACGCCGCCGCCGCCACGGACGACGAAGTCACCACGGCCGACGGGGCCGTGGGGGATGCCACGGTCATCATCATCGCAGCGGGCGGCAGCGCGGTGATTGCGGGGGACGTGGTCGAGGAAGGGACCGCGGTCGAGGCGCTCATCGATGCCGTCGTCGCCGCGGCCACCGCCGAGCTTGTCGCCGCCGACGGCACGGTCACCACGACCGACGTCGTCGCGGCGGCCGATGCCATTTGTGACCCCGCCATGGCCGTCGCCACAGGGAGCAATCTCGCGGGGGCGAGCGTGAGAGCCATGGAGGCTGGGAGAGCCGCTGGCCGCGAAGAGCCTGGCGCGCCCCCACTGCCTGAAGCGCCGGCGACGTCGGGACCCGGGGAGCGATCTTCTAGTCGACCCCAGTCGACCTGATCCTCGTCGTCGTCGCCGTCGTCATCGCCGCCCTCGTCGCCACCGCCGCCGTCGTCATCGTCGTCGTCCTCGTCCTCGGAGTCGGAGACCACGTCGCCTCGGCGGCGACGCCGTCTCCTCTCCTCCTCCCTCTGCACCCGCTTCGCCTTCTTGGCGTCTTCGCGGTCTTTGCGGGCCTTCTGCCGCTCCGCCTGCTCCCTGTTGCTCGCACGGACGGCGTCGTAGACTTCGGGAAGAGGGGCGGCAGAAGGAAGGAAGGCGACGCCAGTCTAAATCCAAGAAAAAGTGCATAAGCGAAAGATCGGGAAAATCGAAACAATGCCGAATCGGGATCGAAACCAAACCGAAAAACTTACGAATTGTAGGGCCCCCTGCTCCGGAAGCATCGGCGGGTGGCCCGGGATCGGATAGTCAAAACTATCCCAATCCGCCGCTGTCTTCCCCATCGCCTCCGAGAGCCGGGCCTTCAGCTCTCGGACGGTAATCCGCGGCTCCGCGTGGGGGTCCACCATGCAGGTCCCCTCCCACGCAAAGTCACGGCCCATATCCCACATGGGGAGGCGCCGGTCTTGAAGCGGCGCAAGCCTCCTGACGTGGTAGGCGCCGATGACCCCGACGCCCGCAACGCCGCCCCTCTTGAGTCTGTCGATCATACCCAAGAGGTCGGCCAACTTCTTCTTGTCAGGGGCGGCAGGCCCCCAACCCCAGCACTCGGGCGCCTCTTCGATCAGGCGCCCGGTGAACTCCGGGAGCGGCGCGAGCGCGGTGTTCTTGAGGTAAAACCACCTCTCGTGCCAACCCTTGTTGGTGTCGGTGACGGGCATGGTGATGTACTCGCGGGCCCGGCCGCTCCGGAGCCGGAAGCTAGCACAGCCGATCGGGACGGCGCGCGGATTCCCTTCCGCGTCCCTCTTGGTCTGGAGCGCGAGGGTGAAGAAGTACTTGAAAAGATGGAAATGGGGGCGAATCTTCAAAAAACCTTCGCACAAGGCGACGAAGGCGGAGATGTGCTGGATGGAGTTGGGGTTGAGGTGCTGCAGCTCCAACTTGTAGTGGTGAAGCAGGCCGCGGAGGAAGGGAAGAGGCGGCATGCCGAAGCCGCGCTCGTGGAAGGAGCGGAAGGAGACAATGTAGCCGTCCGGCGGCGATGGGATCCTCTCCTCCCCGGGAACCAGCCACCCATGCTCCGCGGTGAGGGGCATCAGGAGGCCGCGCGCAACCAGGGCATCGAGGTTCCCCTTGGTGCTGTTGGACCGGCTCCAATCCGCCATGGCGAATGCGGACGAGGGACGCGGAGCGACGGCGAAACGAAGGGAAGTTGGAGAGCGAGCGAGGCGAGGAAGACGAAGCGGTTTGCGCAAGGGCGAGCGGCGGTGGATGCGAAAGGTCGCGAAAACCTGGTAAGACAAATGAGGTTGGGCTCATCCCCCTTTTTATAGTTATCGCGTCCACACGACGCATCGTTCCCCGCGCCTCCCCCGTTTCTCGATCTAACAGGTGCAGGTGCCTTAAAAATCGCCATCATGGCCCGCTCCACTACCGCACGAAGACAGATCGTGGCCTCGATCCGCGCGGAAGGCGAACCGTCGCGTCTCCACGACGCACGATGACGGCCCAGGCGGGCTTGGAATCCCGGCCGGGCCCACAGGTAATAAAGGCTAGGGGCTGAAAACGCCCCGACGGCCCAGTTTCCGGCCCGGGAGTTCGAAGGCCGGCCCCGCGAAAGGGTTCGAACGGCCGCTCCAGGGCAAAACTAAGTGAGGGGCCACCAAAGAGGGGTCCCCAGCGACCGCAACCCGTACACCGTAGTACAATGGGCCTCTGACGGTAGCGTCCGAGTCCGAGTCTAAAAAACCTCGACCTTGATCACCCATCGAGGGAGGGCATCGAGCCCACTGACTCCGAGCGAAAGGAGTCGGCGATCGAAAAAGGCAGGAACTCGGATTTTTAATGAGGCTGACTCCAGCTAGTCTCAATCGGATCCCCGCGAAGGGCAAGCCGAGGCCTTCACTCGGACACACCCGTTTGCAGCTTAAACGAGCACCACGCATCGAACCATCGAGGAATGACGTGGCCGGCTCATGCGTGTCCCGTCTTATCGTAAAGACGCGCGGGTACGAGCGAAACAAAAAGACGAAACGACCCTCGGACGGATCCGCGCATCGAGCGAGGACTCGGGGGCTCGCATTCGCAAACAATGACCTACTGCGTGGTCTCGGGAAAACCTTTTTTGTCACCCTCGGCACAAGTAAACCACTTGTACCGAGGCTCGGGGGCTACACCCGGCGGGTGCGCTCGCGCGCACCCACCGGTAGGAGTAGTACGAAAGTACCCTCGGAAAGACAACGACAAGCCTCGACGGCGACCACGACCCCCGGCCGCCGCCCAGGCTCGGGGGCTACTGACGGATACCCAAATCAGGGTATCCTGATCTAGGATACTTAATCCTGCTAACCGTCTCAGCTTAGTTGTGTAGGGCCCACAGGAACAGGTACACGACAACAGAGCGCTCGAGGGGCCCACGGCCGACCCCGAGGACACATACAAGTTCCGCCTCGCCCGACCCCCAGTCGGGCGGGCCCACGACTTCCGCCCCGCCCGACCCCGAGTCGGGTGGGGTCCACAGACTCCGCCTCGCCCGACCCCCAGTCGGGCGGGCCCACAACTTCCGCCTCGCCCGACCCCCAGTCGGGCGGGCCCACAAGCCGCGCTTCGCCCGACCCCGAGTTGGGAGACTTCGTCGAGAAGATTTTCCTCTGGCAAGGAGGACAGGCATTTACGACGAGTAGCTGGGGAGCCTTAACTCTACCCAGCAACTCATATACTTGCAGGCACGCGATCTGACCTGCACAGTGACACCCGTCCCATCTCGCGGCGCCGCCTGACACCTCGAGTACAGCAACGGGATGGCTACGGCATCATCATCACCCTGAACAGGGACGAAGACCGGACCGGCGACAAGACGGCCGCGACAGTCTGGGTTGACACCTCGACCACCTGCCCGGCGACCAGGCTGACAGGACGCCGCCTGACTAGAGCCACAGTAGCGGCTAGGGATCAGACTAGTGCGGCGTGTAGCCGCGCTGCCCACAACCCGAAAGCCCCGTTCCCATTTGTAAACCGGCTCACTCCTTGACTATAAAAGGAGAGCTGGGTGCATGAGGAGGGGGGACGAATCCATCGAGAGATACACACGAAGAGGCTTGGAGTCTTCCTCCTCCCTCGTCAACACTTGTAGTTCCCCTCTGCAAGTCGAAACACGAACCACCCACGAACTGGACGTAGGGCATCGATTGCCTGAACCAGTATAAACCTTCCCTCTCTCGCAAAACCCTCGCCATCATAGAAGATTGTTAGGCGCCGTAGTTACAAATTTACTTGTCGGCCGGTTTCTTAGCACCGACAATACCTCATCCTGAGGCTGACGACCGATCGATAGGACCCTGCTCCAGAAAGACTCATCTATATGGTCGCCAAACTTCGTAAGGGCATCCACCAATGAAGGAAGAGTTGTGTCAATAGAGATAAAAGAAAAAGAGTCACTGACAGCCTTCGCTAAGGCATCACTCCCTCCAGCCTCAAGAGAGCGAAGAAGATCCCGAACAACAAGATGCATAACGTTATTTGAAAAAGCCCTGCAAGCCTGGACAACATATGGAATGTTGGCAGTAAGCCAAGCTTGATAATACTCGATCAAAACATCTTCAGGAAGCTGGTCAGGAACAGACCCCACAGAGACAAGAGCATCTCGGATTTGTCCGCAAATTCCAGACAAACGAAGCTTCTCAGCTTCAGCAAACGCAACAAGCTCTTGGTCGACGGCATCAACCTTTCCGCGAAAGTCATCATTATCATTTTTGACCTTCGCAAGAGATGCATCCAGCTTTTCAACCTGTTTGTCCAGAGAAGCTACCTTCAGTTCAAAGTCTTTAGCAGACTTACTGAGTGCCTCTTTCTCCGAAGAAAAGTCAGCCAAGCGCTTATTGCTAAGGGCAAGCGCCTCCTCTTTCTCCTTGACCTTCGTCTCAAGGATGCTAAGGTCTTTGCGAAGTGAATCCCGATCAGCTTTCATCCATGATAACTCCCTATACTGGCGAAGGGAGGCATGGGTAGTCGCAAGAGACTGTCACGAAAAGAAGGAGTCAGATATATATATAAAAAACTCAAATGCTAATAATGAAAGTTAAAAAAAAATCACCTTCACTTGCGAAGACAGTAAAGACTTGTACAGGGTATCTCCACCCTGTAGAATCAACTCTTCCTCCACCTGAGAAAGGCGAATCCTATTGGCAGTAGTAACGAAAGGCTCAACAGCCTGAGCACTCATGACGAAGGTATTAGCAGGTACCTCGTCACAAGCAAGCGAAGACCCCTCAGCAACCTCAACTGAATCAAAAGTCACATCAAAAGGGAGAAACTCCTCCTGCATTGTCTAAAAAATAGAATGAAGAAAAAGTTCACCACCTCTCGAAGGGCTAACAATATCGTGATTCTTAATTTGAGGCTCGTGTGGGAGCTGAATCCCAGAACGATCTGAAAGAAGCCTCAGGTTAGCATAAATTTGGTGAAATTCAGACAGATCATGTGATGAAAGATAACTTGAATTAGCACCTTCGCCCATACCCTTGTCCTGAATCTGGGCCTCAGCAGAGGTCTTGAGAACCTCAGTTTGGGTCTTGTCCTGGATCTTGGCCTCAGATCCAAGGGTAGCAACGTAGTTGCAGCAGCATTCTTACTCTTGTCCTGGATCTTAGCCTTCGATCCAGAGAAATCAGGTACAGCTGTAGCAGCCGCTACATTCTTGTCCTGAATCTTGGCCTTCTCAGGAACCGTAGATTTGCCAGCTTTGGCTCAAGAAGAAGAAGTGCCCTTCGTAGGAGTGGCAGAGCTATTCGGGGGGACATCTTTACCAGCTAATGAAGCCTTAGCAGAAGAAGAAGAAGAACCCTGACCTCCACCCTTCAGATTAGTGACCATGTCCATCAAGTTATATACTATAGGAGCCTTGATAGAAATTGTCGGCTTTGCCTTCGAAGCAGGAGCTGAAGCCTTCAAAGGAGGCGCTGAAGCCTTTGAAGGAGGCACTGAAGCGGCAGCAACGCTGAACACTTGAGGATGGGCATCACTAGCCACCCTCTCAAAGTTGTCCTTCGAAGAAGACTTGTTGATCTTCGCCTTCTTCTTAACACTCTCTTCGCTGGACCTTCGATTCCCAGACATCTTAAAGAAGTACGAAAGAAGAGAGTCTCCCGTTGTGCGAAGGGGGCGATTCAAACCAAAACAGAGGTGAAAAAATATACCAAAGGCTAATACAGCGCGGAAAGAACAAGGCGACCTCGACGAGTATATATAGAACTGAGCTAAGCATCGGGAATCGAGAAAAGCAGTACAAATCAGAAACGACAAACACGTGCATGAATCAGGAAAGCACACGACATAATCCCTATTTTACAATAAAAATAATGAATTGTTTCTGGCTTTAGTTTCACCAAAGTGCATCAACAATTGAGGGCTAATGTTAGATGATGCCGAAGGCTCCCTGATCCATGCGAAGGGTAAAAGTTATAATGCAAAGGTAATGGAGGGAGCTGCGAAGGTTGATGAGCAATGGCAAGGCTAAGCCTACTACGAGGAGGCGTAACAGAATTGACTAATGACATAACTGTAATAATGATCTCTCCTCCCCCTATAAATATGGAGGGAGGAGACCCTGTAATGACATCTGTTTTCGGGCCGCGAGCCAAAGACACTTCATTCACTCCGTCCACATTTCTCTGTCATACTCTAACCCCTTCGGACAGCATCGCGGGCGATTGAGGGCTTCGGTGTAACGCATAACGAAAAACCCAAGGAACAGCCTGGGCAGGAGAACCCGATTCTAGCAACACTAACACTTCAGGAGGGCTTCGCCAAGGAACCCAAGGCCGACAAGGTGTCAGAAGGGCTTCGCCAAGGAACCCAAGGCCGACAAGGTGTCAGAAGGGCTTCGCGGGGGCGACCTTCAGACGCCAAGACACGCGGAGGGCTTCCCAAGGGCCTAACACACTCACACAACCTGTTGGAGGGCTTCGCTGAGTCCAACCGGGACCTTCGATACCCCAACAGGGGAATCAAAGGAGTAGGCTATAGCGCATCCATTTGAGGCATTAATTTGAGGAGGGGCCATGGGAAACAGCGGTTGCGACGGGCACGGAGGGCAGCGGCCATGGTTGCTCGGTGGTGGCTCGGGGAAGAGGGAGAGGGGGCGATTGAGCAGACTTGGGAGGTAGAGGGGACTGAGGTGGAGCTCACCTGGCGCACTGGGCGGCGGCAGCGCACGAGCACGTGGGGCCGCGCAGGGGGCGTGCTGGCGGTGGTCGCGCCGGGGGCGGCAGCAGCGCAGGGTGGCGCGAGGGGCGAATCGGAACAAGGAGGTATGTGTCAAAAAAAAAAAAGCCGAATGAGCCACTATTTTGGGCTTCTGTTGCTAGTTCATTTTGGAGACCGGCTTATTGCCTTTTGATACATAAGCTGTTCTCAAATGAAAATGTTTGGCAGGGCTTATTGCTTTTTTCACATAAGCCGGAGGATAAGCTAGGCAATAAGCCCAGCCAAACACACCCTAAACACGTCTTTAATTTTTTCGGTAAGCTTCAACTTATGCTGTGCTCCTAAAATTTTCTGGATGCCCTTAATGGTAAGAGTATCACCATGCTGTCTACCAACGCTTGGTCGTCGGTGCTTCCATTCAGAAAAGAGTCTGCGCTTTCTGACGAAACAAATTTTTTAAGTGAAAAGTGGATAGTGCTAATGACTCTATGTGTGCGTAATTGTATGGTACTGTACATATCCCCTGAAATGTGGCAACATACAGCGTGCTGCACACCTCCATGAACCGTGGAGACCTCAATGCAAGGTCAGAGGCATTGAGGTCGTGTCTCATGTGATTGAGAGGGCAAAGGGCTTGTACAGGTAGGGGTGGAAACGGATCGAATACGAATCGGATAGTGCCTTTTCCACATCTATATCCATATTTGTAAACGAATATGGATACGGATACGAATGTTTTCGAATATGAATACGGATCGAATGTTAAACGAATGCGAATACAAAAGCGAATGTCACTATAATTCGGACGGATACGGATACATCTAACTTTCTATATTGTTAAGACAATTACTACATTTTTTCCTCCCTAAAGTATCTTTAATAGCATTATTTCACATGGTCTACACTAGTTCATATCAAAATTGAATCAATTTTATAATATTTTTTATATAATATATAGGTATATTTATGATATAGTAGCGGATACGAATACAAATACGAATATGTCGAATATTTGATGTCAAAACCTCAAACCATATCCACATCCATATTTTCTAATCGAATTCGAATACGAATTCGAATAGTGTAAAAATATTAATCGAATGGCAAATTTCGTACCACATTTGTATTTTATCGGATACGGATACCAAATAATACGGATTATCCGTATCCACTTTCCACCCCTATGTACAGGCAGGCGGCCCTGCCGTTGGTTATGGCGAGAACTTATAATTCAAAGCTAAGCCCCTGTTTGTTTTAGCTTTTCAGCTAGAAAGCTGGCCAGCTGAAAAGCTGAAACAAACAGCAAACTTCTGATCTGGCTTTTGGAGTGCTGAAAAGTTAATTTCTGATGAAATGAACTAAAAGCTGAAAAGTTTGCTGAGAGCTGTTTTTCTGACTTTTGGCATGCTGAAAAGCTTAATATATATTATAAAAGCCAACATTATAAATCTAACAGACAGTTTTTCAGCTACTCAAACAGCCAACTTTTCTAAAAGCTCAAAAACTCCCCTCCAAACAAACAGCCCTAAAACTGCTGCTTGTGTCTCCAAAATTGGTCGTCCGGACCATGGTGCAGTGCATTGGGCAGCCGCAGCGGAGGTGCACGCACACAGAGGAGGTGACTGCTGTCTCAGAGGATCGTGTCATCCTGGTGAGTGCACGCCAGCGGATGCAAGCTCGCAAGCTGTTTCAGTCAACAGAAGGCGGCGGGGATCACTTGTACGCCAGGACCCTTTCAGTCAACGCAAGGGCTAACATAAGCTCGGCTGATAGGATGGAATGCTCTAACGGCATCACATCGGTTATTGACGAATGGATAAATGACGGGAGCGCCACTTAGGGGATTGCAAATTTTACTATGGCATGGGAGGGAAATATACAGGAGGGAAGATTGAAATTTCTTTTTCTTTTTTTGAACTGAAAAGATTGAAGTTTCTTTTTCTTTTTTTGAACTGAAAAGATTGAAGTTTCAATCGTATGGAGTGGGTTTTTTCTCAATTTTTTTTAGCGAAATTGTAAAAAACTCGACCTGCCGGGGGTAAGACCGCCCCCGACGGCATTTGCTTAAGGAGAAGAGCCTTCTCACGCAGGCCGAGGAAACCCCCGAACCCCCTCTCCGACTTTACACAGGGACTCAGCTGGCCGTTGTGAGCTCCGGCGCGAGTCTTTACCATGTGCTTTGATCCGAGGAGGGCGAGGGGATTTTTTTACACTGCAATGAACAGTACCATCTCTGGCACTGTTCACTGCAGCGCCCGTGCCGCAGCTGGGATTCGACCCCGGGCCGACAGGAGCGAAGCTCCCGGAGCCCTCCGGCTCTGGCCACTCGGGACGTCCCAGCGTTGGCTTTAGCGAAATTGTGAAAAGGCTTCAGGCGTGGGTCGCTCAGGTACCGTTACCGTATGCTCATGGTGGCCCAATAAGATCATACCTCGATTAGAAAGCTCTTTCAGGCGCGCACTGCTCCAAAATAATAGACACTGCTAGAGGATAGAGAATTAGATTAACGCTATGCAGCTTGCACTATTTCCATTAAACTGGTTACTTAATTCAGTGTCTGCAAGCGCATAATTTGCTAAGTTGCAGTCATATGAAATTTCTCTCTACAGTGGCGACATCTATAAAGAATAATAGCGCCACATTTTTTTGTAAAAAAATACTTATTGAAATATGAAAAAGTAACTATTGAACACGAGGAGCTGCAACAGAAGTTACATTTATCATTTATGCAACATGCAGTACAAAAGTGAAAAGTGGAGAAGAAACCGTTGCGATGCCTGGATTCGACTGAGTGATAGCAAAATTCCTTGCGACTACAAAGTAATGGCGCCCGTCCAAAAGAAACTGGTTTGTATGCATATGGCAGATCCATGGACCATGAGCACAATAATTAAGCAAATCCTCCCTTATACGTTATTCAGAAATAATATGACTATAAATCTGTTGCATATAGAATGATCTGTTCAGCAATCATCCGTCAAAACGTGGTTGAAACGAAACGTGGTCGATGTGCATTGCTTCAATGGAGAGAAGAATTAGTGTGTTTGCTAATGAGGTGGCTGCAGCGGCTGAAGACGAGGAGGAGGGACCGTCCGCGCCCGGGTTGAGCACGGCAGTGACGCCATACATGGCGATCGCCCAAGTGATGTCGCTCGACAGCCGTGTCGAACGAGCCGAGCCAGTGCCGGGTGCCGAGCTTTGGGTGACGTATCTCAGCGCCATACTTGCCCCACGGCGCCCTCCGGACACCGTGGTAGTACTTGGTGCGGCTGCCGACCTTCTTCTTGCCGCCGTCCATCGATCCCTAGCTTGGAGAGGGAGGCGGTGATCGATTTGCATGCTGCAGGTACAGCAAAGCAAGCAATAGATGGAGATCCGCAGCCTTGTGGCTTCCAGAACGCACAAGGCTATTTAATTATTAGAAGATATGATTATACATACATTAAGTGATAGAATAGTTTGAGTCGGTTACAGATGAGATACGCCTGGTAATTTGGAAGCTGATGAATAGAATCGTGCAACGATGTGTGGCACAACTTACGCCCTTGTCCAAACTCGCAAGGATGCAGCTCCATCGTCGCACTACGATAGAATCTGCAAACTCGTTGCCTGTCTGCAGAAAACTAGCCGGGGAAAAAAAAAGGAGGAACAAGAAACAACAAAAAGTGCTCCCGGCGGGGCTCGAACCCGCGACCTTCGGCTCATAAGACCAACGCTCTAACCAACTGAGCTACGGGAGCTTTCTGATGAGGGGTGTATATTTTTGTTTATATAACTTTAAAGAATCAGTAGCTCACACCCCTCAGCACATCGAAAGTTCGAAAACCTCAACCTAGGACGCTCCCATGAGCGTATCGGCCGGCACATACGGAACAGCGAACGAACTTGAAAAACACAGCTAAAGGGCTGTACAAGGTTCTAATTACCGTTTGTCTCGGAAAAACCGGCTCCCACCGGTTGGTCCGGTTTTTCGGAAAACCGGAAAAACCGGACGAAAACCGGACCGAAAAGGGTTTGGCGAAATTTGAATAAAAAATTGTCGAGATTTACGAGAAACCGGAGAAAAATACCGGTAAACCGGTCGGTAAATCCGGTAAACCGGATCCAAAATTTGAGAAACCGGTACAGATTGAAAAAATGGAAAAAAATGTAAAAAATCAAAAATTTCAAAAAATTGAAACAAAAATATGTAAAAAAACTAGATGTAATTTGCAGCCCAACGGTGGAAACAAAATACGTAGATTCAATCGTTTTGTCTGTCAAAAAAATGAGAAAGTTTGCTGGTTCATAAAAATCGGTTTTTTCTTTTTTTTTCCTTCCTTGTTCTACATAGAAACTTCGTCGAATTTTTTGCCACACTAAACAATCGAATCTACGTGAATGGTTTCCACCATTGGACTGCAAATTCAATCTAGTTTTTTTACGTATTTTTTTTTCAAAATTTTCAAAATTTCAAATTTTTTTAAAATTTAAAATGAAAAACCGGACTACCGGGTAAACCGGACCGGACCGGTTTTTCCGGTTTTCGCGAAAACCGGTCCGGTTTACCGCGGTAAATTGAACCTTGGGGCTGTATGAAGACAATGAGCAATTTCACTTGATACGGTACTCGTAAATGTCAAGGTCAACTACATGGAGGACTACAAGCGGCAGCTTATTTATGTACATGAACAGTCTCCTGATATTCTCCCTAGTCAAGGTATCCATATCCACAATGTCGCTGTCGTCGGTGTACGTCCACAGGCTACCTGGCTTCACCTTCTCGAGGCAGGCCCGGCAGAAGGGGCACGACTTCGATTTGGCGTTCCTGCACAGCAATGAGAGTGAACCGCGTTATGGCCCATGATTAGGATGATAGGTTTTTATAAAATCATAAGTTTGATATGAAGGACATGACAAATTAGGCAGGAAGAGAAAGAGGACAGAGCTGTTGTGCTTGATGGGCGATGACGAGCACATAGTGACCAACTGAAGATTAAATACTGACAAAGCAAACTGAATCCTGCCCCTAAGTCAACCAAAAAATAGTCTAATTCTCAGAGCATAACAAGTTATGCGAATGTGGCCAATTTGTGTCTACATCTCAAGGTAGACATAAATCTTACGCTACATCTCTTGGTTTGCTTGCCTCCTAGATGCGAGTCAAGAAACCAAATTAAGAAGAATAATTGTGATGCCAAGTTAATCCAACTCAAAAGCCTTAAACAGGCAACCTTGTAGCGCCTGTCAGGACAATAAGGTCTTTTGGCTACAAGTTTGATATTACAGGATACTGTTTGGATATGATATGTAGGGCAGGACGAGAAAGGACAAAGTGGTTATGCTTGATGACAAGACAGGCACAAAGTGATCCGGTAGAACTTCAATATGGACATAAGAAAGTGAAGCTTATCGCCTTATCCTGATCGGGGATGAGCCCAATCGCAGAATTTTTCTAACTGACCAACTCAACCCAAGTATAAATCTTAAACTCGTAGTATAAAGGCAAACCACTTAGCATAGAGGTTACTGGTTTACTTCTGATGACGAATGAGAGTAATAAAGCCACAAAATTATAACTGATCGCCTACAAATGATCAATCATTATGGTACCAATACCAGGCTGATAATTCAATAGGAGGAGTATCTACACTTCTAAGTTCTGACCATAATGCAGTTTTGTCTGCAGTTTACTTAGATGGACAGCTGGAGTCAATTCTTGGAGTTTTGTGGAGAGACCTGTCTGACACTGTCAGGGTAAGCAGCCATTTGAATTTGCATCCTTCTAAGCAGCACTTAATGAGGGAGCCGAGTTAACCAAAGCCGAAGTATTCATGGTTTCAATCCAAACAGCGTTCCCATGATTCAGCTCTGGAGCCCGTTAGAACTACACTTTGATGCAGTAAGTACAAACAATGATCCTTCTTGCAATGTTGCGTAACCAAGAGGTGAGGGAAGAGAAGGGCACCTACCAATCCTCGAAGCACCGCATGCAGAGCGCGTGGGCGCAGTCGGGCAGCACGATCTTGCGGTTCACCTCGAGGCAAATACCGCACTCGAGCTCCCTCTCGGTGTCCACCTCCGAGAGCTTCTCGTCCCTCCTGAACTTCTTCAGGCAGAGCCTCCTCTGCTTCTTCTCGTCCAGCTCAGTGATCCCGCTCGGCAGCTGCAGCAGCGACGGGAATATGACGCCTGCATCCTTGTTCCGTCAGAATTTCCAACGACATCATGAACAAGAAGAAATTGCCCAATCAATGGTTCGCTCGAATTACCGTAAAACTCCCTGACGCTGGCCTCCCGCTCCCAGTCCGGCAGCGCCGTCGAGCCGTCCTTGTACACCTGTTGCATCGCGAGGGAACGGGAAACTGAACAACCGGTCGGTCGAGAGCAAGCAACAAAACCGAAGAAACAAAGCACGGCCTGCACGAGGCGGCCGCGAGGGAGGGCAGGAGTCGAGACCTTGTAGAGCATGACCTTGAGAAGGCCAAGCTTGCCGGCGAGCCGGCAGTCGGCCCACTGCACGAGGAAATGCGCGACGGCGCTGTACGCCATCCGCATCTGGATCACCGACCCGTCGTAGTCCCGCAGGAACTCCGACGCCCTGTCGCGCAATGAAAGAATTCAGCAAGTTCAGTTCCGCAAGAAATCGAAAACAAGAAAAGCTTCCGCCTTTAACAACACGAAGCAAGCGCGGACTTACAGCACATTGGCGTGCTCGATGTCGGCCTCGAGGGCCTTCACGGAGTCCTGAAACTTCCGCATCGGCCGGCGGCGTCCCCTCTTCCTCCGCGGCGGGAGCTGAGAGAGCCCTGCCTAAACCTCGCCGCTTCCAAAGAATCCGAACTTCCAGTCGGCGATGGGATTCGAGTGGATTGGGTTGCACCGGATTGCCGAAACCTCCGTTTCCTTCGCGCTCCGGCTGGGATTCCTCTTTCCCTTTCCTTTTCTCGCTCGCTCAGTAATTGCCGAGTCCAACAACGTCCCGGGCGCCCCCTTTTGTTGCCACTCTCGGTGGACGAGACCGGCGACGAGGAACAGTACTCAGCGGGCCCCGCGAGTCAGTGACTGCGTTGAACGGGCTCGCCTCGACCTCCTCTCCCTGACGCGCGGGGCCGGGACAGCATGGGCCCACGTGTCACTCTCGTACGATGGCCACGTGAGTTGGATTCCTATCCTCTTTGAGGGCCCCGCACAAAAATAATCCCGAAATATCCACTCCGGGAAGGCGATTGTAACGTCACGCCCAAGTTGGTGGACCGGTCCCACTGACGTGTGGGCCTCGCGGCTATCCGGGCCGACATGGCAGTTTGGCGGCCCGGATATTTTTCGCGCGACGGGCCGTGGATTTGGCGGGGCCCAGCGGGGCTCGCGTGCGGGCGCGTGTGCCGCGGACTCGTCGCGCATCGACGCCGCGTGGGGGCGGAAACTGGGGCGCCCCGGCCGGCTTGGCGGCTTCCCGTGAGCCCGCCGTGGTTTGGTTTCGCTTCGATTTGCGTCGGGGTGGGACCGGCACGGGCTTATCGCTTCATCAGCAGCCGGAATTTTGTGATGACGTTTGCTGTCCCCTTGGCCAAGCAGGATGGGGGTTGGTGATGTGCTTATCTCAGGCCGATTGGCGAGCACTGCCGGTGGGGAGGGGGTTTAGCGACTATTTCTTGCGAGAGGGGACAAGATCGGGAATAAACTTTCCTTTTTTATTATTATTCTTTGGTTCTAGAGAACTCCATATTGATTTTGATGTTTTCACTTCATTAATTGTACGTGCTACACAAGAGTAACGCATTTCAGCCAAACGTTCAACATCGTCTTTGGCAAACAAATGGATGCAAAAAAAACAAAAACTTGTGGGCGGGACCAAGTTTTGCCGCAGGTTTTGTTATCGTATTCACAGGTCCGTGGTGTCAGAAGTCAAAAGAGAAGAGACTTCCGCCCGTGATCTATATTTGTACTCACCTACCGCAGTTTTGGCACTTGATGTTGATATGATATGATCTAATTGATGCATCTGTTTCAAGACCCTTTTGGTGTGCCACTAAAAAAGGAGCATAAATGGGACCCTATCTAATTCAAACAATAAATAATTAGAGTGAGCCTGCGCCTATTGTCCATGAAAAACAAAATCAACAAATATGCTTGCACACTTCTACGTTGCACGTATTGAAAACAAGAGAAAATCGTGCCATTGTATACACGGATAATGGAAAAGCACAGGTGGCAACACCAACTTTTCAACGTTCGGGGCCTGATTATGAATCAATAGAATCAGGTGATACATATACTTCCGAAAGGTAAGCGAAGAGATAATGCAACACAAATGATCCTTGCAGAGATATCATGTGTCTGATTTTCTGACACAACTGGTACAACACATCCGGTGGCAATTCCTAATAAGTAGATGTCAATCTTAGAATCTACTGAGCTCTAAATAAGGTAGGGGCAATACAATCTAACCAAGAAGGGGGCATGTGCAAGACAATCATAAACAACTCAGAACTGCTGTGTTCATGGAACTTAACACCACAGGTCCCCCAGTCAGCACCTGCAACATTGTTATATTTGAGCCTCCGTCATACATGGCGGTGCATCAGTGAATGAAAAACGGCAATAAGTCGCTCACCGACCGTTGCAAATTCAAGGCAGCTGTTTTTAAAAGCACTTCTTGTGCACAATGGATGGCCCCGTCTCGTCGTACTCGCCCTTGGTGACATGCTGGTTTTGAGGGAAAACGACTTTCGCCAATATCGCACCACCCAACCAGGCTGAGTGCTTCGCTAGGTTCTCAGGCATGTATTCCGGGGGCTGTAGGAGTGCACATTCAGTTAGTGATGGCCAGGTTGAGTGAGAGGTGGACTGAGATGTAGGAGGGAGGTTACCTTGACGAGAGTTGGGCGGATAGCTGACGCAGACAGATTTGCCTCTCTCTGGAACCTGTCCTCGAAACCTAGAAAGTAAAATGAACTTGAGTGATTAAAAGAGCAAAGAAACGACAAAAGAATTTGGGAACCATTACGTGGATACATGATTGATTGCGATATCTGTAATCACGTTCAGCTATGTTGCTCGTATTTAACCAACATATCTCCCAGTGTGATCCACATATTGAAAATACTGTTGATTATTTTACCCACATGAGAACTAACTGAAGAACAAGAGATTACCTAGTGCTACAAAAGATTACAGTTTCACTGAAACCAAATGAAATGTCAAAGTTCCAACAACGCTGGTTCACAAACAGAAAAATTCAGTGCTAGGACTATTAATGCATAGGTTGTTGCATCCACCTAATCGGTCTGTACAAAATGCAGATTTCCATCTTGAAAAATATTTACATCCGCGTGAATAGTAAAACAAAGACATACAATCACCCTTTATTGCGTTTGCATGGGAAGGCAATAATTAACATCATCAAGAACACCTTTTATCCGCTAGCAAATACTCTTAATTGCCATGTAAAGCAAAAGGTTGAAGAAAGGAGGCGCATGTCAAGAACAAAACATGATATCTTAATTGAGTATTCTACAAGGCATCTTGCATGGAAAGGCGATAACTAACCAGTCATTGATATGGTGCCACCACATAACATGGTATTTTCAAGCAGCTGCCGATGGTACTCTGATGAAACATTTGATACGCTGGTAACTAGTTGGTGCACAATACCATAATCTTCTAAGCCCAAAATACGTGGTTGAAACAAAGCTTCACCAACAACATACCGCTCTTTCTCAATCATTATAACCTGGATGAAGTGCTTATAAACTTTAGCTTGTATATATCCAGTATATATGTGGAAGACAAAATATTTTGTCAACAAAACAGAGTGAAGACACGGTTACCATGCATTCTATGAACGTTAAATCAATATCATGCATTAAGGGAATCATAAGGCGAGCAATGTATGAAAACCAACCTGCCCATCAGGAAGAGTGTGCCTTTCTGGCTGGCACGAACTTTCTATAGCGTCGAAAGCCAACTGATCTTCAGTGCAGCATGCGTACTGCTCTTTGATCCTCTCAACATCAGAAGGATCAATATTTATTGATGGGTTAGATTTTTTAAGCTCTCGAGCAAATAGGTTTGTCAAGTCAACTCCTCCAATCTCAAGTCTCTTTGATGCCACGTGTTGAACAGCCCCTTCACAAACCGGAGCAATATCTGGTAAAATGAAAGAAAATGTCATTAACCAACAGTAGTGTTGCTTGCCCAACACATATGTTATTGAAAAAAAGGCGCTAGCGAGAACAAATCCTGGTTAACAAAGTAAAACATGCAGTGGATGGACAGTAGTGCATCTGTATCAAAATTCATATGGCGGTGTAAACAGATGCTTTGTAATAAGGGTTCAGTAAGGTACTACGTCATCTCAAGTCTCTAGCTTCGAAGTTGCAAACTATTCTGCACCAAATCAATGAATCCAGAAAAGAAAAAGAGAGTACTTCTGAAATCCATCAAAATGCCAACCAAAAGATAAAAAAATATAGACAGTTCCAAAGCACAATAATGCAGCTGATTTTCTACGTTTGAGTCAATAGCTAACAACATCCGCATCTCCATTCTTTTTCATGAAAACTGCAACACAGATGCTATCTACATTCCAAATGATACCCCCAATTCTACTTCATATGAAGAGTTAACTGAATAAAAGGTTGAAAATATCTCAATGGTTTGCACCATGGGAGTCACTGGCATCTAGGAAATCAATATTAATGAAGCTACCAAGTAGGTGTGACATTATATACACTGTTTCTTAGATCTACTATGATTATCTGGCAATTTCCTTATGGAAAATTGCACCGGTCTCACCTCAAAAAAAAAAAAAAAAAAAAAAAACACCGGTTCCCTCTCTTTCATATATAACTGTATATTTTCTTTAATTTTTATGATTTGCGCCATTGCCCTCTTTTTTTTGAAAAATGACAAGCCATTTGCCTCTCGGTGGTGCTGTTAGAGGAATCCATAGAGGGAGTAGTGAAGAGACCAATGGGGCTTTATATTCATTGACCTCTGTCTTGCACATCTTCCTCACCTGTGACATCTCTCATGCTTCTCTAACCTAGGCGACGACAGCCACTCAACTCAGATGACGGCGTGATTCACGCGAGGGTGGGACATGACTCAGGAGAAGATGGGTAACTGCACGTGCACATGAGACTAGGACCACATGTGCACAACGAGGTCGGGCACGGTTCCTCCCACAAGCCAGCGTGCACTGCAGCTCGGCCACTGCCTCTTACCGGCACACCAGCTGCCAGCCACAGTCCTGCAGCTTGCCGCAGTCGACACTCCTGTCCCTGATGCCCATCACAACTTGCAGGTTGTGCAGTTGATCACCACCATCCAATGCTTGTGGCAAAAAGAAAAGGAAAATGTAGCCTTTGTTTTGCTTTTTTTTTCAGAAGCAAGATGATGGAGAAAGGATTAGATCAGACTGAAGGATCAACAGGCAGCAAGATTGCATTGGATCTTTTTATTAGGACAATGGATTCAGTTGGATTTGGGATCGATGCCCTTTCTCTTTTTATCCAGCTGCGTAACTCATTTACTTCCGCATCAAAGGAGCCGCTGTGTCGGTCGGCCCAAGGTCGCCGCGCTCGTACCACGTTGTACGCTCAAAGGCCCACATAACAACCGCCTGACCAATCGCAACCCATGAGTGTGTGTCGTGAACGGATGGATCTCCCATCGAAGCCATGCATCAATGCAATGAAGCATCACTCTTTTTTTTTTTAGACCAACAAAGCAACACATTAACACACGCTGGCTCCCATCTGTTTGGCATCGATCATTTCTGAATTTTGTTCTTTTGCTTAGGCGTGAATCAAAACTGGACAGAGAGTATCAACCAATACTTTGTTCATCATGTTCTTGTTTATTTGAAATGTCAAAATGTTGTCCAAATACTACTGAAATGTTTTCAAAATTACATTGACTAAGTAGGAGTCGGCAAGTTGCTATCAAAATTTCATTGAAAAAGCAGGGGGTGCAATGCCGCAAATCCTGTTGAAAAGTGGGGGCAACGATACAAGGGCATATATGTCCTTTAGCACTGAGTTAATACAATTAATGCAACTAAACGGAGCAGATGGTTAAGTTTGAAAAAGGAGGGGCAATGGCACAAACCCTAAAAAGGAGGATAAATCTGCAGTTTGACTCCAAAGTAGGGGCTTGGCTCTTTTTTCTTAAGACGCGAGGCGCAATAAGAAAGTAGTTTTTTCCAGTTACAAAGGATATGTCATCCATATGTAACTTGAATCACTTATTTATCGTCAGAAATATTCATAAAATGTAATAGTGCGTTCACACAATGAAAAAGCTATGCAAGACAACTCTACACACATCATTTTCACATGTTCCGACTTAATATTCAGTTATAAGCGCCACTCCCACAAATAGACTTGTGTTAGAAACTTCATAAGAAACAACATTATTTCCTCAGTTTCAGGTTTCAGCACCTATAGGAAAATCTGTCTAATAGGGGGAAAATATGAGCAGACGACTCTAAAAGTTCTATAATATGAAAACATAATTTAGACATCATTCTAGGAAAGGTAAAGAATTAGGTGAAGGAATAGTTATACAATTTGTATAAAAGATGCACTAATGAAAATGGACAACACCACAACATTACAATGCATAGCATGGTTGACTTTCTACACTAGATCTAATTACTTAAAAGCAACATCCTTGTTAACTTAATAAAAGTATTCGTGTAAATCATTCATATTAGAATTAGGTCCGGTCATGTGTGATGCTCATGCACCAACCAACAGGTGGCGATTTCGTTCAAGTGCAAAACTTGTGATTCAAAAGGGGATATATATTTGAAAGCACAGTTTATGTAGGTCAACGAGAACAAGATTATGGTTTGACTACAAACAAATTTGTGGAAAGCAAGTCAATGAATCGTGACTCGATGACTAATGTAAGCAAAAGAAGCACTGGGTGTACAAATCATAAACACTATCAAAGCATAAAACTGTGCAATTTATGACTCAGAACAGGCTGTATTGTCACAATATCAAAGCATAAAGCATAACAAAAGCCACATGACGAGAATCAACGGAAATGCAATTTAAAACTGAATAATCCAAAGAAGAAAAATACTAATGAGTTCATGATATTACCTATTTTCCCGTGCCCAATGTCAACTGTACAACCCGAAATGCGTCCAACAGCATAGAGTGACAATACAGCCTGTTCTGAGTCATAAAAGCCTGAAACGTTGAACTTTTCAAACATAAGCTGTGCCAATTGTTCCCTTAGGGCCTGCAGAGAGCATCAAGAGTAAATAAAGGGTTGAATCAGAACGAAATTCAGAGAGTATTTAGAAATAAACCTGCTAAAGACGAATTTGTTGAAAAAGAAAAAACTATAGGATATAATATATTATAGCTCCAGGATCTTTGAAGATGCATCATAGAAGAAATATGTGCTATCAATATTTAAATTTAAATGCATATCTAAATTGACCTGGAACCATAATTTTATAGTAGGCTTCAACCAGTAGCCAACAGGACACAAGGACTTTCACCGAAGTACACAGTGTGGAAACTTGGCCACATCAAGCACAGTATAGATCAGATAAGAGGTAACATACACAATTCAATCCTAATTCCCTATGACTAAGAACTTTCATATAGATCGTCAATCAACTATGCACATACATCATCTACATAGCATAAGTTTACCATATGATTCGTCATAGATGATCTGAACATCTGATTGATAGTTTACAAGAGGAAATCATAACAGAGCACGTAAAAATTTAACAGAATGGTGGTTAGGCTAGTACTATGTGTAGCTATCATGAAAATTAGGCTCTCGAGATAATACTAAACCAATTGGTTGTCCGAAGATCCACCCCCCCCCCCCCCCCCCCTCCCCCCCTCTTCCTCCTTTTTCCCCAGTTTACCTGTCATGGTACAATTCGGGCAAGAGCTGACTAAGCCAATGGGCAAGATTACTACACAAAGCATCTTTTCCTTTTTTGCGAGGGACTACACAAAGCATCTGAACAAGCTTAATTTCGCAGGACAGGAAATTCATAACCTTGGGAGTGAAGAGCGGCTCGGTGAAGAGGATCTGGCCCTCATCCCCAATTTCCCAGCCAATGTTCCGGTACAGGACGTAGCTGAGCAGGTCCTCCATGGCGTCCCAGTCCTTGACGAAGCCACGCACCACGGGCTGCACCACCTCCTCCACCACCGCGCCGTCGGCCAGTTGCTGGTCCTCGACCTCCACCTTCATCTTCGAGGGCATCACCTGACCAGCAAATCCCCAGGCGAGAGAAATCCTCAACTAGAATTCACGCAGAGAAAAAAAAAAAGCAAAATTTCCGCGTGCGACGAGCGGGGCCGGCGAGATCTGCGCACTCACCAGCGCGGGGGCCTGGTCGGGCAACGCGATGCCGGCCTTGAGCAGCTTGGAGCCCGCGTCGACGACCACCGCCTCCATGGCCGGCGACGGCGGAAGGAGTGAGGAAACCCTAGGGTGCGGAGGCGAGGCGGGGTGAGGTGCTCAGGGAATGCACGGGGGACTTGATGTTTTTGAGATTTTCTGCCCTGGAAGGAGCCGCGGGAAACCAGAGGGTTTTGGGGAGATTTGCGCCGCGGGTGGGCGGAGGAAGAAGCGCTCAAGGTTGGCAGGGCAGGGGAGTGTGCGCTTGGATCTTTGGTGGGTGGGAGGCCGGAGGCGGGCGGGCGGCTGGAGCCTGCAAACCTGCTGTGCCGGCGTATGCAAAACACTTACCGTTTTCTGATGTCAATGGCGCATTTGTGCATGTGTTGAGAACCCGCTTTCCCACGTGGCTCGGTATTTGTTTATTAGGATGAGTGTATTTTACTTAATGAAAAACATTATTTAACCTTTTTTATATATTTTATTAATATTTAAACTTGTTAATTAATATGTTAATAATAAATAGTGTGAAATTATATTTTTATTGTGAAACTATAGTACCCGGCAACCCGGGTTCCCTAATTGTGAGCCACTCGTTCTAATTTTGTATTCTATGTTTTGACGTGATTAGAATATGAGTCGCACCAATCAAATCGGTGCAAAGGGTGTCGTATTATTATTGATTGCCACGTAAAACGTTCGTGAATCAGGTTAATTCATCCATCACGTCAATCCGATAAGCGTGACGGAATCTCCGTGACGCGAATTAGATCGACGTGACGGACCTTGCACTTACAGATAGTGAGCATTTATTTAATGAGCAGTGTGTGAAGTATTATTAGGCCCTCCAAAATATATTGTTCACTGAAGGTTGAAATCATTTTTTTGGTTTGGGGAACCGCTCTCCACGTTATGCACACCGCTTCCCGAATCCGACCGATACCAGAAAAAGGGGAACGGCGCAAGTAGTTGCGCCGGTTCCATCTCCTTAAATAATCATTTCTTTCTAAAGAGCAGTTCCTGACGATGGCGCGAGAGGGTCGGAACTGGCGTTGGAAGAAAGAAGTGGCAGCGCAACAGCGTACCGGCACCGGAGATCGATTTGCTCCACCTCATCATCGCCTTCAAACACCTATAGCTAGCTCGCCTCATCGCCTCCTCCCTGTCGGCCCAACACGCGTTCGATCTCGTCAACGCCGCCGCCGCACAACACGGGTTATACTACACTCTTGTCTTCTCCGGGGCTCCATGATCTGATTCAAGCTACTGCGTTACACATCCGAATCATGTTTAACGGATTGAAGAATCTCTGACACGAATCGATAAAATCGATTGGGATCGATGGAAGCGAGGAGAGAGGAGCAAAAGAAAGAGGAAGGAGAACGACGGGGAACAATTTTTTTCTTTTCTTTAGTCGTATGTGGACCGCGTAACCGATGCCCTCACGTTGTGCAGTTTGGATAGCGGCTCCTATTCTGATGCTGGGTCCCGTATTTTTTTCTGGCTTCGCTACACCATTGTGGAGGGCCTTAGTAGTATTGAGTCTGACCACCCATATGCATCTGTCTTTGGAGTAGTAGGCTTATGCCTAATCTAATGTAAATAGTGTGCCTACGCTTAGACTGTCCACAGTAGTCTACATCGCATACGATGCTAAAAAGTAAAACTTCAACTCCGATGTTTGTTTTGCATTGGGCTGCAGTAGTAAGCACCATCAATAGGTTCCGTGTCACAAATAAACAAACATGCAAATAGGTAGCTGATACGACATGAGTACTGCTAACAAAGAGGCCATGCCATTACATAATTTTTCAAGAACCGATGTATGTTTTTTTCTCGGTGTTGGAATTTTTTCTTTAAACATCGCCTCCTGCAGCAGTACGCACTGGTCCTGAAATCATCTCACGTGTTTTCAACCGTGATTATGGCTAGTCTTAGAGTTTTTTTTTATCCTCTCAATTGGCAACCTCTTCTTTCTTTTCTTATTTTCTCTGTTGTATGAGAGCCACTCTAATCCAAAGTTTTTTTGTCACATTACCGCACATGTTTTCTGTCAAATATGAATTTGATTCAACATTTGTTTTCGCAGTTTCAAATGTTATTGTTGTAAATTAATTTAGAAAAAATATTATATCAAAATACTTTAGCAATTTGTCATGGATTCGCCTGTCCTTCTCTCCTTTATAATACTCCTATATTTCTTCTATATGTCTATGCACACAACACAAGCATAACATATGCATGTGACCAAAGTAGAGCACTAATATCGCGCGTGCAGTCGCAAGAAAACGCGTTACAAGCAATGATGCGTGAAGATGACATGATGCATGCTCCATAGCCTTTGTTCATAGCCCCACCAGCTATATTGACAGGACAAGTCACCCGCTCCTTTTGCGCTTGTCTGCTAGTTGCATACAGTAATGGCACAAGACACCTTGCACCAATAAGAGCAGGCCTAATAGCTGTCGATTCGACCAACACGTAAGCAAACAAACTGAGGCAGAGGAGAGAGAAAGGATACCTCGTCGACTCTACCGTCGACCGGCTGAGCGCGCCCGCCGAGGCTCCAACCCACGTGCGAGGTGCGGCGCGTGGTGCAAAACTGCTCAGGGGTGCTGAGAGATGAGGTAGTGGGTGGGCCCATAAAGATAAAGTATTGTTTCTAGCAGACAAATTATTGTAGGAGTTAGTTGCTAGACTTGTCTCATCGTGTGTTGGTTTGGCTATCAGACAGGTCTTATTGGCCTTGCTCTAAGCAGACGCGCGGCGGACAAGTAATTTTCTAATGAGAAGCCAGACGCATGCTACACACAGTGATACGACATGACTAAAGCCATGACCGCGCCGTAAGATTGGCATGGCAGGACTCTGTCAGGCCAGCAGACGCGCGACGAACAAATAAATTTTCCACCGAGAAGCCGGACGCAGGCTAAACACTATGACACGACGCGACTAAAGCTTTGATCACGCCCGTAAGATTGGCATGACAGGGCTCTCTGTCAGGCCAACCTCGTCAGAATGACTATCTATTCATCACTGTTCTATCAAAATATGACGTGAAGGTCTACTTTGACGTGTCACTAGTCGATTGGCGTGACTATAGTTTGCGTAACGTCGATCGGTTTGGAGTACCAAATGTTATCCTGAAAATACAGATTCACACAATTTATTGTTAAATATAACTTTAAAAGGTTTAAATAATGCAAATGCTACAGCTTGCCATGAATGTTCAATTTTTTGTCCCCACACACCCCTTCACTCGTTTGAAGTAGCGACTCAAAGTGATCATTATGGAGCCACCGCTACCCTGGATTCCTCTTGTCACATCTGCGAGGTGAAACTTCCTCCCCTTCCTCTTCTTATGCGTGCAAGGTAACGATTTGCAAGGTTGTAGTTCCCTGATTGGGGGATTTGTAAGGGATAGAGAGGTAGAGGAGGGGAAATTGTTCAAATCATGGCAGAAGATTGGAGCTGCGTCATTGTTGGTCGGACCGTCCGCTGCTCACGTAGTGTTTCCGTCTTCTTGCTCGCGTCCGCTAAATGCGGTCGCGCGTCTGCTTTGTTTGCGCTGCTGCTCTAGGCAAGAGGAGCTATATATGTAACTTTTTGAAGACTGTTGTGGCTAGGAGAAAAAAGAAGTGGTTTACAAACAATGATATATGAAATTGAAAAATATTTCTGATTAGCATGTAAAAATATGCTAGGTAAATGCATATGATAGTTTTTGTTAGGTTGTTAAGGATCATTGATAAGAAAGCACACTAGACCACAACAATGAATTACCATAGCACATTAGTCGGTAAAAGGGGATCATCCCCAATCAATAATCGACCAGCAAAGCCTTAGACCATTAGTCAGTAACTATGATAGTACAATCCAACTATTGGTTGGCATTTCTTTACTTGTACCATCTAACAGTCGGTAAAGGTTAGTTAAACTTTTATCAGGGCAGTCACAATAACTGATGTCATCCTCATCAAAAGCTTTTATCAGGGCAGTCACAGCCTGTTCGTTTCGCTGCAGCTGCGGCTGCAGAAAAATAACTACGAACACTGTAGCAGCTGCAGAAACACTGTAGCATGCTGCAGAAGAAATAACTGCAAACACTGTAGCTGCTGCAAAGCAGCCGCTGCAAAGCAGCGAGATGAACACGCCGACATGGATTTTGCAGGATCCGGTCTATGATTCATATGATTTTGCAGGACATGGTACGATCCGGTCTATGATTCATATGAAACACGCCGACATGGTACGATCCGGTCTATGATTTTGCAGGAAACACGCCGATCCGGTCTATGATTCATATGACAAACTTATATGCAGGAAAATCTGGGAGATGAATGGTTTGTGAAGCCAAACGGTCTATCCTCTATTCCTCTTTCTTTTTTGTGGTGCCGCTAACAATGCATATTAAGCCTAAAGGATAGATACTTATTTATAGACTCCACTTCCCGGCATTACAAATTCCACTCGTTCAACTTTGGAGTGTTGTATCTATTACGCTTGTCACCGTGAGACTCCTAAACCATGTTACCAACCCCGATTAGACATGCCAATTTTTGAGTCTAAAATATATTAGTTCCAAGCACTCATGTGTGAGCTATGCATCATAACGAGATCATATATATAAGATCAGTTCTAATCCGATCACGTGAATCAACTACCTACATCGCCGATCTTGCAAGACAAACCTGACTATTCTGTGGTGTTGTACCCGGATCATATATATCAAGTACATACGTTTGTATAATTCCAGTAGAGTTGATCTCAATTAATTCCTCTAATTGTATTCCAGACAAATGTCCTCGGCACCTTGAGTATAAATTCCTCCAGTATAGTTCCACATCAAGTATTCCCTGTCACACTTATATACTGACAATATCAATTTCACATTTAGATGAATAAACCAAACAATAATAATCTATTAAACAGTGTTGAAAGCTATACATAATTCCAACATTGTACCGAGAAAGGCAAAACTACAACTGAAAATTTTGTTTAGGATTGTGTATATTCTTTGTGGTCAATCTTGTGCACAGGAGACACGTGTTGTCAAACTATATATAGAGGCTTTAACACTAGAGAGAATTCATTTTTTGGCCCTAAAAAAATTGCCTCTTCCTTTCTTGACCCTAAATAGTCCTGGCCAACGGGCCGTGCCGGCCGGCACGGCACGGGCCCGACCGGGCTCGGGCCGCTGAGGAAGAGGCACGGCACGGCCCTTATAATAAACGGACCGGGCCGGGCCGGCACACGGGCCTTCACTTCAAGCCCAAGCACGGCACGGTCTGTTTTAAACGGGCTAAACGGGCCACGGGCTAAACGGACCGGGCCGTGCCGGGCCGGCCCTCTGGATAAAAAAATATTTTTACACTGTTTTTTATTTTTTAAAATATAAACGGGCTAAACGGACCGTGCCGGCCCATTTAGCACGACCCGAATGACGGGCTAACGGGCCACCGCTAAACGGGTCGTGCTCGGACCAGCCCGACGGGTCTACGCCCAGGCCCAAGCACGGCCTGTAACGGGCTGCGGGCCGGCACGACCCGTTGACCACCGGGCCCGGGCCGTGCTCGGACCGGGCCGTTAGCGGCCCTTTTAGCCCTGCCCACCTGGCCAGCTATAACCCTAAAAGTTTTGAACTTCCTTATCTGGACCACATTTCATTTTATGTTCCTCATTTGGCCTTCCGTTCGAATCTGTTAGCTTCTGCCGTCAAATAGTCATTCCGAACATTGCAAAATGATGAAACTGCCCTTGCGGACCACTTCCTCTTCCTCCATGGCTGTCGCGCCGAGGTCGAATCCCCTTCTTTGATGGCGGCCGCGCCGAGGTACCGCGCCCTGGTTACCTTCCTCGACGGCTGGAGAGCTGAGCCGAGCTGACGCGTCCTTCCTCGACAGTCGCGGCGGCGGACGAGATCCCATGGGGGATGGGGCCACGACGAGGAAGAAGCGAATCGACGGGCAATATTTCGTGCCGTTCGGGGCCACTGCATGGCCGAATCGACTCGAGAGCCCACGCTCGCCATCCCTTCTCGCCGAATCGACTGTGTTGACGCGTGCAATTCATGCTCGCGACCCCGACGTGGCCCTCGACGAATCAAGCTAAAGCTACACGCGTGAAGATCAAATTCCCCAAACTAGTGCGAGAGCAGCAAGGTAAATTTGTATTCGAAATTGGTACTGCTACACGCGTGAATACAAAAGCAGAGCAGGGCTTTAGAAGGTGCCGCGTGCGAGGTTGCTGGACGTGGCGCTTGTCATCCCAGTGGAGCTGCTCGCGTGCTCACGGAGCTGCTGCAGTCTCGCGAGCTCCGGCCGCCGCCGCACCTACGCCACCCGGCCATCCTCTGCCCGATGCTTCACCTTCCAAAAGCAAAAAGCGTTCGGCAAACAGGGCCGCTTCGCTTCTCCAGGAATCGGCTTTGTGGAGAAGCACGGTTCACTTTTGCAACCGATTTTAGCAAAAGCTACCGCTCTCCCGAACAGAGAAGAGTACTGCGATGAAGAAGACAGAAGGGGTAAAATGGTCCTTTGGCCCTTCAGTTAACACCGTTGCAAGCCCAAATTGACAGTAGGCCAGAAAAGGAACGAAAAATAGCTTTTGGTCCAAATAAGGAAGTTCGATATGAAAAGGGTCAAAAAAGGAAGAGGTGATTTTTTTAGGGCCAAATAAGGAATTCTCTCTTAACACTATGACTGTTATTGTTTGTAGTATAATAATTATGACTGTTATTGTTTGTGGCCAATCTTGTGCATTTAAAACTATATAGCTGAGGCTTTAGGGCATTTAAAATAGGGGAAATATCAGGTGCACAAAAAGTATTTAGTGCACATGTTAATTTTGACTAGCCTGATATGTACCATGATTACTGCCCTGATGAATTCATTTGGCTCAAGTGCTTTACTATTGAGAATGCTTCATTTGCACAGTTCTTCAACAAGTTGGAGAAGTTGGAGCAGGTGATGTAGCAATTTCAAAAATTTATAATTTTAGAGTCAAGCTTGTAGGCACATCCTTTTATAATTGTGTTGAATAACTTATATTACACTGTTATAATCCAGAAGTAGACACTTATGATGGCACTTCTCCAACCGAAGAAGGCCCTCCAACCAATGACAAAACAAAGGTTATGAATGCTTGATGCTGCATTATCCGCCCAGTATCAATAACACAAGGAATGGTTCTACATTTGAAATTGCATATTGTGGTTCTCAGTTCTCCAGTTTCTCTGGATGCTGAAACTAATATTTGCTTCAATTATTAGAGAAGTATTTGTGGTAAATCCAGCTTCACCTGACCAAACTGAGTAGGATTTGTGAAGCGCGCAGCACTGATAATGTTTTATTGGTCTTGGTTTGTCAGATATGTTGCTGCATTCAGCTACTGAGCTCGGTTCGTGGGACAGAAATTCAGTTTACGTCTTGGAAACCAACGAGATTTTAAATCTTGTTTCCGGTAATGTAATTTGAGCGTATAATATCTGATCATTTTATTCAACAAATACGATGAGGGATAGCGATAGCCAAGGCTAAAGTACTACAGTGTTCCTATGAAATTAACCAAAACATGAAGACAATGCATCCCTCTTATTCATGAAGAATGAAGAGAAGGGAGAAATTTTTACCAAATGGAAACTAGACATCTCCAAAACCCTTCCTAAGCCCCTCCAGATCAGGAGATCAGTCCCACTCGTCATCGCTGATCATGTCATCCTCTTCCTTGGGCGGCCGGACGACCATCACCACCTCAGCAACGGCCGTGGCGACGCCTTGCTCTGCCAGGCTCCTCCCCCTCTCCACCACCACCCGGCCTTCCTTCTCGAGGACGTACAGACCCTCCTCCACCACCTCCTTCCGGCTCCGATCGGCGATGACCAGCACCTTCTCCTCCTCCGCGCTGCGCCACGGCAATGCCCGGCCGTCGGCCAGCTCGATGACCACCGCTTCTTTGGCGGCCTCGGCGACGGGGCCCCATCCCGGCAAGACGGCCCAGCGCGCCCACCCCTTGTCCACCTCCACGATGCCGAGGTCCACGTCCGTCCTGCTCCGCCTCGGCGCGGCGTCCACGGCGGCGACGCCGTCCGACTCCCGCACGACCGGCAGCAGGTGCACGGTGGACGCCTCGGCGACCTCGCCGTACTTGAGCCGCACGACGGGCACGTCGGGGCGCGAGGCGGGGTCGTCCACGGCGTCCTCCACCTCCTCCCCGGCGGCCCTCCTCCGGGCCCGGTCCATCTCGAGCTGGAGCCGCGCCCTGGCCGTCTCGGTCTCGGCCAGCTGCAGCGCGCGGTCGAGCTCGGCGATGCAGTCCTCCACGGCGATGGCCTCCCGCGCCGCGCGGAAGCGCCAGAATGCGATGCAGTCGGCGGGGGACGCGCCGTCGAACGCCTCCCAGCCGTCCTCCGCGCGGCGGCGCGGGAAGTCCTTCATGGACCGCGCCAGGTCCCGCGCGCCCTTGGGGCCGAGGTCGTTGTCGATGACGTGCCTGGCGGCGTCGGCGCGCTGGCGCGCGTTGAGGAAGCGGAGCTCGTACAGCAGCTCGGAGGAGCCGTAGGAGTCGAAGTAGGGGACGAGGTCGTCCGGGAACGCGTCCTCGTCGAGGAGCGAGTCGCGGACCTGGGCCGCGACGACGAGGCGGTTCTGCTCGACGCCGGAGATTCCCGTGGCCTCCTCGATGGACGGCGGCGTGAAGCCGTCCCGGCTGAGCGCGGAGATGAGCGGCGCGTACTCGTACCACTGGCCCTGGCGGTCGCGCAGGACCTCCAGGCGCTGGGTGAGGTCGAGGTTGCGGTAGTTGGCCGGCAGCGGCGACGGCGGCGGGTGGAAAGGCTGGTAGAGCTGCCCCGGCGGCGCCATCGGGGGCGGGGTGAAGGGCAGCTTCCGCTCGCTGGGACCCGGTCCTCCCCCTCCCCCGCTGCTGCTGCTCCCGCCGCTGCCGAAGTTCGGGGGGAGCAGGATTGCGCCCGCGGCGATGTGGCTGGCGCGGCGGCGGCGCGACGACGCGGGAGCCGTGGAACGCAGAGGCCGGGGCGTCCGGTGGCGCGGCGCGGCGGAGGCCGCGCGGGCGTGGGAGACGGAGAGCATGGTGGCGATAAGGGGAGGGAGGAGGAACAGGGGAAGGCGGGGGATTGGGAGGGGACGGGACAGGACAGGGGAGAAGCTTATCGGGCTTTTAATCCGGGCGCTGTTCTGCAGGACGAAGCGGCGGTTATGCGGGCTGCCGGTTTCGGTTGACACGCCGTTGCCTGACGCCGCAACGGGACGGCAAGCATGCTCCGGCGACAACCTGCCATGGCACGCTAGTCGGCTAGTGGTTAGAGGTTACTGGTGCGCGCATCAACGCGGGACTGGGTCCGGGCCGGGGGCCAAGCAGGCCCGGGCTCGAAAGAACCCAGATTGAAATGGCGTGCAATTGGAAGGACGGACGAAGCAAAGCAACATGTCAGTGCCTATTTCAATGTCCCGCTTCCATTCATCATTTGCAACGACTTAAGATTTTAGTTTCTTGGGCGACATTTTTTCAAGTGCCATTGTATATTTCTTCTTTAAATTTGTTTCAATTTGTGAAGTATTTGATTTTTTTTTTGCAAAACTATTTCAATTTGTGTCTGCCCCGGAGCTTCATGGTCGTGCTTCAATTAATGATTTGCAACGAGTTTTGAGTTTATTTCCTTTGGCCACATTTTTGTCAAGTGACATGGTTTATTTTTTTTCTTTTCTCTTTGGTGTGAGTTTACCATATTCTATTTTTCCTTGCGACAGAGTTTAGAATATTCTCGTGAGCTGGGGTTCTGAAATGGACACCGAAGCGTTCCGGCCCATGTAAGCGGATGCAAAAGCCCAAGAAGCTATCTCGGACTGTCGGGCACGCTCGAGCTATACAGCACGAATTAAAATAGCGCCTGACAAAAAAATTAGCACATTAAAACAGCCGCTTATAGGATCTTCAAAAAATGACTCAAAATTTAACAAGCATAAGATATGATTTCCTTGCATCAATCAGTAGTGCACGTACGATTCATGCAGCGTTGTACTGTGGCCCACCTGACCTCACGGGTCCCACCATCCACAACCACCTCCTCGACCCTGGCCACAGAACAATCCCGCTAATCCAAAGTTGGGGTTAGCATCGTGCCGTCATCTCGTCAACTAACACCTCCGGAAAAAGAAAGGTCCCGTCCCGCCTTAAAATAGCAGGCCAACGAGCTGCACTGCACTGCATCAGCTTCCCTCTATGCGACGAAATGGAGGAAGAACTGCAGCAGACGGCGCCTCTGTTCCGCGCGCCGCGGAGCGCGCTGCTGCTGCAGGGGAGCGGGACGAGGATGCGGAGGAGGAAGATGGCGGTGGCCAGGCTTGGGAACAATAATACAAGGCCGCGGAGGAGGAAGATGCCTTTTTCCGTATTGCCCAGCAGTACAATTTGGGAACGAACGTCGGTTTGTTGGCAGCTCCCATCTCCCGTGGCCCACCGATCTGCCCGGGGCAGAAAGTGACACCGAGCATATTGCATGGGTGCCAGCGCGCACACGGCTGCTGCGCGGCGTCACAGACCGACCCTTCGCTTCGGGCGGAGCGGCGGCGCGTCGTGCGAGAGAGGAGAGGAGCACGATTCCGCGACCAGACAACTCGGGGGCT
Organism: Eragrostis curvula; assembly: GCA_007726485.1. Lineage (NCBI taxonomy): Eukaryota > Viridiplantae > Streptophyta > Magnoliopsida > Poales > Poaceae > Eragrostis > Eragrostis curvula. The sequence continues at coordinate 24,838,773 of CM017439.1, read as the reverse complement.
ACCGCTGGCAAAAATGTTGGTGCGTCGGTCGCGCACCCACACGCTCCGCCCGTCCATTTCAACCGCACGACGAAAGGTCCACGGCCGGGCCGGGGCAAAGGAAGGGTAAAGCGGACGCAAGATGCGCGAAGGCGCGTGCCGTGGAGACGAGTCAGGCGGACCCAAGTCGCTCGCGCTGGCGCCGAGACCCCAAAATCGGCAACCAGTAAAGGGCGCAAAAGCGGAAGGAAAAGGCCGCGCCGTCCTGCTGCAACTCGCGTAGATCTTTATGCTCTCCCTCTCTCTACGATTCACCGGACCACGACGCCGTGTGCGTCGCACCAGGCAGCCAATAAGCATCATTACGATCCCGCGCGCGGACCAGTCGCGGTCTGCCGCTCGGCGGACGCGCACTCTTCTCGCCCAGATCTTCTCTGCCGGCAGCCGCAACGGACATTCTCCTCCGTCCCCGCCTCTCTCCACCCGCGCACGGCACGGCACGGCCGATCGCGACGGCACCGGGGCCGCCTGGTAAATACGCGCCGTACGCGAGGGGTAAAACGGGATTAGTGTGTCTGAACTGGACGGAAAAGGGGCGGAAACTTGCTATGCTAAGGAAAGAAGTGGCAGTAGAAGCAGCGGCTGCACAGAACTAGTTCTGCTGCTACTACTACAGATCAGGAGAGCCAAGACGCGTCGGGGGAGAAAGGGTGGGAAAAAGTAGCGGGGGCGATCCGGTCGGGTCAGGGGGGCATGAGGATCCGGAAGCGGACGCCGGCCAGGGCCGCCTCGCCGGGGCCGTCGCCGGCGCTCTCCCCCTCGCCGCCGCCGCCACCGCCGCTGATGCAGCTGCCCAAGGTGAGATGCTGCCCCTTACTCCTGTACTGCCCTCTGTGCGTGTGCATCGGCTGCACGCGGGGAGTCGTTCCGAGCGTTGACGTTCCGACCCCCGATCGGTTCTCGGGATGGGTTTTGTTCGTCCTCCGTGCCGGAGAGGAGATGCTGTAGTTGACGCTCAATCACTCACCTGCCGTTGGTGGTCCGTGCAGGAGGTGCTCCGCGAGGAGGACGACGACGTCGCAGAGGAGAAGCGGGTGATCCTGGTCGCGGGAGCCGGACGCGAGGAAGACGTTATCCCTGTCGTGCCAGCCGCCGCCAAGAACAGGTGAATAGCTGCAGCATCCTCTGCTCAGGTGTCGCTGTGAAAATCTCGGACCCTGTTTCGTACTGTTTCGCTGAGATTTCTTCGTTCGCTTTCCCCTGGGGCCCAACGCAGCTCACCGGACACGGACTGCGTGCCGAAGCCGGAGGCTGAGGACGGCGCGGCCGCCAGGTGCAGCCGGAACGACGGGAAGCGGTGGCGCTGCAAGAGCGCGGCCGTGCCGGGGTCCCCGTTCTGCGACCGCCACATCGCGTGGTCCACACGCCAGCGCCAGCCGAGGCCCAAGAAGCAGAGCAAGAAGAACAGAAACAGCGTCGTCGTCGAACCGCTCCCGGAGGAGGAGGAAGAGGACAGGGGCGACGCCTCCGCGGCGGCGACTCTGCTCGTGCGGAACGACGAGAACGACGACGACGGCTTCTACTACTACGGCGGGTTCCAGCCGGGCGCCAGGAAGCGGCCGCGGGGCGGCGGCAGGCCTGGCCCGGCAGCATGATGAACCAACCAATGGCCGTGCGCTCTGCTCTGCTTCTGAAGCTTTCCTCGAATTGGTTCGTACTGCTAGCTCGTCACGACTGCCTGCATTTTGGTGCCGCGATAGTTTTACACGCATTTTTGCGTAGCGTAGCTGCATTTTGCGTTGCACGAGCATCATCCTCGATTTTTGGTGCCGCGATAGTTACTGTACTGGTACTGGTGTTCGTCTGACTGCAGAGAATCGTCGAGGAAAATGCCGTGATGCCCTTTTTCAGGGAAATCTAGGATCCGATGCCAAAGTGGACGAGGAAAAAGTGTGGGAATCGGTCGGTCATTGGCTTCTGACTCATTCTTCTCTCCTTGTTTAATCCCTTCATTTGGCCGTATGATATCTTTGCTAAATGCAGTGGTGTCAACACGGCATTTGCCGCCTGATCTTGCAACGATTTAAGATCACAAGATTGGTGTGTCGTGATACTAGTTCGCATGATTACATTTCACAAAGCGTAGATTCAGAGGCCAACGTAAATCCTGGCATGTGTTTTTATCGAACATGTAATGTGCGCGTACCTGTAAGCAAGTTCCTCCACCACTAGCCCACGACCATATGTTTCCTCATCACCACCAAAGGAAATCATAAGTACAGGCGCGTCTTCACAGCTGCAGGCAGGTAATGCAATTGGGAAATACAAAACCGTGCCTTCCGGGGAAGGCATCGGGTACCTACCGTTAGCTACATCTGTTCGTGATTCATGTTATTAGCAGAACTCCGTGTGAGATGGTTCATGGCTGGGGGCAGTGAAGTGAATTTACGTTCAAGGCTGGGGGCATCGACACCCACCGTGACTTTCTGCACGCTGCACGGCAAAGATGCCGCGCGGCGATATGTGTCGGCCGTCGCCTGTTGGCACGTGCAATCTCGCGCGCCAGACGTGCAATCTCTGTCGTGCGCTGCGCTTCGTTTCGTGGCGGCGAGACGCTTGCAAAGATTTTTTTTTTTTTTTTTTTTGAAACGACGCTTGCAAAGTTTTTAGTACGCTGGAAGCAGGTGGTTCTCCACTTCTCAAGTTCCGTGGCCTCCGGCTGCGTCGAAGAAAAATAATATACTCCCTTTCTCACGTGCATGAGAAGATGACTCCCACGAAGCCACACGGCACGTGCAGCCGCAGTACAGGCTACTGTCCCACAGTTCAGTGGTACCCACTGGTCAACTCGGTTGCTGTTCATCGGACCGGGCTGGGCCCCTCATATCCATGCAGCTCGGAGCCTGGAACGGGCCATGCACCCACCTCCCCGTCAAACGAAACGGCCCAAACGAGCCCCAGCCACGTCTGCGCCGCGTCATCGCCGCCAACAACGTCCGCTTTGAGTTATTCGCATCTGCCTGAATCGCGCGAGACGACGAAGAAGCAACAGTGGCGTGCAACTCACGACTGATTTGGCTGCGTAATTGATTTGATCGGCCTGGCTTTCGGGTTCGGCTTCGTGAATCGTGATTAGTGAACGCCATACCGATTAGCCATGCAGGGGGCTCCTCTGCCTTCTTCTGTACTCTGTGATGCTGGCCTTATTGATTCAATTATTCGGTGGGCACTAGGTTAAGCAAATCATCCGACCACGTGCGCGCGGCTACAATACTTAATTGTTTTCCGTGTGCGTTGGTCCTTATGTAACGGCATACCAAATTATGTCGAAAGCAGCTGTGACGCGCCAACGGTTTACTGCTCAACCGAGACAAGCCCTAGCTTATACGAAAATCCATGCAAAAACAGGCGCAATCAACAAGTGTGTATTTGCTGACAACCTAGATAACAACAGAATGGAGAAGCATATTGATCCGACCCCGCGACAGGAAAGACTACTGCTACTGGAACTCTGAATGATTTTAAACAGAGTACAACTAATCAACAACCTACAAAGAATTCCCAAGAAACCATTGAACGAATTGCAGAACAGATCATGCAGCAAGTTACGCCAACAGCAAAAGCAAGAAAAAACCAAGCTACGCCAACCTGCCTAGCTACCTAGCCAATTTCTCTTTCGACACGAGCATCCAAGTTCCAACTTATTACATCAATGACTTGAGCGACCGTGCCTTCACAGGCTTCCTCCATCGCTTCCAACCATTCTTCCTCTTCCCGTCACGATGCTCACCGTTGCCGTTCGTGTTGCGGCCAGAAATGCCGAGACCGTAGTCATCGTCGCTGCTCTCCTCGTCGCCGCCGGCGATCCCGGCGATGTCGTCGCAGCTGGAGCCGTCGTCACGAGCTGCAGCCTTATCGGGGCCATCAGGCGTGGCTGGAGCCTGCTGATTTGGAGGATAACCATCTGCAGCAGGTTCATCTTCCTCTTCTTGCTGTTCCTGTAGAGGAACAGGCTCGTTCATGCCGCTGCTTCTGCACTGCCTCTTGCTGCCGAACGGGCCGTACCCGGCATAGTAGATGAACCCCTCTGTTGCCCCGAAGTCATGGCCAGGCTTCTTCTTCCGGGGCTTGGAACGGGTTGCTGGCTTGGAACTGGTGGCCGGCTTGGAACTGGTCGCCTGCTTGGAGACAGCTGCAGGTTTCTGCACTTTTATCTCAGCCTCCGCCTCTGCTGGCACCACGGAAGCAAACTCGGGGTTGAGGTGGGGGCGCTTCTTGTACAAGTGGTAGTTGCAGAGGGAGTTGGGCCGGTTCACCGGCCGGCGGCAGTGCCACGACTTGCCATCATTCTTCTTGCACTTGTAGGTCAGTGGGCTCATCTCCTGCTCCTCCTCTTCCTTCACCTTTGCCTTCTTCTTGGGTTCGGTCTCCTTAGCCTTCTCCTTGCTCGCAGTCGACTTCTTCGGTGCCCTGGTTGGGACTTCATGCCGTGGCTGTCTGGTGTTGTTCCCGTCCCCCACGGCCTGCTTCTCCTTCTTGACCGAGGAGGCTGGAATGCTGGCCGTGTAGAGCCAGCTAGCCCTGCAGGTGACGGAGACGAAGTACTTGTCCACGAGCTCGTCATCCACCTAATCAATCGAAACAGGTTAATAATCGAAACGGCACCAGACTAGAAAAGCTCCCCACAGCCCGCTAGCGAACCAAAATGGGGGCGCGGATCTAGGGTAACCCCGGCCGCCGCCGCCGCGCCGCCCCAAGATTCCAACCATAGTTGCGTCGCAGGACCAAAATTACAACGAGGGAAGGGTAGCTAACAGCAACTAGAACCCAGACAGGCAAGTCCCTGCCGCCGGCACCGCCCGCTGCCCACCCACCCCAACCCGCCGGCGAACCCTAGCGACATGCAAAAAGCAGACGAGCGAGCAAGCAGACCTCCACGAAAACGACGAGCTAGAGAAGCATGAACCTCAAACAGAGCGAGCAGGAGCAGGATAGCTGGAGAAAACCGAGAAGATGAGGGGACAACGGAAGGGTGCTGACCTGGGGATCGGAAAGGGAGAGTTCGGCGATGAGGTCCCACGGGGAGCGGCTGAGCTCGCAGGGCTCCATGGAGGCAGTCGCAGGGCTCCCGAAACTGCCCGCCACGCAGGATTCGGGCGCCGAGCACGGCGCCAGGGACGGCATCGCCGTCGGCGTCGGGTGCTTGAATGGGTGCGCCGCGTCGGGAGCAGGGGCCGCGGGGACGGAGTAGGCCGAGCCGAGGAGGCGGGAGGCGCTCTTGCGGATCCGCATGGCGGGGGAGCGCGAGGGATCTGCCGGGCTACGGCGCTAGGGACCTAGGGTTCGGGATTTGGGGTGAGAGAGAGACGAGCGGGAGGTGGGAGGAGGAAGGAAGCGAGGTGGAAATGGAGAGAGATGGGTGGGCTTTTATTTTTGTTTTGGCTGGCGTGGCTCTGTGCTTGTCTCGTGCCCTGCGAGACTGCGCTCTTTCTCGCAGTCTACATGGAGCAGCGGGCATGGTGCGTGATGGACCGGCGTGATTTATACTGGTGGCACGTGGGTCCCACTGATCCGTGACAGCCCGCGTTCCTCTTGGAACGGGACGGGGCCGAGCTGCTGCTTTTGCCACCGTTCTCCGTTTCAGTAAAACTAGTGACCAATGCCAGTTTGATGCACTGCCAGAACAATGGGTGGTAAAAATAAACAACTGGTTTGAGAAAATGCTACTCGCTCCGATTTCCTGTTATAAATTATTTTACAGTTTAAATTTTTCTCACATTACATGTTATTCTCGTTTCATAGTTAGCCATCTTTTTGCCCTCTATTTGCCAGAAGAATGAGGCACGAACGACGTGTAATTTTTTCGAGTTACATGTCGTTCACAGTTCCTTTTTCTCTATCACACTCCACATTCTTTTTGTTTTTCTACGCTGGCACTAAGCCAAATCTAAGTGCTGCAGTGAGCTGTGCTGGGCCTGGCATAAACGACAATGAGTAAAACGATTGATGCTACTACCAAATTTTGTAAAAAAGATGAACAATTTTTGTGCTGTTTTTGTAAAAAAAAAAGAAAAAATTTACTTGAAATATTGGTAAGAATATTTGTAGGACATTTTATTCTTTGTTGTAAACACTTTTTTTTGAACAATTTATGACAATTTTAAACAAAACTCTCACAAAGTTTCATTGTAAATGTTTTAAGATCTAACTTTTGGGGCAAGTTCTTTTAAAAAAACACTTTTAGAGAAAATATTTTGTAAAATGTCCTAAAATGCTCTATATTTAAAAACACATGAAAGTGCATAGAAGGTTCATTGAAACTTACCTAAAAGATATAGATATAAATAATTGTTGACAAGGTAAAAAGTAAGATATGGTCTATCAATGATACAACAAATGTATATCTAACATTTTGATTCGATTACTAATTACGTGGTAGCCTTTCATTCAACTCAGTAGTAATGGCACCCCGCATCCCGGCAACATTATGATACAAAACATTTTTTCTGAGAGCAAAAGCTTTTGTCAAACTATTTTTTTTCATTGACTTCCAACAAATATTGTCTCACCTATGACCCAAATCTCCATTGCTCACCATCAACTCCGTTGCCCCCCACAACGTACCTACCAAGGTTTTTAAAATCAGAGCTGGACTGAAAGCCAGACCAAACCGATTTCATCTGTTTTGACTGGTTTTTAGTTTTGACGGTCAAAATTCATCAAAATTTTAAATTCTTTGTTCAATTTAGACTTCGTTCATGTTTTCTAATACTTTTGTTATTGATTTTTTTTAGAATTTGTTCATGTTTTTAATACTTTTGTTATTGACAAACAAAATTTAAAAAGTTTGTTTTTGAACAAACCCAAATCCATTTTAACTGGTATAATTTTGGATATATGTTTTTCTTTCCTTGCTTTCCAACACGAATTCTCCTCCATCCAGCAGCAACGAACAAGGTGGCGCGCCATGGGGCAAATCAGCAGAAAAAGCATGAGAATTGAGTCCTCGCGATGTCGTTGGCAACAACGTTCGATTTGACTTCGAATTGAGTCCCACAAACAAAGATGGGGAGGCAACATGCCATTGACGGCTCCCTGTGACAAGCAATTGTGGGGCCCAACTGAGTTCCTCGGGAAAATCAACCGCAACGATAGGGGACAAAAACTGAAGCGGTGCAGTGGGGTCGTCGGCTTCCTATAGGAGCGGGACCACTTGATCAGTCCCACGATAGGCATAGGGATGGCAACTTCACATGGGGGCACCCAATGGCATTGGTGCGGGTGTAGTTTTTCACCCGTGGGTCGCACAAGCCCCTGACCCGTGAAAACTCGAGGGTCGAGACGGCCATGAGTTTCAGTTTCCACCCGCGTATGTTTTATGGACGCCCGAGTCAGCCCAACGAACATTTTTTTTAGCCTAACATAGCATTGCTTTCGGCCCAACCCACTGCCCACCCCCGTTTTCTAACCCCAATCGATAGCCCACCTCCCCATCCCACGCCACATCGTCTAGGAGGCTAGCTCCTGCTTAGGGGCGAAGTTACTTTGGTAGTGCACCGAGAGCAAAGTGAAAAATCACCTTTAGCCCTTCAATTTCATCATATTCGCACCCCCACAAACTAAATTTATGCATCCAGAAGGAAAAGAAAAGGCATAGAAAAAATAGACTAAGTAGCAAATAAATCAGGAGTGCACCCTTCTTGATTTACATCTAGCTTCACCACTGCTCCTGCTCCTCCAACTTCCGCCGTGTCTCCTTGCTCTTCCAAGTTGCATCGCCTCTCCTGCACTCATAGGTGAAGCCCTGTTGTCCTACCCTGGTGCACTGGCCCAAGTTAGGAAAAAGAATACATTGCACTGGTGATACAACAACTTGCAAGCTTGTGGGTATGTTTTAGTCACATAATTTAAAAATTGCTCGATGAGATCACACAACTTGTTATGGTGGTGCAAATGAAGTCATAAAGCATACCACATCAACATCATATTTTGATTGTATGAGAGCAAAGAACAACATTCATGTAATTTAGTCAATACAGAATCATGGTCGCGTGTATTTGTTCACAGAGGGGAGGGGAAAAAGAAGAAGAGGCATATTTGTATTGTTCCATGAACTCCAATATCGACCCTTCAAAAAAAAAAAAACTACTGCTATATATGGTATATACCGGTACTGACAGGCTTCTCTAAACAAAAATGCATTACAAAAAAGTCAACAACAACGTCCGGACAAACTAGACTAAGCTGACCTGCCAAGCTAGCTTAAATTATCTTCTTCTGATCTTAGAGCACAACGCACGGATGTGATGACACGTATCGGTGAGACGCTGGCCTCTGTGCGTGTGCATCCGATGCACGCGAGGGGATAGTCGAGATCCCGACTCCCGATCGATTCTTGTGATGGGTTCTGTCCGTCCTCCGTGATCCTGGCTGTAGGTGATGCTCAATCGCTCACCTGCCGTTGTTGGTGAAGGAGGTGCCCCACGAGGAGGACGATGACGCCGAGGAGAAGCCGATGATCCTGGTCGCTAGACCCAGACGGCAACAAGACAATGGCCGGGTCGGGCCAGCCGCCACCAAGAACAGGTGCGTAGCAGCAGCATCCGGGTAACCCATCTCCTCTGCTCAGGTGTCACCGTGAAAATCTCGGACCCACTTTTGCACTGTTCGCTGAGATTTCGTTCGCTTTCCCCTGGGCCCCACACAGGCACAGCGCAGTGGACGGCGTGCCGAAGCCGCAGCCGGAGCCGGAGGACGGCGGCTCCGCCAGGTGCAGCCGGAACGACGGGAAGCGGTGGCGCTATCAAGAAGTAGAACGCAGCCGTGCCGGGGTCCCCGTTCTGCGACCGCCGAGACCCATGAAGCAGAGCAAGAAGAACAAAAACAGCGTCATCGTCGAGGAAGAGGCGGAGCCGCGGAGGACAGGGACAGGGGCGACGGCTCCGCGGGACGACGACGGGTTCTACAAGTACTACGGCGGGACCTGGGCCGGCAGCATGAACCAACCGATGGCCGTGCGCTCTGTTCTGCTTCTGAAGCTCTGCTCGAATTGGTTGATACTCTACTCACCTCAATACGACTGCTTGCGTAGCTGCATTTTGCATTGCACGCATCTTTCTCGATTTTGGTGCTGCTGTCGTTACTGTAGTACTAGTGTGTTGGTCTGACTGCAGAGAATCGTTAAGGAAAAAAGCGTAATGCCTTTTTCAGGGAAATCTAGGATCGGATGCAAAAGTTGATGAGGAACAAGTCTGGGAATCGATCGGCCATAGGCTTCTGACTCGTTCTTCTCGATTTGTTCCAGGGGATTGCTAACCTTTTATCCGGACATTCCAGAGCCCTTCAGTTCGTTTTTTTGCACTGAATTAAACAAAAAAATTTTGGTTCCGTCATCGGTTTTTCAGTTAACTGATCCCAGACCTACCTCCAGCACCCGAATGTTTTTGTGACCGTGATTCCTCTTCTACTCCTCCTTCAGCTCCGACGAGGCCTACGAGGTTCTTCTCCAACTCCGGCGACCCCTTCGACTAGGTTACTGTTGGAGATTAGGGGTTAGGTTTCGGGTTTGGGGGCAATGTGTGTCCAATGAACAAGGAGAGGGGGGAGGGGTTGCACGTTCGATTTCGCATGACTGGACGTGCAACGGATGGTTCTTCTATTCTTCTGTACGCGTGCTTTGTTTTGTGGCGACGAGACAGTTGCAAACATTTTACGCTAACTAGAAGTAGGTGTTTCTCCTTTAGCTCCGTGGCCTTAGGACTGGAGTAGCGGCAACAGTAGCACACATGCAGAACAGGCGTAGGCCACACTCATGTAGAGGATGACTTCCATGAGGCCATGTGCCTTGCGGGCGTTGTACATGCTACTATCCAGTGGCGGAGCTAGAGGTCAACAAAGGGTGGTGCGAAATGTCTCTTAGAGCTTTTCAAGCTTGTGTTTTGGGCATTATGGGTGCATAATTAGATGCTTTAGGGGAAGCATATATGGTGAAAAAAAGATAAACACCATTAAAGTTGCATTTTGCTGTGGGTGCGGCCGCATCCACAACTCATAACATAGCTCCGCCCGTGCTACTATCCACAATGCAATGGTACTCACTGGTCAACTCCGTTGTTGTTCATCGAACCGGGCTGGGCCCCTCATAACAATGCGGCTCCACGCTCGGCCCATCTCTCTCCTCATCAAATGGAACGGCCCAAACATTCTCGCCTTGCCGTTCTATACAACACGCAGATGCTGGTGGCCCTTGAAGCACCCAACTTTTAGATTAGTGCATTCGATGGTTGCCATAACCTACTCATTCCTTACCTGACCGCTGCTGCCCTGCTTCTCTCCCTCCCTCCTTCCACGCCCGCCGCCCCACTCCGCTCCTCGCATAGTTCCTTCCCCTGCCTCCGCTTGCCCACACTACAACAAAAGTGATCTTTAGCGGCGCTTCCAAAATGATCCTAGCGGCGGTTGAGACATTCCCCCGCCGTTGCTGTACTAAAAAACACGTCACCGACGGAAACCGCCGCTTGAAATGAATTTTTAATGATGGTCGATGGGGTAAACCGCCCATGAAAATGTTGCGTAATTTTAGCGGCGACCTCTCTTACGGCCAGCCGCCACTGCACATTGAGAAAGCCCAAACGGCCCAAATCAAAACCCTAGTATAAATACAACTTCTCTTTACTCGATCACCAAGTCCCGAGCCGCCGCCCCTCTCCTCGAGTCTCTTTCTTTCTCGCCCAGCTCGACGTCTTCTCTCTCCCTCTCTGCCCTCACCTCCACCCTATCTCAGCGCACACCGCCGCCCTATCTCTCTTCTCTCTTACCGGTGCGGCGAGCCCCTGCGCGACGCGGCGAACGCGCTCCTCCCCCAATCCAGAGCGCGTGGGGCAACCTTGCCCGCCACCACGGAGCCCGAGCTTGGTGACGCGGTGCTTTCTTGGCGCGGCGGCTCCCCGGATGCGGACCGCAAGCACGACATGCAGGCCGACGCGGTGGTCCCCTGGCACTGTGGCTCCCCGGATCTGGGCACCGACGTCCCGTCCTCTGCCCGCATCCGGCGGATCTGGCGAGGCTGTCGTCTACACAGTCGCAATGGGAGCTTTCCTCCGCGCGAGGTCGCTCGCGCGGGTTGGCCGCACCGCGCTTCTACAGATGCCATCCAAGGATGCCTCCCGGATCGAATTCGACGATCAGTGATGGTGCGCGGCCTTCTATTTCGTTTCTATTTTGCTATTCGTTCTCGCTTTGTTCATCAGGACATGGAAGGCATTAATCTAGCAGAAGAGCTGGGCGTATGTGAACTCTCTCTTTGCATCAATTTGCATGGATCCTGGTCTCTCTCTTTTCCATTTTCTTACAAACTGATCCAACAAAACACACTGGCCCGCTGGCTGCTGCTGCGAGGGTGATGTTCTGCGTCCATGACGGTGAGTGTCCTGGTTGATTGACTGCAAATTGTGTCTGCAAACTCAGAGAAGGGAAGCGTGGGAGATGTGAGCATCTGTTGCACGGTTTTTTCTTGTAGTTACTAGAGTATTGGATCAAGCTATGTTGTACATAATTTCATATTTTCTTTCTCGAAACTATCTTGTATTGAATTCGATTCTAATAAAGCATCTCTTTGTTATGCATCTGTGGATGGATTATTGAAATCCGTGACTTCTGTATAAGAATACAGTTGGATGTGATTTTGATCTGAGTGGGCCACACCAGTTTTATTTTTGTTTTTGGAAATCATTAGCAGCAGCGGGTGATGGCAACACCCGCCGCTGAAATGCTCTTTTGTAGCTGCGGACAGTGACATGGTCCGCTTCTACAGATGGTGGTTGTAGCGGCGACAATTTTTTAAGGCCGCCGCTACAAAGTTGATTTGTAGCGATGCTTGCTTAGCGGCGGACCGCCAAAACCGCCGCTGCAGTGCATATTTGTTGTAGTGCCAGCTCCTCCCATCGTTCCTTCTCCGGCCTCCGCGTGTCCCGCTCCTACCATCGTTCTTTCTCCGGCCACCGTGTGTCCTGCTTTTCCTATTGTTCCTTTTCTTCGGCCACCGCTCACCCCACTCCTCCCATCATTCCTTTCTCCGGCCTTTCTCGCCCCTCTCCTCCCCTTCTTCCTTCCCGTCAGACACGGTCCCGCGCGCCACGCACCATGTCCATACTCGAAACAAACCATGGCCATGATCGGAATAATTTTCCTTTTAGATGGAAATAATTTCTTCCTTTCAATGGAATCCATCTTCATGCATGGCCTGAAAAGTTTCTCTTCTTCTGTGAAACAATTTTATCTGGGGATGGGTGTCGAAGGCATGGCAACGCTGGACGGTGCGGGGCCGTGGCGCGGCTAGTGTGGAGGCGCGGGACAGCGAGATGCGAGTACGGTGGTGGGGCGCGGGCACAGCGGCTCGACGGAGGAAAGGAAGGCGAAGCTCTATTTGGGCCTACGAGCCTCGCTCTGTAGGCCGCTGCTTGGGCTGGGTGCCCCAGCCACGTGTGCGCATCGCCGCCAACGACGTCCGCTCGGATTCAGACGACAGCCTGTCTCGTGCGGCCACGCTCCCGGTTAATTAATGGAGAGAATTCCCTATTTGGCCCTAATAAAAATGATGCTTCCTTTCTTGGCCTAAAATAAACTGAACTTCCTTATATGACCAAGATTTCAATTTTTGTTCCTTATATGACCCTACCGTCAATTCTGTTAGCTCCTACCGTGAAGTAAGCCTTCCCGTCAATACGAAATGACTATGCTATCCACGACTCCAGTACACACCGAGACTCGCGAGAGGGAAGAAAAGAACAGAGCTCGGCGATGGCGAGGAGGCCTTCCCGTCAATACGAAATGACTATGCTATCCACGACTCCAGTACACACCGAGACTCGTGAGAGGGAAGAAAAGAACAGAGCTCGGCGACGGCGAGGAGTGGCTCGCGGCAAATCCCGAGCACTCGCCGCGGGCCAGGACTTCACCGCTCGCGAGGACTCCCGCAAAGCCAAGCGCCCAGTGAGGCTGCCGCTGCAGTCGCGGATTCCGGGCGCCACTCGCCGTGGGATACGGCTACCCCGCAGGCAAGGACGCTTGCAACGCCGGGCGCCGGGCAGGTCGCCCATGCGAGCTTGCCTTCAGCCTCCCAAAGTACGGGTGCGGGGGCCGTATTGCCTTCAGCCTCCTCCATGAACACCAGTGACGTTTCCTACTTAAATCCTCCATTCCCTCTTTCCAGCCTCTAGTCACCAATCTGTAAAATTCACGATCCAAAACATGCATTTGGCCAAATTGATCTTAGATACCTCTTCTAAACCTGACGAAGAATCCGTTTTGGTGGTCACCGGAGCCTCTTCGGTTGATTCTCCCCGCCAGCGATGGCTCTTCTCCATGGCGATTGATGCCGTGAGCTGAAGAAGGAAGCAGGGAAAACATATTGGCTAGGTTTACGTGTTTCAGAGACCAAAGCGTATTTTTGGTCTTCCATTTTTTCCTTACGTTGATTGCCAGGCAATCAGAGGACCCCGATCATGTGGGCAGCCGTTTATGTGTCTACTAGTTTATGTCATCAGCGCATCAACCAAACAAGTTACCAAACTCAACTTGTGAAACATATCTATATTCACAATGAAACAAATACAAATAGAACTTTGTTTGTTAATATTACATCTTAGGGGTAAAATTGTATTTTCGTCACCCACTTAACGGTGTTAAGTGGTCAAATTGACAGAAAGGCCGTATAAGGAATGAAAATTGAAATCCGGGTTATATAGGGAAGTTCAATTCATTTAGGGCCAAGGAAGGAAGCATCATTTTTATTAGGGCCAAATAGGGAATTTTCTCTAATTAATGTTATTCTCTCCTCCTGAATCGCGCGAGATGCCGAAGAACAAGCAGTGGCGTGCCAATGATGCCCACGACTGTTTTATATATTTATTTTGTTGAAGGAAAACCACGACCGATATGGCTGCGTAGTTGTTTGATCGGCTTGGATTTCGGGTTCGACTAGCTTCGTGAATCGTGATTAGTGAACGGCCCGATAAGCCATGCAGGGGCTCCTCTGCCTTCGCCAATGTTTTGAGGGGCTTATGGATTCAATTAATCGGTGGGCACTAGGTTAAGAAAATCCGCCGAGCACTTGCGCGCAGCTATAATACTTAATTGTTTTCCGTCTGCGTTGGTCCTTATGTAACGGCATACCTAATTAATTAGGCCGAAAGCAGATGTGATGCACCAACGTTTTACTACTCAACCGAGCCAAGCCCTAGCTTATACGAAAATCCATGCACAAACACGCACGATAAACATGTGTCTGTTCACAATCTATATAAAAACAGAATGGTGAAGCATATTGATCCGACCTCGACAGGAAAGACTACTACACTGCACTCTGACATGCTTCTAAACAGAGGATAACTATAGTATAAAATCTACAAAGATTATTGCCCAGGAAATTACCATCGAACGATTTGCAGAACAGTTTATGCAGGAAAGTTACGCCAACAGCTAGCAAAAGCCAGAAAAAACTATAGCTAATTAAGCAAACCTGCCTAGCTACCTAGCCAATTTCTCTTCGACACAAGAGCATGCAAGTTCTAACTTATTACATCAACGACTTGAGCGACCTTTTCTTCAGGGGCTTCCTCCGTCGCTCCCACCCATTCTTCCTCTTGCTGTCACGATACTCACCGTTGCCGTTCATGTTACGGCCAGAAATGCCGAGACCGTAGTCATCGTCGCTGCTCTCCTCGTCGCCGCCGGCGATTCCGGCGGTGTCGACGTCGCAGCTGGAGCCGTCGTAACGAGCTGCAGCCTTATCGGGGCCATCAGCAACGGCTGGAGCCTGCTTATTTGTAGCAGAAACATCTTCAGCAAGTTCATCTTCCTCTTCTTGCTGTTCCTGTAGAGGAACAGGTTCGTTCATGCCGCTGCTTCTGCACTGCCTCTTGCTGCCGTGCGGGCCGTACCCGGCATAGTAGATGAACCCCTCTGTTGTCCCGAAGTCATGGCTTGGTTTCTTCTTCCGGGGCTTCGACTTGGTGGCCGGCTTGGAATGGGTGGCCGGCTTGGAGACAGCAGTAGGTTTCTGCACCTTTATCTTGGCCTCCGCCTCTGCTGCCACCATGGAAGCAGACTCGGGCTTGAGGTCGGGGCGCCTCTGGTAAAAGTGGTAGTCACAGAGGGAGTTGGGGCGGTTCACCGGCCGGCGGCAGTGCCACTGCTTGCCATCATTCTTCTTGCACTTGTAGGTCAGTGGGCTCGTCTCCTGGTCCTCCTCTTCCTTCACCTTTGCCTTATTCTTGGGCTCGGTTTCCTTTGCCTTCTCCTTGCTCACAGCCAATTTCTTTGGTGCCATCTTTGGGACTTCATGCCTTGGCTGACTGGTGTTGTTGGCGTCCCCCACAGCCTGCTTCTCCTTCTTGACGGAGGAGACTGGTATGCTGGCCGGGAAGAGCCAGCTAGCCCTGCAGGTGACGGAGACGAAGTACTTGTCCACGAGCTCGTCTTCCACCTAAAAGATCGAAAAAGGTTAATAAATCGAAACGGCACGAAGCAGAAAAGCCCCACACAGCCCGGTAGCGCACCTACATGGGGGCACGGATCTAGGGTTCAACCCCAGCCGCCGCCGCGCCGCCCCGACGATTCCAACCATAGCTGCGCTGCATCCCATAAATTACAACGAGGGAAGAGTAGCTAACAGCAAGTACAACCCAGCCAGGCGAGCCCCTGCCGCCGGCTGCCCTCCCACCCCGGCCTGCCGGTGAACCCTAGCGACATGCAAGAAGCAGATGAGCGAGCAGGCAGACCTCCACGAAAGAGACGAGCTAGCGAAGCATAGACCTCAAACAGAGCGAACTGGAGCGGAATAGCCGGGGAAAACCGATGAGACGAGGGGAGAAAGGGAGGGTGCTGACCTGGGGATCGGAGAGGGAGAGGTTGGCGATGAGGTCCCACGGGGAGAGGTTGAGCTCGCAGGGCTCCACGGAGGCAGTCGCAGGGCTGCCGAAGCTGCCCCCCACGCAGGATTCGGTCGCCGAGCACGGCGCCAGGGACGGCATCAGCGGCGGTGTCGGGTGCTCGAATGGGAGCGCCGCGTCGGCAGCAGGGGCCGCGGGGACGGAGTAGGTCGAGCCGAGGAGGCGGGAGGCAGTCTTACGGATCCGCATGGCGGGGGGCCGCAAGGGATCTGCCGGTCTACGGTGCTAGGGTTTGATTTGGGGTGGGAGGCGAGCGGGAGGTGGGAGGAGGAGGAAGCGAGGTGGAAATGGAGAGAGATGTAGGTGGGCTTTTATTTTTGTTTTGGCTGGCCGCTGGCGTGACTCTGCTTGTCTTTCGCACGGAGCGGGCGTGGTGCCCTGATGGAGTGACGTTTTCCCGGCGACTTTTATAGTGGCGGCATGTGGTCCTACTGTTCAGTGACGGCCCACAATCCTCCTGGAGCGGAACGGGGCCAAGCTGCTGCTTGCTACTGTGCTCTGTTGCAGGTAAAAAAAAAAAACCAATGCCACCATCTTAAAAAAGAAAACCAATGCCGCCGTCGGGACTATGCGGGCGTAAAATTAAACAATAGGTCGTAAAAAAAATAGGTTTGAGAAAATGCTACTCTCTCTATTTTATATTATAAATCGGTTTATAGTTCAATTTGTTTCTCACATCACCTGGCGTTTTTGCTTCATCTTTTGACAAAAAAGTTGGCTAACTATGAAGCGAAAATGACATGTAATGTGAGAAATTACTTGTTATTCTGGTTTCATTCTTCTCTACCTCTCCGCATCTCTATCACTCTTCTCATTCTTCCATTTTTCTATGCTGGCACTGAGTCTAGAGTCAAAGCTCTGTTTTACAGTGAGCTATATGTTGGGACCTGCATAAATGACAGTGAGTAAAACATTTCCGTTTTAGTTTCTATGTGGATGGTGCGGGACTAGACCGATGCTCTTAACAATTTTGTAAAAATGACGAAAAATATCGCTCTCTATTTTTGCTCTTAATTTTCAGACAATGACTTTTTCAAAATTTACTTGAAATATGGTAAGAAGATTCATAGAACATTTTATTCTTTTTTTGTCAACACTTTTCCTCGAACAATTTACAACTATTTTAAACAAAACTTTCACAAAGTTTCATTGTAAATATTTTAACATCTAACCTCTGGGACTATTGCTTTTAGAAAAAAAATCAATGAAAATATTTTGCAAAACTTCCTAAAATGCTCTATATTTTAAAAACACGTGAAAATTCAAAAAACATTAATGAAAACATATCTAAAATAGGATTGTTGTTTTTGACTTTTAGACACCACGTTTGACCATTCGTTTTATTTCATTTATTTTTTTAAATATTAAAATAAATATGTCATGATTAAAATATCTTTAATTATAAAAGAAGTTATGAAAAATGAATAATATTATGCAAAAATTGAATAGGACGAATGGCCAAAAGCAAAGTCTGAAAGTCAAAAGCGACAATCATTTTGGGACAGAGGAAGTACTTTGACTGTCGCGAGTACCACAGAACCAGGGTTGGATTAGTTTCACTGTCCTCGGATTTTGGCTGCTTTTGTGTACTGTACCAGATCTTTAAAATAGGAATTAACATTATAGTTTAATTATCTGTCATGTATTCACAAGCTTTGACCTAGAGACTGTTTGCGCCTGGGATGCTTCAGAAGTGCTGATTGTATTCACTTGAGCTTGGAAGACTTTGTGGCATCAATCGAGTTGAGTTCACAATATAATGTCTTTTCTCCCAAGTCCCAATCTCTGTTTTCTCTCCTCTGAAGTGCTCACACATAAGTGTTTAATCATTTGGGTTGCTTATTATTTAATTTGAGAAAACTTAGGATCCGTTAAGTTAATCTTGTAAGGTTGTTCTGATAGCATTCTCACGGGTTGACCTTTATGATTAACTGGACCTCTATATGTCTGTGCAAAGCTCTAAATGTGTTAGTGTCCAGATTTTGTTTTTCAAATGGAAATTCTACATGCAGATGGGCACTGTTTATAAAACTGATAACTACTACATTGTAGGTGATGTCCTATGCAGAACTAGAAGAAGAAGCTGCTGCAGAGACTAAGGAGCAAATAAAGAAGCTAGTTATCTACCCCTTATTAGCTGAGGAGCACAGAAGGGTGTTAGTTCATCCAATCAGGAATCTTAGAGCTAAGTTTTTCAGCTACCGTTTTTGAGTGGAAATATAATACTACTGCACTTCATGTTCAGATGCGAGGCCATTTGTTTGGCGTTTTGCAGGTTGTATCAAATCTGAATTTTGTGAATGAAACTATAGTTGTTACAAACTTGCAGCGGCAATATCTTGACTGTGAGTGAAATCATTACTGTTGGTCTGAATCCAGCTGAAATCTTTGGTGTTGGTCTGAATGTACATGTTACTGCTTATAGGATTCTTTTTACAGGAAAAATTTGAGGAAAGAAAGTAGTATGTACACATGTTGAGACAACTTGAATGGAAGAGGCAGCATATTCTTCACAAGACAAGAAAAGTGTCATGGGGAGTAGGAGGACCGGGCAGTGCTTTACATGGCCGCCAAATGCAGTGACACCCTGCAGTCTAGCTCAGCAGTGCGGCAGGAGTCTTGTAGCGTCCCGCCTCCCCGAGGCCAGGCTCGCTTATCACATGGCAGCTCTCTAAGATCTGAAAACTGATCCTACAGACCAACACTCGTTTTTTCTGCACACTTTGTCCTCACTCGTGCGCACCCGGGAATGACTTCCCGGTCGGTCACCCATCGCTCCAGGCCAAGCACGCTTAACCTCGGAGTTCTTTCGAGATGAGCTCCCGGAAAAGAAGTTGCAACTTGTTGATATGAGTATTCTATCAATTCTATTATGCCTTGGGCTGGGATGTCACATACTCACCCCCTTAGAATACCGACGTCCTCGTCGGTCAACCCCAGTCCAGGATCCCCTCTTGGGCACGTCCGTGCGTCCAGTGCCAGCGCATGTGCCATGCTGTGTGACCACTCTGGGCCCACACCAGCCATACGCACCATGCTTGCGCAACTGCGCCCACACGCGCCCGTGAAACCGCGAGAGTCGGCTCTGATACCACTGTAGCGTCCCGCCTCTCCGAGGCCGGGCCCGCTTACCACATGGCAGCTCTCTAGGATCTCAAAACTGACCTCACAGACCAACACTCGTCTTTTCTGCACACTTTGTCCTCACTCGTGTGCACCCGGGAACGACTTCCCGGTCGGTCACCCATCG
Source organism: Eragrostis curvula (assembly GCA_007726485.1). Lineage (NCBI taxonomy): Eukaryota > Viridiplantae > Streptophyta > Magnoliopsida > Poales > Poaceae > Eragrostis > Eragrostis curvula. Next base: position 24,819,594 of record CM017439.1, on the reverse strand, counting down.
CTCCAGGCCAATCACGCTTAACCTCGGAGTTCTTTCGAGATGAGCTTCCGAAAAAGAAGTTGCAACTTGTTGATATGAGTATTCTATCAATCCTATTATGCCTTGGGCTGGGATGTCACAAGCCTCTAGTCAGATGTTCCAAGGTTGGACATCTAATGACTTACTATGAGTGCCAAAGGATGTGGCGCCCTACAAAGGTTTCATTTCTGGATATATCTTCTCTAGAGGTCTAAAAGTGAATATTTGTGTTCAAAAGACCAAATTACAGTAGGCGCCTAGGGATTTTTTTTAATATTTTAGAACGGTTTGGAATTTATTTAATATATAGAAATTTTATAACCAGCCCCCTTAGAAAGGAGCACATGATAAAAAACAGATTTACAACTATGTCCTTTTGTACGTGCTCAACAGAACTTGTATCAAAGAACGAAAACACGAAAACTTGCGTTCCTTAAAGGAAACACAAGGTCATCGTGCAAGAAGCATTAAAAGCTTCGAAAGATATTGAAGAAATCTTCTCTCTGGCAAAGACCTTCGAAAGATTGCTCCAAAAGAAAAGCTTTATTAAGCAAAAATCATTGTTTAAAAGGAACCATCGTCAGGTTCCTGCTTTACAATAAGCCCTAGTTCTAACAGCATTTCATAAATAATGCTATACTCATCAAAATCAAACCCACTCGAAGGCGAGTAAGGCCTCTGAAAAACAGGGTCGACCACTCCAGACGAAGACATCCGCGCAACATGCGAAGCTGCATCGAATCCATAAGATGAACTTTCGCGCCCAGCCGAGCGACCGCGACGACCGCGACCTCCGCCCCTTTTCCTAGAAATCCCTCGGCTAGGAGAAGAAGCATCACGAGACTTACGACCCCCAGAAACCTCAGAATCAGGAAGACCAAGTCTGATGACACCAACAAGGCTACCAGGAGGGAAAACATAACCTTCGACCCCTTCGACAGGGGACAGAGGATCAGAGTCAGTAGACAAAACAAATTCCGAAGAAGACGAGCTCAAAATCTCGATAGCATCTTCAACACGAGCCTTCCGAGGAGAAGAAGGCCCAGCAGAAGCAAATTCGCTCAATGAAACCTTTGACGAAGGCTCCAGAGTAGCAAACTCGCTCAAAGAAATATCAGACGAAGCCTAAAGTCCAAAAATCAAGCAAAAATTAATCAAAATAGCATAAAGTTTACAACGATTACAACAATTCTCAACAAGATACAAGTTCGAAGGGATGATGTAACCCCTCTCTCGAAGCAAAAATAAATTGTTTATACCTCACTCTGAGGTAGACGACCGACAGACTGCACTCGGTTCCAGAAGGATTCGTCAAAATGACTGGCGACCTTCATGAGAGCTTCAACCACAGGACGGGGAGTAGAATCAACGGCAGAAAATTTAAAGTCGTCAGAAGCAACCTTCGCCAAAGCATTACTCCCTTCGACATCAAGAGAATGGAGGAGGTCCCGAACAGCCAGATGAACGGCATTGGTAGAGAAGGCTCTACAAGCTTTCACCACGTAAGGAATATTGACAGAGAGACAAGACTGACGCTGCTCAGTCGAAGCGTCCCCAGGGATCTGATCAGGAGTTGTCCCCACCGAGATAAGGGCGTCCTGAATGTGACTGCAAAGAGAAGACATGCGAAGCTCTTCAACCTTAGCAAAAGAAGCCGCCTCCTGATCCGCGGTTTTAACTTTTCCGCGAAGGACCCTGTTGGCCTCCAAAGCCTCCGCAAGGGACGAATCGAGATCCTCCAGCTGTTTCTCTAGAGAAGCCACCTTCGCCTTAAAATTCTCAGTGGACTTGACGAGGGTCTCCTTCTCAACAGAGAGATCAATCACACGTTTTTCATTAAGAGCAAGTGCATCCTCTTTCTCCTTGATCTTTGCTTCAAGAGCCGAAAGATCCTTGCGAAGACGGTCTCGATCAGCCCTCGCCAGAGTCAGCTCATTAAACTGGTGAAGGGAGGCTTGGGTAATAGCAAGCGACTGACGAAAACAAGAGCGAAGTTAGAAAGACAAGCAGCTGAGTAAATACAAAAATAACAAACCACTTAACTTCATTTGCGAAGATAGTAAAGACTTGTATAGAGCATCACCACCCTGAAGTACGAGTTCATTCTCCATTTGAGGAAAACGAACCCTCTCTGCAGCAGCAACAAAGGGCGCAGCGGCCCTGGCACTCATAACGAAGGTGTTCGAAGACACCTCGTCACACAGAGCTAAAGAACCCCTAGCAGCTTCAACTGAATCAAAAGTCATGTCAAAAGGGAGAAACTCTCCAAGCATTGCTTCAAAGACTGAGTGTAGGAAAAGGTCACCACCTGCTGAAGGGCTAAGGGGCTCACGAAGCCCAACACCCGGTTCCGAAGGAAGTTGAACCTGGGAGCGATATGTAAGAGGTCTCAAGTTATCAGCAATTTGACGAATCTCAGCCATACTAAGAGATGAGAGACAACCTTGAGCAGAAGCTTCGGCTACTCCTTCATCATGAACAGGGGCAACAGGAGGAATATCAGGACCCTTAACACAGGTCTTGTCCTAGATCTTAGCCTTCGATCCGGATTTAGCAAGAACAGAATCAGCACCCTTCGAAGCTTTGTCCTGAATCTTGGCCTTCTCAGCGGCACTGGCATCATGAACGTCAACTGTAGAAGCAGAAATATCATTTGCAACAAAAGAAGAACCCTTCGAAATGACTTTCTTAGGGATAGATTGAACTTTAGACCCAGAAGAATTGCTACCCCCATCCTCCGGAATGGAGAACAAATCCAATGCAGAGCGAATCACCGGAGGCTTAAAAGCAAAAGATGGTTTCGCTGAATGTGAAGTCTTCGGCTGATTTGCCGAAGGAACAGCAGCACCCAAAGCCGTCGCATTAGCTTCGCTGACAGCTTTATCGGAGCTGTCCTTCGACGAGGTCTTGTGAGTTTTCAGCTTCTTCTTGGCTTGCTCTTCGCTAGACCTTCGGCTACCAGACATCTTGAAAAGGGACGAAGGAAAAAGATCTCCTATTGCGAAAGGGATTGGAATAACAAAAGGAAAGAAGACGCGCAAAACATACGATTGAAGAAACAGCGCACCCACGATGAAGATATATAGAAGGGAAGCGACTATCGAGAACGGAAAAGAAGTACGGAACGAAAACGACAAGACACGTGTATGGGTCAGAAAGGCACACGGTGCAATCATAAATTGATAAATAAAATTGCCTCTGATTTTAGTTACACTAATAACACATCACCAATTGAGGGCTAATGTTGGGAACTACACCGAAGCCCCTCTGACCCACGCGAAGGTCAACAGCCACCAGCGAAGGAAGAATGAAAGAAGCAGACGGCACAGGAGTCCGAAGTTACCAAACTAAAAGCCATGCTAAAGTAGCCAATAGCATACATGTAAATATAATCATCTCGCCCTCTATAAATATAGAGGGAGATGATCCTGTAATGACATCTGGTTTCCGGGCCTTGAGCCAAAGACGGAATAGTTCACATCGCATCCGACTCTCTCAACAAGCCAAACCCCTTCGCCCAGCATCGCGGGAGAAGGAGGGCTTCGCGCAATTAACCACAGGGAACCTGAACGGAACAACCTTCGTCCGACATCGTAAGCCGAGAAGGAGGGCTTCGCATCAACCAGCGGACGACGACATCGACCAAGGAGGGTTTCGCGAGGTGCTTCGAAGGCTCATTCCCCCTCAAAAGGCTTCAAGCGAACGAGAACACATCAAAATTCTGTTGGAAGGCTTCGGCACGTCCTACGAAGACCTTCCATCCCCCGTGCTACTGAAAATCTTCTTCCTCGCCAATCGGAGCCAAAGACGATGCTTGAAGCCGGTCCAGCATGCCTGAAAAATCTTACATCCAGTTGGCCAGGCCCTCAACGAACCGAGCCCTTGAATCGTTGAAAGCCGAGGCCCCGAAAACCTTACATCCAGTTGGTCATGCCATTCGATGCCGCGAGCCAGCCACGGCCCATTCAAAGCTGCTCTGGGCCTGCTTGTCGCGTTAGCTATCGAAGTGTCATAATGACAGAATTGACGGAACTAATGCAATAACTAGTTTCGAACCCCGAAAGCAAATTCCACCGATCGCATAAACTAATGCATACCAGCCAATTGAATATCTCCACATCAGGTAGTCTGTATCCTTTTCATCAGATATAATCTACGAAGTGGTCGTTGTATGCGGTTCTCTCTAGACAAAGAAAAATCCTTTGGCAAAGGCAAAGGGCATACTATGCAGAAATGTAAACCTAAAGCCAAAGAAAGCGGACGATAGAGGGAGCAATGATTAGGTTATCCAGATACTTGCTTTCGAATTATTTTTTGCAAAGTATATACTGGCTCTGCTAATGGAGGATTCTAGGCGTTGGGCACCGTGCCAAGAAATGCTTGATGGCAGAAAAAAGCTGTCTAAGCAGGCGTATATCAAAAGAAAAATGAAGGAAGCAGATAAACGATTGCCAAAAAAAAAAAAGGAAGCAGGAAGAGGCGGCCGAAAAGCATGACGGTCAGTGAGAGAAAACCTACCAGTGTGAAACAAAATTGCAGATTTTTTTTAAAAGAAATCACTGACAGGTGCCTTTTCGGTAGTGTGTCTTGTACAGCTTTTGACGATGTGTACAACAAAAATGGAGACTGGGGATTAAATAAAAACCCGTTTGATTCTTCCATGCCGCTCCGTTCACGCCGTTGACTCATCAGTCATCACACCTGAAGAATCAGCGTCATTCGTCCGTCACTCACATCACCAAGCCGGCCTCCCGCTAGAAAAAGAAGACTTAGAACATGTTCGTTTCTTTAAGATTAAATTTAGATCTGTAAAATCTTATCATTTAAGGGTATTAAATAAAGTGTAATTATAAAACTTTTTGCAGAAACCTGAGCTACTTTGCGAGAGGAATCTAATGAGGGTAATGAAGCTGTGATTAGAGGATGGTTACTGTAGCATCACTGTAGCAAACATAGCTTAATTAGGCTCGTTAGATTCGTCTCGTAAATTAGCATGTATCTGTAAAAAGGTTTTGTAATTAAACTTTATTTAATATCCTTAAATAGCAAGATTTTCTAGACTAAACTTTAGTACTAAAGTAAACGATCAGGCCTTAAGGTTGACGCAGCAGTCAGTATCCCCAAATAAGCATTTTCTTTTTCTTTCGTATACTCAATCCAGAGTCCACACGGGTCCACTCCGTACACGACCAGCAGTATATACTACTGCTACAGTGCGCGTCGCTTTCCCGTCTTTTTCCGCGGCGATTAAAAGCAGAAAAAGATTGGAGAAAAGGCGGAAAGCCGTCCATTAGATTAGCAGAGCCGTGGCAGAAAAAGCCCCCCATTCTCCGATCTCCTCCAGTTCTCCACTCTCCAGAAGAAGGGGTTGTTGGCGCAGTACCCAGGGTTTAGTTCGAGCTCGTGTGGAGTTCGCGCCGCCGTGTTTGATGCGATGCGCGCGCCTATGGCCGCCGCGAGGTGGACGGGGGCGGCGGCGCTTCTGGCGCTGGTGCTGAGCGCGGCGGGGCAGGCGGAGCCGGTGGTGGTGGCCAGCTACGGGCAGGGCAGGCTTTGGCTTAAGCCCTACGACTGGACCTACCTGCGAGGTGAGCTTCCAGCGGCTTGGTTCAATTCACTGTTTCGATCACTGCGGCCACATATCGTGCTTTGCGCTCAGTTTTTCCCCTGCCTCCTTTGTGGGCATGTTACTATAGTAGTTTGTTTGGTATGAGAATTTGCGTGCATAGTTCGTTTCTGGGATATGTCCTGATTTGACACTGAAAAGGTCATCTGCTGCGAAATTAGTCCTGAAATGCCCATAATTGGGGTGCAGCTTTTGCGCTGTTTCGCTCTTTGCTCTACTGAATTTTCTGCCTATCAGATTCTACTCCCTCCCAACTGTTGAAGAGGGTTGATTCATTATTGTTCTGTCGTGACACGGATAGCTTAAAAAACAACTGATCTTGTCGCATCCATGTAGAAATTCTATTGTTTTTCTTCGGTATTTGGATTTACTTTATTTCTCTGTTTGCTTCCTGTTCTGGCAGTTGAGTTGCCGGCGTCCTTTTCCTCTGTCACCATGGATTTCGCCACTGACATGGATATTGTAAGTGAAAGATTCCGCCCTCCTGAGAATTATTACATTTAATTGTCAGATGCTCCTTTTGGCTTTTGCTACTACCAGATTCGTTGATATGTGGGTACGTCGTACTTGTTGCTGTCAGTAGCTGGGTCATGCTGAGTATCTTGCACTGATCAATTATTAGCAATTGTGGTGTTCCTTGTTACTCTGGATGTGGAGGAGAGCAATTGTGGTGTTCCTTTTTTCATCTGGCATTGCATATTACGCTGTAAACACCATGTGAACAAGCAAGGGTGACCACGATAGTTTGGACCAAATTGATGGTTGGACAAACAGGTTGTATGTTGGTCTTTACTTTTCATAATGATGGGAATTGAAATTTAGATTGCAAAGCACTGCAGTTAGGTCTTAGGTGCCTTGTATGTGCAATGAGCTTCAGATGAATATTAACCGCTGATATAAGTCACACAGTTGAGCTGTGTAGTGTTGCATCCTCTATTTGGATTGAGTATGGCTGTTATGCCATAGTAGACTGACTGTTGACTTATAAAGAATTTGTACACTCTTTAAATATTGCAGCAGAGAGAGCAACTGAAAGGTCTTCCAAGGAGTGAACTTGCTATTATCTGTCTGATGAATTCCAATCCTCCTATTCCTGATATATCTGATTCTTATCTGGACACTTTATGTGAGTGCTATATACACTTTCTAATGTGTTTTTTTTCTTGATCTTTTCTATTTTGTATTTAAATTATCTCTTATGCCTACTTAATTGCATGGAAGATATATTTAAGGTATGCCAACTGTTCTAGTTTAATTTCAATGGATGATTGAGACCGTATTATTCTTTATCTTATCCTGCTCAGTGTTGTAACATATCTTCAAGGTTTCAGAGTTTGTTGCAAATGATGAAAAATGAGCAAGTGAAGAAACATCATCACGCACATAAGTTTGTTACTTTAAGTGTTAGAGTCGTTTGACTTGTTCATCATGAAAGTTGAAATAGTTAAGACTTTTATTATGATATTTTGATGATAAGCTCTCTGTGCTGTTTCTTATCCACTTGGATTGCTATAAACTGTACAGCCATATACTAGCGTGCCATTTGTTTGGGCAGCTTATGAATAGGATTTGTTGATAAAAGAAGATAGTTAATCTAAAAACATGCTTGTATTATCCTTTAAATGCTTAAATAACTTTCTGAGTAATTCAACTAATTTTGACAGGAGGATTCTTTATTGCAGTATCAAACTTTCTCACTGCTGGACCTTTTGGCAATATAATCAATCAATCAAATCAGGCGCACTGTGTTCCATTTCAGAAAAACACAACTGTGGTGCTGACAAATGACCAGGTAAACCACCCTTATACTGTCTGTGATTTACTAAAGCAACGCTTTTCTTGTGAGGAGTTCTGTTGAGCAATATGCGGTACTTGTATATTTGGATGATCATCTGTTCCATTAATTAAAACTTTCTGTTAGATAATGAGGAATATTGATATTTATTGAGAGTTTATAACACTTTGTGATCTCTTTTAAATCTAGTCATCTTGTGCCCTACTTTTCTCGGGGGCTATCTTACCCTCCGCAGGTTGATATTTTTTTTTCATGTTAAATTGCACATATTATGCCCGCTAGCTCAATGGTACCCAATCCATTGTCTGTTTTCTTCAGTGTAGATCCAGCTCCCAGACTAGTAATTGATGCTGATAAATTGATATTGCACCCTAATAATGTATATACATGTTGAGACACAGCAAGATGAAAACTACTGGTGCATGAGCTCAAAGCTAAGCCAATCTGGATCTTTAGTTTTGGTGACCAGTAATTGTGATCATTAGTATGTAAAAAGAAATTCTGATGCTCTCTATATTTTTTTTGAGGGGAAATACGGCTGGTGCAGGCCCCGCTGCGCCTTTTATTAATATATAAAAACCAAAGGAAAAGAAACTCACACTGTGTAGGAGGTTGATGCTCTGTATTCTGGAAAGAAATTGCGATGCTCTGTATCCTGGAAAGAATTTGTGACTTTGTTACACGAGTGCTAAATACATATTGACTTCACCTCAAATGGTTTTATGCAATAAGACACTATGGTTGGCTCCTTATGAGATTTCGCAATGCATCTTGTTTCTCACTCTGCATACTTGATAGACTTAATGATACATTACAAGACCTGCTGGACCAAATTGGACTTGGGTGTCACCATCTTAATGTGGTCATTAAATGCAACAATTTATTGCACTCTAGTGGACCGAGATCATCTTGAAAAACTCTATAAGCTTCTCACATGTGAAGTGTCAACATTGATTTTGTGCAGATATCGGCTGGGGTATGGTACATTGGTTACTTTCATGGCCTTGGACCTGCCCGCACACAATCAAAGATGGTACGCTTTACTTGTGATCATGACTTGTCTATAGGACTCTTGGTCTTACACATAACTCTCTTCTCATTTGGCATAAAAATGTGTTCAAATTTTGAATCCGTGATGACTGAATTTTTACAGATCAGTCGCGGGAAAGCACGCTTGGTTAGCACTAGCATTTCTGTAAAAGGATGTCCCACATCAGCATTATGGGGACCGTACTGCAACCAAACAGTGGAAATGATAGGCTGTTCACAACCTTCAATATATAACAACTCAAGAAATCTTCTAGGTTTGAGTGTTGAAAAGACTAGAAATCTGAATACTAGGGAGCACAGTAGGCGTACTAATATTCTATCACAGCAGAACCATTTAGTAGAAAAGGAAGTTGGTTCCAACACTACAGTTTTTGGGAGAATGGAGAACTTGATCACTTGTGCCATTTCAAATGAGTCGTTATGCCTTCAGCAAGGCGACATGAGGTTCTACTTCTTGGATGTAGTCAACCTAGCATTGCAATTTGAAATTACGGCTAAAAATGACAGAGTCCAAGGGTTATCACTAATTTGTTACCTACGGTATAATGCCTTTCCTCAGAGAGATTTGCATGATTATTCAGGTGATATCAGCCATGATCCTTTAGTTGTCAAGTCACCAAATATTGGACGATGGTATATTGCTGTTGAGATTGTCAATACAACACAAATGAATACCACATCATCAGCACCTATGCTGGATACAGGATGTTTCTCACTGGAGTGGCAATTGACTGGATGCTCGAACGGAAAAGCTGGAATCAATTGCTCGTGGGAGGCATATGGGCTCCAGGTAAGTGTTCAGTATTACTGTTACACAATAATAGCTGATATAATATATATTCTTTATTACTCCTGAGTTCTGGAAGAGGGGATTAGTCTGGGAATTTTCAATATTTAGTCCAAATTTGTACTAAATCTCAGGGTTGGATCCAAAAATCATGTTTCCATAGAGACCCTTGTTACAGTATTTTTTCTTGTTTTAACCTTTTAAGAAATGGTAAATATATCTTGCAATGCTATAATTAGTCAAGGGATTTGTGAAATGTTTACTTTGCCCACAACTGATTGATTTCTCTTTGGGGTAGGAATTTGTTGAGCGAGTCACACTCCTTCAGAAATTAATTGAAATGTTTTATGTTGTAGTATAGTATTTTCTTGCAACGACTGACATCTTTCAACAACGAATTAGGCATATAGATTTTCAGAGCATTTTGCATTTTTCTAGTTACTCACTTAAGAGTATTGTATTCGCCAGGGGTGCAAATTGGTGCCCCTTAGGGTCGGCCCCGACCCTCTTTAGTTCAATCAAATGAACTAGATTTCCAAAATGAAAGCTCATTTTGAAAATCTAGTTCATTTGATTGAACTAAAGAGGGTCGGAGGTTACCCTAAGGGGCACCTATTTACAGCCCTACTTCTGGCAGTGGTGTAGCTAGAATTTACTTTAGGGTGGGCCAGCTTGATATAATTTCTTAGTACCGTGATATAACATATCAAAATAATATATGAGGTGGCACTATTTGTATGGTACCGTTTTCTCCTCTCTTTAAATACAAAGATGCGCAGCTCTCCTACGTTTTCGAAAAAAAAAACATATCAAAATACAATAATTAACCTAAGCAGTTATCTTAAAGAAATTTAAGCGCCTAAAAAAATTCATTTTTTTACTCTATATTTCTATTTTTGCTATGTAAATGATCTAAAAAACATATATCATATTTTTCTCTGTATATATAAACCTTAGGAATATAATACTTAGGATGGGCCTAGGTCCACCTGTCCACGCAGCTAGCTAAGCCACTGCCCTCTGTTAAAAACCTGTGATGTTGTTAACTTTTGTTGGTCTTCATGGTGGCAGTTTGACCACTATTTTCTATTAGAATGTTATAAAAGTATGGTAGTATGAAAATACTTCTCAAATTCACACATGATTTTTATGTCCCCAAACTAAATATTTTGAAAGCCTGGATGGTTAAAGTTTTAAGAGTTTTACCGGATCTTGGTGAAAACATGATACATTTTTATTACCAGAGTGCACAAATGAGTTTAAGGAATCTTAAGGAATATTACATAATTCCCTTTAGTTTGTCGCATGGATGTTGCAATGTGAGCATTAATTTCAAACTGAAATATTGATGTTATGCTAGCTTTCTTACTATTAACTACTTTCCCAACTTGTTTTCTACATGCAGAGAGTTCCTAAAAGAAGTCCATCCGTCCCTTTTGAGTCATATTATGTTCCTGCTGATGGTAGGACATCACTGGAAGATAGCCACTTCCTTTTGGAGCAATTTTTAAGCAACTCATCCAATGAACAATTTGCCTGGACATATTTCTTTTTGGATGTTCCCAAAGGTTCAGCTGGCGCACTTATCCATGTTCAGCTAAAGTCAGATAAAGAATTGAATTACGAGTTCTATTCGAAATATGGTGGTTTGCCGTCAAATGAAAGTTGGGATTATTATGCAAGTAGGACAAGCAGCAACAATGGTTCAATATTTTTCTCATTACAGAATTCCACGAATTCAGACATGGATCTGTCTATTTTATATGCAAAGGAGGGAACTTGGTGCCTTGGTGTGAAGCATCCAAGTTACATTGCAAATTCTCAAACGTATATTTCTGTATCTCTTCAAGGATGCCGTAGCAACTGTAACCAGAAAGGTGCATGCCATTCCTCAGTTGATGAAAGCGGACTGACATTCTACAGGTAATTCCTAAAGTTGATTTTGATCATCCAAATAGTTCATATTTTTGTACTCTGTAATACTTATGTTTGGTACAATACTTACAGTTACAGACTAATATGTCTCATTAATGTTAATTTATTTTCCTTCTACAGCTTTTGCACCTGTGATCGTGATCATGGTGGGTTTGATTGCAGCGATGAACTAGTTTCACCGAACGGTATTACCTCCTATATTTAATTTCAAAAGTTTCTTGGGCCAGCTACAGCATTACCTTTCCCACTGAAATGATAAACACAGTGCTTCAGCTATAAACTGATTTTTTTTTTTTTGTGTGTGTGTGTGTGTGTGTGTGTGTGTGTGTGTGTGTGTGTCAGTTATGGATTTAGTCCATTGCAGTCCAAACTTTAAATGCTAGTTTCTGTGAGAAGTAAAATATACAGAAGTCCTCATTAGGGAAACTTAAGGTCTCTTGCTAGTTTCCTTTTAGTTGAACTAACGTGCACGAGCAGCTTGTAGCTTCATAATGTGACATGCTGTTAGGGGTCCATGTGATGCACACAAAGAGTCAGAGCCATAACCCTACGTCTGGCTGATTAGGGATCTCAACATCGCCAATCATAGAGCAAAGACAAAAAAAACAAAGTCTATGTGATGTTCTTTCATCCCTGAGCACAGTAGGGAAGACCCTGACTATGGTAAATATACATACTTAAAAAAATATGAACACTTTACAAAGGGGGAAAACGAAACTGAACTAGAAGCACAGATGAGCTAGGGTAGGCTTAAGTTGTTGGTGCCACCACCCTGCAGTGGATGTTTATGCTCATAGAGTTCTATAACAATAGCAGGAGTGTTACTGAAATGCATTAATATAACAGGTAGATTTAACTTCGTGATTTATTTCTAATTTGTAGAAGTTAATGATGAACTACTGAACTAGATGCAAAACTGAATTTCACACTGCATTATTCTCTTGGCTAAAGTAAACTTATGGAATTGTTTGAGTCTTCGTATGATGATACCACACAATTGAATATGCAAACCAATTCTTTATTATTTCAATGTGATTGGAGTCCCATGTCCGACTTTTGTTAATTTTGGTTGCGACTATAGGAGAATGCAGTACCTATTTTGTGCAGTAAAATAATTACTTTGCAACTAGTTTCTGCGTACCTTTTATATTTGTGCAGTAAAATTACTGGCTAACGTGGTCCTGATCTATGAATAGGACACATCTGGCAGTCTGTGTTTTTGATTGCATCGAATGCTGCAGCAATTTTCCCTGCCTTTTGGGCCCTCCGGCAAAAGGTATGTTTTTTTCCATCCAATGCTGTGACAACCTGAAACATGAAAACCCAATATTTAGGTCCTCAGATTTCTAGAAGTGGGCCTACTGAAGTCCAAAAACATCTTTGACTCGTCTGACATGGTTTCCACATCACACATTGCTGGCGTTTCTGTAGCACTCGTTCTCATCTCTTTAGTCCCTTTGATGCGAGTCCCTTTCTGAGTCTCATTGTCAATTCCAATCAAGATAGAATTCAGTAGATTCTTGACCTTAATCCTGGATCCACTTTGATTCAACTTGAACTTCTATCGGAGTCTATCGATTCTACTCATTTTTTACATTTAATATTTTAACTTATCATTATCACATCTGACATATTAATGAATATTTTCTTTGATAAGGCTACGTCCATAGTGTTTGTAAAAAATTGGGCAACGTCTCTAAGCAACTCATTGTGACAACAAATTTATTTATTTTAGTGTGGTACTAAGATATATGTAGTCATTTCCAAATGTGGTCATCAATACAGTACTTTGACCACTAACTATGAAATATATGTAACATACAGCAAAGTTGTACCATTTTACAAAAGTTCAACTGATTTATCAAAAAGATATTGATTATCAAAAGGCTTCTTGTCTCTGAAGATAGTACTCTAACTAGTTAAGGTTTTTGTAGCACACTAGTTAAGGTTTTTGTAACACACTAGATTCCATAGCACAATACAACATGACTACCACAAACTGTCCCTAGGTCAATACACAAAGTTAAGTAGTGTTTCTAGTTGGAATCTATAGTCCTTAGACCTATCACTGTCTAACATTGTGAAGATATTTGTGCACTGAGCTGGCTTTGATCTGCCTTTTCCTAATTTGCTATGGACCAAAAACACAGTATGTCTCCCAAAAGAAGCTAAAATTGTTCGTTCAAAAAAAAAAAAAGAAAGCTAAAATTAGTTTTAATTTGATATAGAATGCAATGGATCCTTTTGATCAGATGCTGACTGTTTTTCTTCTCTTGCAACCAAGGCATTTGCAGAATGGATTCTTTACACGTCCAGTGGAATTTCTAGTGCGTTATACCATTCATGTGATGTGGGAACCTGGTGCATACTATCGTTCCGTGTATTACAGGTAAGACAGCACACACACATTTACTGTTTACTGCTAGTGCAAATGTTGCTGGACACGATAGTGAATTTTTTGCAAATGATTAGGCATGTACCAACTTTAGCAATACTTTCTCTTTTGTCCTCATTAATCTTTCGTCTCTTCGCCATTTATGAATAAACATGTAAACCATTTTTGTCTCATGGTCCTGATACATTAACAACACATCATGCTACTACCCTCGGTTTCATACGCTCTTTAATCCCATTCCCATACAAGACACTCTCATTAAAAGTAATGGAACGTGAAATCGTTGAAGAAACACATTCATTCATGAAAGTCTAGAGATTTATGTTCCTTGTACACGCATTAAGTCATGCTCATTGATCATCATACTGTATGGATCCAGTTTTTGGATTTCTGGCTTTCCTTCATGGCTGTTGTGGGTACGTTCATATATATGGCCACAATTGATGAAGCTTCGAAGCGAGCAATGCATACTGCTGTGTTCATACTGACAGCTCTTTTAGCTGCAACTGGTGCTACAAGGTACGTAGAGTCCTGATTATCCTTTAGTCAATATGGAAGTGAATGTTGGGTGTATGATTGAGTTGTCGTCTCAGATCTACAAATATTGGAATTGTCATCGCGATTGGTTCTCTTGGCCTGCTTATGGGTTGGCTATTGGAATTCTCTACAGCACGAAGATTTATATGCTGGTCATGGAGAGCAAATCTCAATGTTCCTCAAAGGTAAATGACTTGTATGCATGGTGCTCTAGAAATCAGTAGCTCATATGTTCTGTAACTCGCAAATTATACTAAAAGGAACTTATTCACATGCACGTTTATGGTTTTTGATGCTTAATAATGTCACCTTTGTGCCCAAGGTTACGGTGATCACATAATAACGACACTCAATGTCCTGCATTCACTTTGGTGAGTTTGGCACATTTCTCATCTTGTTATTTGTTTTTCCAGATGGCCAGACTTTAGGGCACTGTTCCAAAAGACCCTGGAGATCTTGAACAAACGATTCCGTTGGTTATATTTGGTTTTGGGTTTCATAGCATTATCTTTTGCAGCCACAAGCTGGAAACTAGAATCAAATAGCAGCTACTGGATTTGGCACAGGTGTGAAATCATCACCTTTCCTTCATAACTTTAAGTTGGAACATCTGTAGCTCGTGTAGCTTTTGTCATGGTCACTGTGTTTGTTTCATGCTATTGCCTTTGATTCTCTAATGCTGTGTCTCATTGCTTATCATTATCATTGCTACTAAATGGCAGCTAATTTTTTCTTCTCTTGCAGTTTGTGGCACATAACTATATATACTTCTTCATTTTTCTTCCTGTGCTCGATGCGCGTCAACACAATGAATCACAGTCCGGAGCCAAACTATGAGTTAACGAGGCAAGACTCATTGCCAAGATCAGAGTCGAGAGACCTAGCTAGGGAAGAGAGATGATCAGACAACAGTAGGTTTTTTTTTTCAGCTTCCTACTTCCAGTACCGATTAGAACATCTGTGTACAATGGGTTCCCACAGGATTTGGCCGAGTTGGATGGTGGCTCTTCACTCAAATGGTTCGCACATGCAGGCCTCTTTGTGTAGGAATATGGCCTCCGTGCAAATCCATATTTACGTATACAAAATTGTACAAGAGGGATTTGGGAACTAATAATTGCGGTCAGCTGCATCTCATGATAATTGTAAATAGCGTGGTGCAGAGGAAACATCTGTTTGGGGATATTTGGTGAGAGGATTTGTAACTATGTAAATGAAATAGGCAAACCGTGTATTTGTTTAATGAAATTGCAAAGTGGACCAACTCACCACAGCTGGATCTTGTCGAAGTACCTGTCAACCACCCAGGCTTGCAGAAGGAAGGCCCGATTAATTCAGAACAATGGAGTGTCCTATTCCTTCTTAGTTTGGTGTTTGGCGTGAGAAGTTTGTGTTGAATCATACTCCTTCCGGATTTAGTAAAAGGATCATGATACAACTTTGATGAAATGACCGTGTCCTACAACTCATATACGGAAGAGTACGGGGGTGATGATCAAACCAAAGCTGTGGAGCAAGGATGGAATAATCGGACCATGGATGTGATATCTCAAAACAACTCGCCGTTTGCTGCGAACAGGGTATCGCAGTTCGGAAACTGTGCGTGCTCGCCCTGAACAGCACTCTTTCAAGTAGCAGCAGCATTTCCCCGGTGGACGATGTCGTGTTCGACGTGGCAGGAGGACAAGGCCATGGCAGGACCTCTTGGCTGGGGAAGACAGCCGCTTGTGGCAAGTGCCCAGTCTTCATGATCTTCTCGAGCGGCCAGTCTGGCTGCCACGCGTGGAAGGGCTCGAAACTGTGAGGACAGTTCAATTTTTTTTCTCCGTACTATTTCATTAAGAAGGAGAAGAAGCAAGATCCGATACAATGCCCTAAAGCAAATCAGTCGCCAAAGAAAAAAAAAGCGCTAGACAAAGCAAAACTACTACAACGACCGCAAACAAGCCGGGACGCTTGTCGTTACTCTGCTGGAACCTGAAAGTGGTGGTCCTACAACGGCCGTGTGATCTGATCATGACGTGGAACAGCCAGGACATCCACACTAGCAGAGAGATTTGGCTGACAATGGGAGCCAGGCGAGGGTGTCCTCCACGAGATCATCGTGTAACAGAGGCTCGATTATTTGCGGGCTCTGCTCCCTCCTCTTGGCGTGCGTCGCGACATCTATGATTTTTCCTCGTGAGGATTCACTCGTTGATCCGCAAGGAACAGAACAATGTCTCAGGCTCGGCGTCCGAGTCAAGTTTGTGCGACATGGACGAGAGCACGAGAGTTTTGGCAAATCACAGAGTTCACGCTCTAGATTTGAGTGGCATGAAGTTTATTCGTACTTAATAAGTCACAAGGAAATTGTCGTAAGCGAATTGTTGCACTGGTATCTCGTCAAGCAACACTGTTGTATTTTTTCATGTATTCATTTACGAGCAATGCTTTACAACTCAAATTTGACGTTATACACATTCAAAAGCTAGTGAACAGTAAGAAGATTGTGGTCCCTTAGGCCGTTCTCAATGAGTTTTTTGTCAACATTAAATAAGCTGTCACATCAATAAAATGAATGGCATGACATATCAATTAAGATGAAAGAGAAGAAATGCCTTTCATTCTCATAAAAGGCATGTGGCACGGTTTCATATATACGAAAGTCTATTGAAACTCTCATTAAGAGCAAAAACTTTTATCCTAACATGTTTTAACCAATCTCAATGCAACAAATTAATGTTACGCTTTGTCTATGAAATTGTGAGATGACATTATACATTGAGAGATGTCATTTCATTTATCAAATGAAACCTCTAAATCTGACATGACACTTTTAAAAAGTATAAAATGAAAATATGCACTGAGATTTCATTAAGTAGCGACATCGTCTCCCTGGTGGAAAGGTTCCAAACGATATGCGTGGGCGTAGATGTTGTATTCGACCCACCGCGGGAGAATGTGGCAGGACTTCGTGACTGGGAAGATAGCTGCTTGTGGCAAATTCCCGGTCGTCATGATCTTCCCGAGCAGCCAGCTTGGTTGTCTGTGGAAGGGCTCACAACAGCTGCGGCCTTGTCGTTACTCCGCTGGAGGCGACGGTTTTGGAACGGTCATGCGACCTGATCAAGGCGTTGAAGACGACACGCACACTGAAACCAATGGAGCGATTTGGCCGACAACGAGCAGTGTAGACCTCTATAATCAGCCTGTTCGTCCGTAGCTGTAGAAAAATAACTGCGAACACTGTAGCAGCTGCAGAAACACTGTAACTGCTGCAAAAGAAATAACTGCGAACACTGTAGCTGCTGCAAAGCAGCCGCTGCAAAGCAGCGAGACGAATTACATTGGGAAGGGGAAGCAAGATGAATGCGACCTGTTCATTTCCTCCACTCCTAAATTTAGTTCCTGTCACATTAAAAAAATCTTGTTATTTAGAAGTATTAGTCTAATTCCAAAACATTTTTAACAAATGGGCTTTGAAATTAGTCTTGTCATTTAGAAGTATTAGATAAAGTTAAATTACAAAACTAATTGCAGAACCTCTGGTCTAATTCGCGAGACAAATCTCATGAGGGTAATTAAGCCGTGATTAGCCGATGGTTATTGTAGCACCACTGTAGCAAAATATAGATTAATTAGGCTCATTAGATTCATCTCGTAAATTAACACCCATCTGCAAAAAAGTTTTGTCATTAGACATTATTTAATGCTTTTAAACGACAAGATTCTTTTTGATATGACATGCCTAAAATTTAGAGGGCAGGAAACGAATAGGCTCTTAGTTTGATACTTTCCCTATCTGTGAATACCCCTTGTCCCTACACCATTGCAGACCTTTAGCCACTGTAAAGTGTAAAGCCAATCAATCACTATCCCGTAATCTAGGTAAAAGAAAATACGTTCAGCCACATACAAAGTGTCGGCAATGGTTTCGTTGGCCGGTAGCGAAAGTGTCAAGCGCTGGTAAGCAACAGATAATACGTCGGCGTAGCTATAGGCGGCATACCATGTGTCGGCATTAGTTGGTAACTTGCCGAGTCCCAGCTCGCCGCCCTCCCCAAAACCAATCCGCGCGCTCGGCCATAGCCGCAACTCGCCTAGCTATCTAACCCTGTGCTTCTACTGTGGGTTGCCTTTTTACCTATAGGTGAACTGTCGATGTAGGTATTAACTGTTGACAAAGGTTTTTCTGACTGCTTCTACCGCGATTGTTTTCGTTGTGTCGGGAAAGCCTTTGCCGACACTTTATATGTCGGCATGGATGCTTTTTGCCAAAGGTAGAGACTGTCGGCATAGGTCTGCCATGGTGTAGCTTGTTTTTGTCCGTTTCTTGACTGTATCTTAATGTGATGTGTTTACATTTAGACTATCTTATGGTAGCCTTTATTCCAAAAAAAGTAGCCTTTTTTTAAAAACATTTTCCTAGATTCACGGATGAATGTGATAATAGTTCAGGTTGATATGGTTACAATTAGGGCCTCTTTGGTAAGGTTGTGGCTGTGCCGGCTTCGGCTGTGTCTGTGGCTTCTTTAAAAAAACGGTTGTGTTGACTGTGTCTGCGGCTGTGTCTAAAACGTTTGGCAAAACGGCTTTTTTTGCAGCTTCTCCATATTTTTAGGGACAAATATGGAAAGATGAGGACGTCGTAGAAAAAAGAAGCCGGTGAAGCTACTATTTTGTGGCTTCATGCTTCACTTTATTTTTGGATACGGCTTCTTCCTTTTTCTTAAGAAGAAGCACGTGAAGAAACACCCCCTTTGGTGGCAAACATGTGAAGCTGCTGAAAAAACTATTGAAGAAGCCTTACCAAAAAAGGCCTTATATAATGTGCAGAGTGCCAAGTCAAGCAGAAAGTCGAGAAGATGCTTGCCTCGTAAGCGCTTCTCATGACCTCGGGTGAAGTAAGTGTGTGATTGGTTGCCTGAAAGTCTCTGGGCATGGCTAAAGGTGGGATACGATGAGCCAGATGCAACCCGATGTGTTTAGTTGCCTGATTTGGAGTGAGCCTGGCTCAAGGGAGATTGTGATTGGTTCCCGGATTTCGGCAGTGTTGCACTTGCATGCGTGGATGCAATTTGCTGGTGATTGGTTGCCCGTATCGGAAAAAGAATCAGTTACCTTGGACACGCATGCTTCAGCTACTTCATCGATTGTGAAAAATGCCACGAACCAAAGTTTCGGTTTATAACTATACTCTGATAGCACAGAGCCTGAGGCCCCTCGACAGCATTTTGCCTGACGTGGCTGGCTTCCCATCGAAACGCGTCACCACCGGCAGGCGTGGACACCTCCCGCACCAGCCACGCCGCTCTCCGTACGTCGGTGCCCATCGACGGGCTGCCGTGGGCCGTGACGCAGCTGGCCGCTCTGGTGGGCTCCGTCGACCTTGGGCGCTGCTGGGCTCCCTCGACCTTGGACTGCACCCGCCATCGACGCAGCGCCGGCCCGTGCCCGGACCTGATTTTCGGACCCGGAGGTTCCCCAGGCCGAGGAGGCAGGGGGAGGGAGGTGGGAGTGCAGCAGCAATGGAAGGGCGACGCCACGCAAGGGAGCAGCCTCACAGGTCACAGCTCACTTACCTGCAGAGAAAGGACCTCAACGACCTGCAGGCCTGAGGCCCCCATACCGCACTGCATCGATGGTGATCGGGCGCGCCGTGGCCGTGGGCGCCGAGTGCCGGTGACTGGACCTCGGTTTGATGCCCGGCAGCTCGAGGTGCGGGCTGTCGGCGATGGGAAGGATTGACATGGCCCTCGAGCACCGCCGAATCTGGAGGCCTGCCATGTCGATTGGAGTTGGAGAGTTGGAGAGAAGGGGTGGCAGGCTGGCAGCAATGAGCAATCCGGAGGAGGCACACCCGCATGGCGTCAGGGCGCTGTTTGAGCAGGGCGTCACGGCGAAGCGTTGAGCTCCTGGCATGGTAGTCTCGCGGCTCGCGTTTGAGCTTGCGGCGACTGTCACAGGGAGGGACGGAGAGAGAGAGCAAGCAAAAGAGAAAAATAGCTACGTGAGGAGGAGGACCGTCCGAGTTTAGGTCCTGTTTGTTTCAGCTTTTCAGCTGGCTTTTGGAGTGCTGAAAAGCTGAAACAAACAGCAAACTTCTGATCTGGCTTTTGGAGTGCTGAAAAGCTGACTTCTGATGAAATGAACTAAAAGCTGAAAAGTTTGCTGAGAGGTGCTTTTCTGACTTTTGGCATGCTGAAAAGCTTAATATATATTACAAAAGCCAACATTATAAATCTAACAGACAGTTTTTCAGCTACTCAAACAGCTAACTTTTCTAAAAACTCAAAAGCTCCAGCCCAAACAAACAGCCCCTTAGTCAGCGAGTCACGGGCTCTGGCTCACGTCCGCGTGGCTTCGGCTGCTCCACACGTGCCATAGAGAGAGACAGGTGGAAGAGAAAAAAAAGAAAAAAAAAGAAGAGAAGAGAAGGAGAGGCTGTCAAGGCATGCATGCTGGCCATACGGGCGCGGCGGAGCGCGCCTATCCTCCTATAGTATTCCATATCTCCCATCGCTGTTCCCAGTCCTCTCGCTTACAGCTTCTGCTGTGCATATTTGTGAACGGGAAGCTTCAGTTCAGGTGAGTAGCGAAGAAACGTCTCCATGGTACGCTGCATATGACCCTGATTTATTGTAGGCGATTCAGCTCTCCCGTACTCCTGTGTAACACTGAATCTGGACGGGTTCATTCTTTTTTCGAAGCACCCGAAAGGGACGTCCATCCTGTGCCTTCCGTTGGGCAAGGGTGTTCAATATATGGCTTACTCGTGATATCATCATTGTTCAGGCAGGCAGCATTTTTTTTGGGGTTATACTACCACAATAGACTGATATCGTTCTTAAATTTTCCAGTCATATTTTCAGGGAAAAACACATTTTGCTAACGACAATTTTCCTTCTCCGTTTAACCACCGAAACAAAAATTCAAACTATTTTCTATCCGAACAATTCAAACTTGATCAGTTTACCTCATAATGAGAAGAACAAAAGCCAACTTCCTCGCAATGAAAAAAGAAACAACTAAAATCCCCTTGCATGCTTACAAGCTCACCGTTTGATCAGAATTAATCTCAAGTTAAAGCCAGTCTAACTAATTGCATAATCATATACTAATCATATGGACCTTGTCTGGGAAGTGGAGGGGCGTTAGGTATAACTGAACGAAAACGACTGGACATATTCAACTGTTTATGGAAACAAACTGTTGGATGTTTTCAGCCCGTCGAGGTTGTTCACTGATCTGAACAGGGTACCTCACAGGATAGTTCTGCTTGATGCAGAAACTCTAATGAAGCCTCACCATTCCTCGCATAAAAAGAAAAAAAAACTTTGTTTTCAGCCAGTAGTAAAATCGTTTCAAATAACCAAAAATTCATTCAGCGTATATGACTGATTTCAGTCCGTTGCAAAGTGTCCTAGGTCCGCTCTTCATCATGTAATAGTGAATCTTAAAAGCTCATGGCTACTTTCAAGAAAAGACTAGAAGTGAAACAATAATCGGCTTGTTCGGCAGGCTGTTTTGCAGCTGTTTTACTATAGCGGCTTGCTGATGAAATAACTGTGAATATTGTAGCGGCTGCTGAAGAAATAACTGAAACACTGTAGTTGCTGAATCGCAGCTGCTGCAAAGCAGCGAGGCGAACAAACTGTTTGTATATAAAATACGACGGACATTGCAAATCAATGAATATCGATGAAACTTTTTGCGATAAACGCTTGAACCTACATGTTTTTTTTACGTCACCCGGGGGGGGGGGGGGGGGGGGGATCCTCAACTGAATTCATTGATATAAGGGTCAGGCACGTGGCCCGTCCATCAATAGTTACAATAGTTGTGGCAGACCCTAGATTACAAAGAGTAGCTAACATGAACACTGATCACAAACAACAGTAAGAGGAGGGCACCAACACACGCACACATCTCTTACACAAAGCGATGGGCATCCAACTACAGCAGAAACTCCAAGACAAACGCCTTCAGAAAGGATGCGGCATCAAAGACGCCCGTTGTCCAAGCTAGCAACAAGTGGTAGACATAGGTTTTCACCCGGAGAATATTATGATGGCAAAATAGGACACCTCGGCAACGCCTCCAAGGAGGGAAATGACGCTCAAGGCGTCATCGAAGCCGGCGTTGAGCAAGGCTTTCGCTGGAGCCCTATGCCATCATTCTGCTCTTGTTGCACCCAGAGATCACCAGATAGCACGAGTGAGCAAGGCACAAGGCATAATGCACACTCTCCATTGCTATCATCCACCAACCATTGTACACCACCACCACGGCAATCCCTTCCATGAGCTCCAAAAGCTCGCGCAGTGGAACGGGAGGCAAACCACAGTGCTCCAAGACTGCTCCAACACTCAAAAAAGTTGCAATCAAAATCACACAAACACTGCTCACCGACGATAGGCAATCCAAAGCATGGCCACCATGAGCACACATCGGTCTTTCCGGCGGACAGAAGGTCGGCCGACGTGACCACCACGCCGACCTTGTGTAGATTTGACCACAGCAACCTCCACACGGGCCACCAAGGAGCAAGAATGGGTCAAATCCGGCCACACACGACATCTTCGCATGTGGGACGAATCCAACCCCTAAGAGGGCAGATCTGGCCATGAATGGCCGCCGAGAGCTCCAAGGTGAGCCCGTCTCCGTCACTGTTACAACCTGACTGCCTGCTGCAAATCAGGTGGTGATGGAGTGTGTGAGCGCCGGACGACAGGTGGGGGACTAGAATCGACCTTGTGAGGCACGAATCCAGCCACCATGGACCCAATCCACCGCCGGCGAAGGCCTTCTCGAAGGTAGCAATGGAAGGGGCAGCTTTTGCAGATCCATGGCGCAACTCCGGCCGGGTCACCGGATCCGGCCATGGGGAGCCCGGATCTGGGCTCAAGGACCCCCGAATCAGGGAACGAGGAGCCCTGAAGTGGCTGTTGTTGAAGAAATCGTGAAGGGAAGAAGAAAGGCGACACGAGGAACGGCTCGGGTGGGAGATGACTTTGCCTGCAGCGACAACCATTGGGCGCCGCTGCTGGCCGCCACTGTCGCCGCCGGCCGGCAGCGGCGGCGGCGGCCGTCGATGTGGTTGGCGACGTAGGGTTTGGACGCCCCGGAGTCGCCTCTGAGAGAGATGACGCGAGGGGGGGGGGGGGGGGGGCTGAGCCTACATGTTCACTTCAACTTGTGTGAGATGAAGCTCTTTCCCATCAATCCTCATGCAGTACCACATGTGCTCCCTTCTCCTTTCATGATTCCACGATGACATCATATTTTCGTCTCCATGGCTGATGGCTCTGTGGATGCCTCCACTACAAAGACGGAAACTCTTTGGTCACTCTGTCACCTTCTCTGTTGAATGCGAGCGCACATCTCTTTCAAACCTCTACCATCGTAACCGCAGACCACACTAGCTGCCACCTAAGTCGGTAAGTTCTGTACATGGCGTGACCCATGTGACCGTGCCCCTCGTTGGTACACGGAAATATGAAAATTAGAGAGACTATTAGGTTGCAAAAACTCCAACAATTGCCCCCAACGAAGTACAAGCGTGGAAAAAAAGAAGAAGAAAACAAAAGGAACGATGCACCAGTTTAGCGTCACAAACATTTATGGTGAAATCCGTGCACAAACCTAAGACTATATGCACCCGAGTAACACAAAACTACGATTTTTGGAATCAATTTCAGAAAACTATGACTATTTGCGCCCTTTGTAACATAAAACTACGACTTTTGACTCCAGACCCACATGTCAGCCACACAATTCATCAAAATGAAATTGTGTCACTGATGGGTGGGGACCGTGGGGCCAACCCTAAAAGTCTTTGCTTTGCGTTAGAAAAAGTACAAATAGTCGTAATTTTCTGAAATTGAACTCAAAAGTCGTAGTTTTGTGTTACTTGGGTACAAATAGTCGTAGGTTTCTGAAATTTAATATTCAAAATTTGAGAGTTCAAAGTCCTTTGTTAAAAGAGTCTCTGAAGAAACGATCCTTGGCTGAATTGCCCTATTTTTTATTGGAATTCCTGGTTAGCACGAGGGAGCTAGCAACCTCTTATTCAATACATGGACTATGCCAGAGACGACAGACAATAGGCAGGTGGAGAATTCGCAATATCTACATATATATATTGATAGGTAAAAGACGTTCACTTTTCGCAGCATTTTGACTATCAATGCTAATGTGAGTGAAGGACTATTGTGACGACTATTGTTGTCAATTTATGAAATATGATCTTTCAGGCACTTGAAAATTAGGTCAACCCAAATATTAATAGTGAAAAATAAGACTAACAATCTGAAAATCTGGCTTGCTTGTTGAAAACCTTGTACTTTACATATAGAAAAACTTTTTTAAAAGGCCATGACAAGAAAGTTCAAATTGGGCATTGATAATTCTTTTTACGTTTAGTTTGAGTCATGATTGCAAGCCAATTTTTCATTGGATTGATCCCTTGCCTGATTATATGATAGGAAACGATATTGTGAGCGGGATGGAGGGCTAGGTCTTCGAGGTCACAACCGACGAATTGGCAATAAACGGGGTTACTGTGGTGATAATTATGGAAGAGGAAGCACACCGAAAGAGATGCAAGAGAGGCGGGCCATCTTGGCCGTGATGAATGGTTGACATCTGATAAGAAGGATAGTGAGAAATTGAAGATCAATGTCAGGTTGCTAAGTTGGAGAACAGAGGACGATTGCATACGCTCGTTTGTACGATTGCATCGTGTGGAATTTTTTTTTATATTTTAGACATTTTTTAATTAATATTTTAATAATAGACCGACTGAAACTAAATTTACAAATCTAGACCATTGAATCGCGCCAAACCGAATGACGTGACCGAGACTAAAATCGCGCCAACCTATACGGCGCGACCAAATGCCAGCATGGTTTGCTACGTCAGATTTTAATCACGCCAAAATGTTTGGCGTGACTGAGCTTGAGTCGCGCCATGTAGCTTGGCGTGACTGAAACGCCGCCTGAAAAATTTGCTGTCACTGTAGCTGCCATGCCGCGATTTTCCAAAGGCTTGAGGTATTGGAATATGCGCCAGCTGACTTCATCTGCGATGTACATGCCAAAACTAGTCACAAAGAGCACTTAAAATATTGGAAAAGTCCAAGCACGAGTTCATGTCTAGAAAATGTGTATAAAAAGTACGAACATAATCATTGTTCCTAATCTTATCGTCTATCAAAGTTTATTTTTTAGGTGCAATAATATTTTTATAGGGAAAAAAATCAAAATTAGCATATGATGTGAGACGTACTTAAAAGATGGATGAAGATTTTTAAATACAAGACAATAGGCTATAGAATGCACTAATGTATTTACACATTTTGTTAATAAATTTTGTTTTCAAATTTCGAAGCATAAATGTAGTGTGGGAAATATTTACCAAAAATATCCCACGAGACATGTATTTCGTCCCGGCTCTCCACTGGTCGTATGACTCACAGAAAAAGACATGTGCTAAGGTAGCCTCCCAACCCCAACCCCCACCCCGCCTCGCCAGGATCCCACGCAGGTCGAGGGCCCGCCATGCGGCGCCTGCTAACTAATATTGTCAGTACAAACCACCGACATGTATAACTACATTTTTTATAAAAATAAACTTGTAGGTGAAAAAACTGGGTCAATTTTAAAGAACACAGAAAATCCTTGACAATAGTCCTTATGCAGTAACTCTGTATACTGCCTGATCTAACCCAACAAATCGTATGGCTGGCAAAATAGATCCTGTTAAGACTGTTCGCTTCTTTCTTCTTCAGCGATGGATTGTCCGATGAAGTTCAGTTGGATGAGTGTTGGCGACCATCAAAATGTACTCCGTCTTATGAATAATTTCACAAATTAGTTTCATGATTTTTGCGGCTAGAGCTTGGGATGAGAAAAAAATGAAACTGAGGAACAATCTGTTTTTTTTTTTTTGATAGGAAGAGGAACAATCTGTTGATTAGGAACAAATCCACCCAAGATTGTAAAATGGAGAGACCCGCAGCATGCAGGAAAAAAGCCAGCGGCACAGTGCATGCACACATGCAGTGTGCAGTGGGTGCAGAGCGGGCCCAATTGCTTTGTCAAAGACTTTTTCAGCTTTTTCAGCTCACTGTGCTGGCGTTTTCGCTTGCGCTCAGACTCCGTCCGTCTCTGGCAGGTGAGCTGAGAGCAAGCCCAACAGCTGGCGAATAGCCAAGCAATGTCAGGATTTGCAGTCAAAAAGTAAGAAAGAGAGTGTCCCTTAGCGCAAGCTGCGGCGACGGTCGATTTCTGTGTTGTTGAGACTGCAGATGGGCCCGGCAATTAATACTATGATAAGTTGGTAATTTGTTTATTTATTTTACTTGTCTACAAGACAAGTGCCATTGGGCTTGCTCTGAAGGGGGACTTTTGTAGTCACGGCAAGCTACAGGCGCGTTCGGCGTTATAGAGGTTAAAATTTAGAGAGGTCTAAAAAAAAAAAATCTTGTCTTAAATAAACTTTAATTACAAAACTAATTGCAGAACCCCCTCTAAATCACGAGACGAATTTAACGAGGGTAGGTAAGTCATGATTAAACGATATTTACTGTAGCATCACTGTAGCAAAACATAGATTAATTAGGCTCATTAGATTCGTCTCGTAAAAATGTACTCATATGTAAAAAGATTTTGTCATTAAATTTTATTTAATACTCCTAAATAATAAAATTATCTTTAGAGCTAAATTTTAGAGGCTCTAAATAATGCCACCGAACGCGCCCTACATGGCGCGACTCAGAGCTCAGGAGGTGTTCGTTTCATGAGGGTCTAAAATTTAGAGAGGTCTAAAAAAAGAATCTTATCATTTAAAAGTATTAAATAAAGTTTAATTACAAAACTAACTGTAGAACCCCTGGTCTAATTCGCGAGATGAATCTAATGAGGGTAAGCAATCCGTGGTTAGACGATGGTACTGTAGCATGACTGTAGCAAAACATAGCTTACTTAGGGGATGTTCGTTTCATGGGGGTCTAAAATTTAGAGGGGTCTAAAAAAAAAATCTTATCATTTAAAAGTATTTAATAAAGTTTAATTACAAAACTAACTGCAGAACCCCTGGTCTAATTCGCGAGACGAATCTAATGAGGGTAAGCAATCCGTGGTTAGACGATGGTACTGTAGCATGACTGTAGCAAAACATAGCTTACTTAGGGGGTGTTCGTTTCATCGGGGTCTAAAATTTAGAGGGGTCTAAAAAAAAGAATCTTATCATTTAAAAGTATTTAATAAAGTTTAATTACAAAACTAACTGCAGAACCCCTGGTCTAATTCGCGAGACGAATCTAATGAGGGTAAGCAATCCGTGGTTAGACGATGGTTACTGTAGCATTACTGTAGCGTTACTGTAGCAAAACATAGCTTACTTAGGCTCGTTAGATTCGTCTCGTAAAGATGTACCCATCTGTAAAAAGGTTTTGTCATTAGACTTTATTTAGTACTAGATTTTTTTTATTTAGAGGCCTCTAAAATTTAGCGCTAAAAGAAACGAACAGGGCCTTAGGCTCGTTAGATTCGTCTCGTAAAGATGTACCCATCTGTAAAAAGGTTTTGTCATTAGACTTTATTTAGTACTAGATTCTTTTTATTTAGAGGCCTCTAAAATTTAGCGTTAAAAGAAACGAACAGGGCCTCAGTCACGCCAATCACTTTGGCGTGACTAAAATCTGACGTAGCAACCCATGCTGACATGGCATCTGATCGCGCCGTATAGATTGGTGGGATTATAGTCTCGGTCACGTCATTCGGTTTGGCGCGACTAAATGGTCTAGATTTGCAAATTTAGTTTCGGTCGGTCTATTATTAAAATATTAATTAAAAAAGGTTTAAAAAATAAAAAAATTTCCATCGTGTGACTAGAGATCTAATAGTATAAAATCAAATAAACCACCCGCCACCTACATCCTTCCTTCGTTCTTTTTTATATGACGCAGTTGACTTTTTTTGTTATTTTGATCATTCGTCTTATCTATAAATATTTGTGCAAACAGCTAAATATATAGGTTAACTTTAAAATGCTTTTGATGATAGATCTAATGATATTAGTTTCACATTAAATAACTAATTACATAATCATATATTGTTAGTCAAAGGTCAATGAAAAAGTCAACTGTGTTATATAAAAAAGAACGGAGGGAGTAATTTAAATCATGAGCTTTTCGATCGCACTTACATGCCCGTATAAATGGGTCAAATGTCTAGAAACACTCAGAATAAAGGAACTTAATCTATCTTTAATCAAAACTGTCGGTGACCCGTACTGCAGTATATCAAATGAGGTACCTAACTGAACTACTTTACAAGTCGACTAAAGTGATTGAGAATTTTATCCTTCCCTACTCGGGAGTTGCCCACGTACCGGCAAAGGAAATCTTTACCGAGCTCCTCGCATCTTCCTTGCACATTATCCATGGCGGATGCACGCTAATCGCCTCCCAAACCATTTTAATTAAAAAAAATCGCCTTCCTCCACTGACAGCCTGCCACGCTCACGCCTGGGTACCCGCGCAATAGGTTACCAGCACGGCGGCACACGCCTCTCGCATCGCATCCACCACCATTGCCGCCGAAGCAAAGGCGGTGGTTTGCCCGGGCCCAAACTCCCAAACAGATATCAAGGAAAACATATACTACCTCCGTCCCTAAATATAGTACTCTTTTGACTTTTAGACATCACGTTTGACCGCTCGTTTTATTCAAATTTTTTATGCAAATTTTATTTATTTTTTTATAATTCGTTTCATCATTGAAGATATTTTAATCAAAAAATATTTTTTAAAATATTTATATAAAAAATTTGAATAAGACGAGCAGTCAAACGTGATGTTTGAAAGTCAAAAAGGTACTATATTTAGAGACGGAGGGAGTAAACCGAAAACAAATTTAACCTGCGCCCGATAGATCTTGCCTTCACCATCAAACTTCCTCTTTTCCGATCAGAAACAAACAGGGAAAAAAATCTCTTCTTTCTCACGCACAAATCCAGAGAAAGTAATCCACGGATTTCGCAGGGAGAAGCCGTGGTTAGGGCGGCGATTAGCGCCTGCCGTGGTCTCCGCCTGCGTCAGCGAGAAGCATCTCTGTTTTGCGTCCCTAACCCTATCTCCTTCTCCGCTTCGCGTTGTCCCTTTCCATCCCCTTCCCCGTGCATCTCTCTCTTCCCCGCACCGGCCCGGCCGCAATAAAATAAATCTCGCGAAGGGGGAGGAGGACGACGCACGCACAGGCTGCGCAAGCCCTTTCTTTCTCTTATCCGCAAGCCAAGAAACTGCGGTCTCCGGGCGAGGAGAAGAGGAGGGTGTTCCTCTTGGACCCGTTCCAAGATGTCGTCCCCGAGCAAGCGCCGCGAGATGGACCTCATGAAGCTGTGAGGATCTTGGGTGATTCTTGCTTTTGGATTCTTTTTTCTTCATGTGTTCTGGTTTTGATCTGGTCTTGCTGTGTGGCTTCTATGGCTTGCAGGATGATGAGCGACTATAAGGTGGAGATGGTCAACGACGGGATGCAGGAATTCTTCGTCGAATTCAAGGGCCCTGCTGAAAGTACGAACCCTCTCGCGAAATCCTGTTCCGTCCGCTATCCTGGACGGATGATCCGTGTTCCGTTTTCTGATCTGATGTAGGCCGGCAAAGCAAGTTTGAGAAGGCTGCAAATTTTCCCTGTTGATCATGTGTAGTGTAGAGATATGTTAGTCTGATTTCGCTGGGTGCTGGCTGGATTGCTCAGTTGACCAAGGGCATACTCTGTTTCAGTCGATTTTTAGGTTCTTTTTGATAAGCTGCACTGTCTGATGAACGTGTGCTAAATTTGGTAGGTATTTATCAAGGTGGTGTCTGGAAGGTTAGGGTAGAATTGCCTGATGCATATCCTTACAAGTCCCCGTCCATTGGCTTCATCAATAAGATCTACCACCCCAATGTTGATGAAATGTGAGCAACATTCATCCCTATGCTGTTGGTTTAGTATTGCTGAAGCTCAATATTGATCTGCTTTATTTTTTCGTTTCAAAATGCAGGTCTGGTTCTGTCTGTTTGGATGTCATTAACCAGACGTGGAGCCCAATGTTTGGTGAGATAGTCTTCCATTTAGGCATTCGCTGCTTATTGTTACATCTAACCTGACATTGATCCCACGCTAATTTTGCAGACCTAGTAAATGTGTTCGAAGTATTCCTCCCACAGCTTCTACTGTATCCAAATCCTTCTGATCCATTAAATGGGGAAGCCGCTGCGCTAATGATGCGTGACCGTCCCACTTATGAACAGAAAGTGAAAGGTGATGTAGTTACACACCGCTCTGTTTGTTTTTGGTACCTTGGCCATGGACCTGAATTATTGTTTGATTCAAACTTAGCCTCCTCGTGTCCATTATACTCTACAGCTTTATGCTCTTTTTCTTCAAATGTGTTGCATCCTTGCAAGATGCATTTATTGAGTGTAACCCACACTTCAAGTGTACTATCACAACACCCATCATGTTGACATGCCAAATGTTCAAATCAACATGAAAAGTTCTGTTTGAGTTGTAAAAAATAGCATTGCAACCTTGCAAGATAAACTAATACAACCTGATTGGATGCACCAATTCAACTTGAAAAGTTCTGAATTTTTTTTTTCTACTACACTTAGCATGCTCATGCTAGTTAACTGCAAGCTTACTTCTCTGAAACCTAACATATACGACCTGTGTTACAACACAAACAGTGACTAGTAGTTTGCCCTGAGCTAAATTTCAAACAGTCTCCAAAACCTAAAATGGCAGAGTTATGCTACTTCAGTGCTGCACAGACAATAGCAATCGCTTGAAACATGGTCAGAAAACATGAGAGGGCATGTATTGTGCTATATTTGAGTACGTACTTACAACAAACTACTTTATAGTCTACTCCGGAGTCAGTTTCATCCTACCCCGTTTCCGACTTCCCTCTGTATTCTTTCTGCTGACATTGAAGTGCTGGGTCCAAATTGACGAATATGCAGCACAGCATGCTTATTGTGTCCAAAGCAGCTAGTGAGCGCACGCAACTCTGCAATCCACCACAGTTTGTTGCCTCGTGACGTGGGCTTATCCTCCTTTCATGCTGCATGCTTCCTGTTGTGTGGTCAGTCGCTTGTCATGCACCTGTCCCACAGCCAAGGACTTCTTGTTCTGCCAAGCATGCCATGGTTGTGAAGGGGCCAAACCGGGAAAACAGATACCCCCTGGGCTTGATGGTCTGAATATTATATTTTAAAACTAGATCTAAATGCAAACAAAGCAATTGTCTGGCAAGAAGGGCTAGGACATGATTTTTCTTTTGCCTTTATATCTAATAAGGATGAACAACAATGTTACTCAGTTTCTCTACCTTAGCCAAGCTCTTGCCTGATCTGTTGTGATAACAGTTCAGAAGATATAGACTGACCTGTTTGGGATGGGGCAATGGAAACAACGCCGGATGCATTTGTTTCTTATTTGATATCCTACATATTTACGTTTTCAGTTCTTATGTGCTTGTGCTTTGCCCCAGTAAAGGTTTAGTTTCAATTAATTCTGTGAATTGTGGCTAAGGAATTTCAATATATACAAAAAAAGACTTGTTAAACTCTGATAACTTGCCTAAACCTTTCTAGCGTCATTGTGCTCATTTGCTGCCGAAACTAGCTAATGTAGCCTCTGTCAGATGCCAAGCGCAGTGCTGAAGTTGAAATACTTCACCTGCTTGAATAAGTTAATCTTTCCTTGTTCCAGTGTGACAAGTCAAGGACAGTGGTCGATTAAAATTTTATATTCCTGGTGCTATACCTTTCCTATTTAAAATTATTGATTTCGATTGGAGAGACTTCTAGTGAGACAAGGTAGGTAGTTTGTTGCTATCAGTACAGGGTTGGTTTGTGCTGATCGAGCATGGTTACCTTGCTTTAAATCACCTAGAAATACATCTAGTGAGACAGGGTTGGTTTTGATTGCATTTTAGTTTATTTGAGAAAAACTGATTGCATTTTATAGACAATAACGTTTCCCCAAGTTGCTACTTAAGTATTAACCTGTTCATGCTCCGTGTTTCTACAGAATATTGTGAAAAATATGCGAAACCTGAGGACGCTGGCATTACTCCAGAAGATAAGTCCAGTGACGAAGAGGTTAGTGAAGAGGAAGATGACTCCGGAGACGAGGCTATACTGGGCAATCCTGATCCTTAGTCGAGTTGGAAGCTGTGTCCACTAGCTCATCAGTACAATGTTCATTGCAGAAATTTGCAATTAAACAGAAACAAAGAAAACCAAGGAAAAAAAAAAAGACTCTGGATGTCATGTAAATAAGTGTACCTGTATGTTATGCAATGTTGTTTCCTGCAGTTTGCATATTGAATTTCTAGTAGTTCTCACATTACCGAGCCGTCAAGATTGCAGTTTTAGTTCTGTGTTATTATCGTTTCAAGGAATAAACAAGCCTGTCGCATCTCAATGGGATTGATTGGTTTCCTGGTCGTCTGTCGGTTGACGTAGGAGTAGCTTTATTCAGATAGAGATTTTTGTCTGTCGGTTGACGTAGGAGTAGCTTTATTCAGATAGAGTTTGTGATTGGCCACTTCAATGACTTAGCGGCCTCGTGGAAAAACGTGCTCTTTTGGACTCTTAGACCAATCGTTGTTTGGCTAGTGTTTATGTTGATCTGGATTTTTACCAGAAATATGTCAAGATGATGTTGACACTGGTTCTCTTCATTTTCTGAATTGTGCCAAATATTTTTTTATAACACGTGTAAAATAAAATTACTCAGCTGTTTTGGTGCATTTCCGGTTCAACAAAATGAACCTGAATGTTGTTCATTTTGCGAGAGCAATGTCAAACATAGTTAAACTTACCACCCTTAGGAGAGTGATCATATCCATCCATCTTCATCCATATCCATCCATCCAAACAGATGACAGGGACGGCCTCATCCCTCACTCACACCCCTCCTACCAAACAAAAATCTGGCTCGACCCGTCCATCTTACCAAACACATGACTGGGCTGCCCCATCCCACAAAATAGGGATGACCCCGTCCCATCCTTCGATGACCCCAAAACAAACACATCCTTACCGGTTAAGCTCTGGAGGGCATCGATTTTCAGCAATACCAGTAAAAACTGGTCAAATATCATTAGATTCATTCGAAGTTTGAATCCGAAAACATGCAAACGGGTAAAACCGGCCTGAACCGATTTTACCGGTTGTCGGGGATTACCGGACCGGTTTACACCAGTTTTGGAAACCCTGATTGGAGACCATAAAGGTCAAAGTTACAAAGGGCGCTATCTACAGTAGGGGTTTTTAGAAGTCTTTTTTTTGCAGGTAACATAGAAGGATTATCAATAGTAAAATTCCCATTATGCCTTTTTTTTTTTGACCATTTTATACATTTGGATTTTGTTTAATAAAAGGCAATCTTTGTCATCCAAGCAAATGAATGTGTCCCGGCCTCTCAACCTTATCACCATCCCAACTCCAATAGGACATGCCCTCCTGGGTTAAACCAAACTGAGCAATAGTGTGTGCGCTACGGAATTACAATTACATAGGACATACGCAATTAAACTATCTTGAAACGATGACATTTGTTGCTTAATACTTTGAATTATAGCCGCTGCCCGATCCATCTCCTTGTGCCTGATTCTGCATCACAAGCTGAGCATCTGTCTCGATGAATGGTGTTTGGATGGATGTATCAACTCCTGCATGAGATGATCCTGAATGGAAGGCGTCCTTGTGTTTGCTTAGTTGAATGGGATGAGCTCGTACTGCACCGACCCATACAGATTCGAGGAATATTCCATTCCATATAAACACCGCACCATCCCGTGCGGGAAAAAGGACCGCACCACGCCGTTCAGGATGGATCGCTCGTGATTCGGTCACCTCCCCTGACTCTTCTTCCCACTTCTCTCGCGCATCTCTCCCTCCTCCCTCCGACCTCCCGTTGGCTCTTCCGGTGGCGCTGCTGCCGTCCCGGCATGCCCATCTCTGTCCGGTGGCGCTGCTGCCAGTCCTCCCGCCATGCCCATCTCCGGCCACTCCGGCGGCAACCCCGAGCCATCTCTCCCTCACGCATCGAAGCTGTAGGTGGCGCTATCACTGCACCCGTCGACCGCCTTGTGGCCGCGCGCCTCACTGCTCCAAGCACCGCATGCTTTTGCTTGCCGCCACACTTGCTCAACAGGCAACACATGGCTGGATCGAGGATTGAGGAGATAAGGATACAGTAGTAAAAGAATGGATAAGGCCGTGCGAACATTGGATGAAGGTCAATTCTTGGATTACTTTATTATTAATAGGCCTTAATTGGATGGCATATAATACCCAGGTATTTCTTGCATTTTTTGGTAATTTTTATTATATGTATTCCATGGCAATGTATAATATTTTTTTTCTTAAATATAAAATTATAATAATCAAAATTCAGGTGTTAGGGACAAATTAATGCAATTATATATATGAAGGTAAAGCTACCACATATGAAAAGAAGGTTACCAACCCATTCAATCAACTAAACATGAACTTGTACCGTCCTGAACCATTCCATACAATCAAGCAAACAAAAGAATGAATCATCTGAGACAACCAAACACCACTTACTTCAACCATTGAATGCGGAATCATCTCATCCGCTGAATCATTCCATACAGGAAGGAACTGATACAAGCATCCAAACACCACCTACTGATTCCCAACTCTTCCGCTAGCTTGAGCGCCTCCCTTACCGTTGTTAGTTACATGTGACTTGCATAAGCAACATTTGCTTCCTTGCCTGCTCTAGCGGCTACTAGATGGCCATCATCATCCCCGATCACGACCCCCAACCTCCTTCACGTACCTCTGCTATGAATGCACCATCAACATAGTAAAGTTCTGATGGCTGTGAGACTCCCGCCGCTGCCGGTGTTTTGGCCGATGCGTTCATCAGCCATGAGGCCGCGTCGCCTCCAGGCCGTCGTGGCCACCCTCCCCGGCGACCACGTCGGTGCCGTACGTCGGTAGCCATTGTGGGCCTTCACCACGTGCTGCTCCTGCTCCTCTGCCGGAGGCTAGCACATGGCCGGGCATGATTTTGAAGCAGCCTGCTCGTTGGCCGGAGGGATGGGAATGAAGAGAAAAAGAAATCAATCTGAAAGAATGTCGTGCACCTGGGGCAGTGCCAGCGACGGGCCGCGTCCGAAGCCGTCGGCGAGCTGGGCCGCACCCGGAGCCAACGGACGTCAAGAACATGAGCATGAGTTTCCCCTTCAGCTTGTGGCGAGGGGGCACAAGCCATCCTGACATAGGAGAGGAAGTTGAGCAAGTTAGGCGAGCAGGGCCGTGCGGTGCGCGCATACGAGAGACAACTGCGGACGGAGCACGTCTCCTCGCGCGACCGGTGCACAACTGAAATGGACGGGGATCTCGGGGGCCTTCTCGCGCAAAAATGGCAGACAATATGCAGCCTTCAGGTAACGCTTTGGACCAGGACACGCCACGTCACTGTGCTGGCGGACCTTCCAAAGCGGCAGACGAAGCTGGCTGCTTTCTTTCTTTCTTTCTTTCTTTCTTTCTTTCTTTTTGACGAGAAAAGCTGGCCGTTTTTGTTTGGGTTAGAAAAAAAAAAGCTACTGGGTTCAGCGTAGCTACAGTCGTATTTGGCAGACCGATTATTGATTTGAGACCATCAGAAGAACAAACAGAAACAAAAGAAGATTGGCTAAACGCAGGAAAATAGAGCCGTTCGCTTCACAACAAAAACTGCAACGCCAGACTTCGGTTGATTTAAACGGGTGCGGCGGAGCGCACCAGACTTGCTAGTTTGACTTGCCTGAGTTTGTCCCTCCTTTTCCGGCATAAAGAGATGCATATATTCTGGAACAGTGCACTGCACGGTGTAAGAACATTTGAGGTGTTAATGAGGTTCCCCTTTCCCTTCTTTTATTTCTGTAATCCCACCATTGCCACCACATCACTACTATCAGCACATTATCCTTCTCAGGTAATGTCCACAATCCACATCACCTATAATACATCTGTTGGCAGCATACATTCAGCCATGGTGCTTTCTCACTGCTTCATAAACAGGTGAGCTCCATCCTCATCAAGTCTACTTTGAAAAAGAAAAGAAAAGGGCATTTTTGTGGCGTCTCAAAATCTCTAACCTTCGTTTTTCTATGTTCTTCGGGTTTTACTGACAGGTGTAATGACCCAACAGCCCGTAGTGCAAGATGGGCCGGCCGTATAGAGGATTTCTGTCTCCTGGCACGGCCTAGCCTAGAGAAGACAGAGCGGTTGTCCAAACAGCCCAGGGCCTCGCGGTTGTGCCTTGCTTGCGAGTTGCGACAAGACACGGTCTGATTGTCTAACCAATGTCGGTTTCGGCCCGGTACCTAACTTCAGGAGAGAAGCCTCTTTCCTCTCCGCCTGCCGCTGCGCTGATCCGAACGCGATTGGTGCGCACCGGGCCGCCGCCGACTCAGCCCAGCGCCGTCGCCGCCGCCGCCACCGTGCCACCGCACGGCACGCCCGGCCGTAGTGCCAGCCAGCGTCGCTTCCCTCCGGCACCTGCGCTTCCACTTTCCGTCTCCTCCCTCCAGTTCTGCAAGCCGTGCCCGATTGAGCCGGGCCGCCCGGACGGACCCGCCTCAGCAGAGCTCCTCCATCCCACAGAGCTTGCCGTGGCGTGCAGTAGGTGGTCGGTCCACCTGCCGCGCGTGCGAGAGCCTGAGGCAGGGGCAGCACGACCTCGGGGTCGCCAGCCTGTGCGGCTCCAAACCACTCGTGCCCCTCCCCGGTTCTGCCGCGGTGCTTCTAAGGTACGGCAAGTGGCTCTCCCCACTTCACTTTGATCTAGTACCTATATACTCGGATTTGAATTGGTAGGCTGTCTTTTGCTTAATCTTGCTTGGAGCTAGCGCGAACGGTTAATTAGCTCACTGTTGTTACTTAAATGGCAATTAACAATTTGAGATGTGCTTTGTTCTTACTACATCCATTCTTAAATTGAAGTCGACGTTGACTTTTTTAGTTAAGTTTGACTGTTCATCTTATTCAAAATATTAGTTCAAATTTGGAAACTTACAAGTTATGCTTAAATTTTTCTTAGTGATAAAATAAATCATAACAAAATATATGATAATTTTTAATTTTTTTAATACGACGAATGATCAAATGTAACTCAAAAAGTCATGTCATTCAATTGTGCCTTTTTTGTAACCTGTGCTTTTATTCCCAGGAAAATCTCGGCAGTCCTGTTGTCGTTTGGGCGATCAGATAGTCCGGATAATCTGATCAAAAGAAACAAAGGAATGTTTTTACCCTGATCCACATCAGCGGTAGAAACATTCTGCAATGGAAGATTCTGAATCTAGTCGAAGTCGCAGCAAGAGAGATATTGAGGACAACATTGATGGCAGGGGCAGTTGGAAGGAAGACGAGGGGCAAGATGATGTCGACGACGGAAAGATCCGGTCTGGGAAGTCAAGGAAGCATGGTAACACAGATGGAGTTGAGGACCCAGACGATGGAAGGAGGCAATCCTCAGCTGATAGGAATGAACCGAGAAGGAAGTCGGTTTCAAGCTCAGCCCGGGCCTACAGTGGCGATGAGGATGATTATGATGTAACAAGAGATTCACATACGTCCAAGGTTCCAAGAAGAAGCCCTGATGAGAGAAGTGAGAGGAGATCGTCTGGTGGGTACAAGGACAGAGATGGAAATAGTAGCAGGAGAAGAGAGGATGAGAATGATTGGGATTCTTCAAGAAGATCTAGGGGCAGGTATGAGAGCAGCAAAGGTGCTTCATCCTATGGAAATCGATATGATAGTTCGGATTCTATAGAAATACGGCCTAATAGGAATCTTGATTTTGGAAGGGAGAGTTCTGTTCCCGGGAGAAGAACAGATATTGATTTAGCGGCTGGAGCAAATGATCCAGCTACAAAAAACAAAAGGAATTATAGAAATGGAGATGGTTCAAAAGATAAATACTATGATGATGCTCAAAATAAGGATCAGAATACTGGTCAAGGTTCCATCGATTCTCCAACTGGGAAAGGAGGATCAAAAGGGCCAGCAACATCTGATACTTCAGGTGCAGGTCAAAGTGATAGCAGCAATATGGTTTCATCAATTCATCACCAAGGGCCAAAAGGTGGTAGACCTTCTAGAGCGATAAGAGGGAGGTCAAGCGGAAGGGATCCTCAGAGAATGGGAGTTCCAATGCCTATGATGCCACCCCCACCGTATGGACCTCTTGGTCTATCACCAGGTCCAATGCAACCAATGGGGCCAAATATGCCCCATTCTCCGAGTCCTCTTGGACCTGGTATTTTTATGCCACCTTTTCCAGGCCCCCTTGTTTGGGCGGGAGCTAGGGGTGTTGATGTGAGTATGCTTTCTGTTCCACCTAATCTTCATATCCCTCCAATAGCTGGGCCCATGTTCGCTCCTAGTGTGGGAGCAAGCCCAAACCATAGTATTCAATTGGATCAAACCA
Source organism: Eragrostis curvula (assembly GCA_007726485.1). Classification (NCBI taxonomy): domain Eukaryota; kingdom Viridiplantae; phylum Streptophyta; class Magnoliopsida; order Poales; family Poaceae; genus Eragrostis; species Eragrostis curvula. The sequence continues at coordinate 24,780,951 of CM017439.1, read as the reverse complement.
CTGGAAGAGGAGGACCAATGAATTCGCCTGTAGGTTTCAACCCAATGGCTACACCAAATCGGGAATTGTTTCATGATAAACCACCTGGAGGCTGGACACCACAGAGGAACAGTGGACCTGCTGGAAAAGCTCCTTCAAGGGGCGAGCAGAATGATTACTCGCAGAACTTTGTGGACACTGGCATGCGGCCACAGAATTTCATTCGGGAGCTGGAGCTTACTAGTGTAGTGGAGGATTATCCTAAGTTGAGAGAACTCATACAGAGGAAGGATGAGATAGTCTCAAAGTCAGCTTCGCCGCCAATGTACTACAAGTGCGACTTGAAGGAACATGTGCTTTCCCCAGAATTTTTCGGCACAAAGTTTGATGTTATTCTTGTGGACCCTCCATGGGAAGAATATGTTCATCGCGTTCCAGGTATCACAGATCATATAGAGTATTGGACTCCCGAGGAGATTATGAATTTGAAAATTGAGGTTGTTCCCTATCTTGAACTATTACTACTTTTCCAGATCATGCAGAGTATATTACATATTCTCTTTTTCTTTGGGAGCTTTCCCTTTTTCTTGTGGAGTTATTATGTGATTGTAAGTTACTGACTTAACAGGCCATAGCTGATACACCCTCATTCATATTCCTTTGGGTTGGTGATGGTGTTGGTCTTGAACAAGGTCGTCAATGTTTGAAGAAGGTTTGTCAACTGGCTCTGAGCATACCTTGCTATCTTTTATTTTTTGTGACTTGTGTCTGTTTTAGTATTTCTTTCTTTTGTATTCGTTAGGGTAAAAAAATTACAGAGGTTCGTTGCAAGATTTTCTAGTGTTTTTATTTTTATTATTTTTAGCTTTAAGTTCAACTTGTAGATAACCAAAACCAAACTCCTTTGTTCCGTTCTGTAACAATACTCCCTCCGTTTTTAAATTGTTGTCGCCATTGACTTTTTTTGCTATCTTTGACCATTCGTCTTATTCAAAAAAGTTTTAAAAATATCATATATTTTGTGATGATTTGTTTTATCTTCAAAGTAAGTTTGAACCTAACTTATAATTTTGCATATTCGAACAACTATTTTGAATAAGACGAACGGTCAAACGTAAATAAAAAAGTCAATGGCGACAACAATTTAAAAACGGAGGGAGTACTCATTTAAATTATTGTTGTTATTTCTTGTTTGTGCATCCTGAACCCCATGCTCTGGTTGCAAAGAAGTTGTCCTATGTATGCTAAGTAGTGTTCCATTGAAGTGCTTTGAGATAATATTACATTTATGGTATCACCACTTTTAACCATGATGTCCAGTGTCCACCAGTCAATGTCCTCAATATTTACTCATCTCTTTGTTATAGCTATTTCTTGTTATGCGCTGCCCAAGCCAATGTTTTACTTTGGTACAGAGTCCTGTTTGCGTCAGAAATATTTAAGGGATTTTCATTGGATTGATTTTGAGAGAAAATTTCATTAGATTTATCTGAGTACTGAACAGTGTCAGTCAGATGCATAGTGCTGAAAGTTTTGGTTGTGCAGTGGGGATTTCGTCGGTGTGAGGATATATGTTGGGTGAAAACCAACAAGAAAAATGCAACACCAGGTCTGCGCCATGATTCTAATACATTGTTCCAACGTTCAAAGGTTAGTTATTATATTTACATCATCTTTATAAACTCTCCTCTCATTGATTGGTCTCTTAAGGTCTCATTCATCTCTTATTCAGGAGCATTGTTTGATGGGCATAAAAGGAACTGTACGACGCAGCACTGATGGGCATATCATCCATGCTAATATTGACACCGATATAATAATAGCTGAAGAAACTACAGATGGTATTTGATTTCTACTTTCTGTTTGTAATCCTCGATATCATTTCTTCATGTGCTCCCTTGGCCAACTACTGGGTGGCACCATTGCTTATGTCTGTATTCTTCCCTCAGGCTATTTCATCAGATGTCACATCTGATTCCTTTATGATTATAGTCTCTTTTCTTCACTTGCCATTTTTATTTTCCTCTTGTCCCATGTCAGCTTTTGTAAATTTTCTACTTTGTTTTATTTATGACCTGAATATTCCTTTTTTTTTTCACCATACCAGTAGGCTAATTTCTTTATACATATGGCGAGTTAGTAATATGTAAACAGCTAGTGAGGTTTCTTAATGCTATTACAGAGTTTGGCAAGCAGTTTTTTTCTTTGAATGTTGATAACCCCTGCAGAGGGCACATGGTCTTCTTATAACATTTAGATGATGAAATGGGTTAGAATGTGAATCACTGTTGCTGTTAATATTGGACGGAGATGATAAATCCGCTGATCGTGTGCCACTATTTTCTATCTAGACATTAAATTCCTGTCATTAGATTTTAAGTGAATCCCATTTAGATAGTGCTTTTGAGGAAGTGTATAGAAATCATTCATTCTTTCTTATTCTACTGTTGTTTGTTATGGACATTCATCTGATACGCCTCACTCCTTATGAATTACTTCAGGGATTTGTCTATTGATATAAATTAGCAAACTTTCTATGCCTTTTGGTTAATTTTATTTTTAATTATTTTACAGGTTCATCAAAAAAGCCTGAAGATATGTATAGGATTATTGAGCATTTTGCTCTTGGGAGGAGGCGTCTTGAACTCTTTGGTGAGGACCATAATATTCGTCCGGGTTGGCTTACTCTTGGTAAAGATCTATCTACATCAAATTTCAATAAAGAGGTACAATGGCCTTATTATCTTTGTTCAAATATAGATGAATTTGAACTTGCAGAAAATTTGCTTTGTGTGACCATTGCTTATTTGATGTGTGATTGTAGGTGTACATTAAGAACTTTACGGACAGAGATGGAAAAGTATGGCAAGGAGGTGGCGGACGTAATCCGCCTCCAGATGCTCCTCATCTTGTTGTGACAACTCCTGAAATTGAGAGCCTCCGGCCTAAGTCCCCGCAGAAGAACCAACAGGCCCCTATGGGATCTAGCAGTTCCACAAACAGGCGACCTGCCTCTAACACCTCACAGAATGTAGTGACTGTCGTTGGTTCTGAAACAATGATGCCGGCACCATGGGCCTCCACTCCAGTCGGCGGTTTTGGAATGCCGGAGGGGGGAGCTGGTCCAGACAGCAACCCTTTTGATAGCTATGGCTTCCATGCCTCTTTTTGAAGGCCAAGTGGAGGCCATATGCATTTTGTCAACCCGAATGAACAATTTGTTGTAACATTATTCAAGCTGGATGTCTATCCAGGAATTTTGTTTTAAAGAAAACCATTCATTGCTGCATATGATGGTCATTGATTGTTGTATCCATAGAATTTTGGTATTGTTAATTATTTTTACCATGTATTGACCTGTATCATAAGTAGCCTATGCCCTATAAGATGATCAGTTCTGTAAGTTGATCCAGTACTGGTTTCTGCTAGGTGGATTCCACTAAGCATATGACTTCGTCACTGTCCTTTTTTTCAATATTTATTATGCTCATGCTTAAACACAGTTTGTTCGACCTTATCATTCCTTTCAGATGTGGAGATAGCTGCTACCCCGTAGTTTTGTTCAGTTCATTTTGCATCACATGCTAGAGATATTGGCTGACGATAGCTGTGGCTTATCGAGCCATTTCTACAGTCGACAGCTACCCAAAAAAAAAAAAAAGCGTTGATCCTACGCCAGACCAACGTTCAGTCATGAGGTTAGAAGTTTGGTCGCTGCACGTGGTGCCTTGTCCATTTCCTGCGTCTCATCAAGCGCCATTTTCTTGTTCGGAATTCAGACAAGGCTAATGATTCCTCATCAGGTGCATTTCCATCTCACATATTCTCTCTTCCACAGTACAGGCTCGTGTCACGTTAGCCAGCTTCAACCTGAAGCTTCATTCAGAAAGGGGACAGCGCTGAAGCGATTCGTCAACAATTTTCCTCCTCGATCGGTTGCATCATGCTCCAAAAAACGCACCTCACCAACTCCGGCGAATTCAACGTTGAGTGCTGTAGTTTTCTGCTCCGTGGCCAACATTGCATTGCCGCCTCTGCATCAAAGCAGGCAGCAGGTGCCAACCGTGTCGTTGTTCTGAAAGCGAGGTCGCCGGCGACCATGCGGGGTCTGTGCAGTCCTCCTCCAGACGACGACTGATCTGTGGCACCATCGCCGTCGAAGAAAACGTGCATGGCTCTCAGTCCTCAATCCTGCGTTGAGAGCAACGGGTGTGCAGGTTTTCTACCGTGAAATCCTGCCCGACAGTGATGCCACTATGAATTCTCCAGGCTTGTTTCTAACCTGAAACTGATCTGTCACTAAGGGTGCGTTTGGCAAGCCGAATCGTTTCTGATTCTGGGGTGAAACGGCTGGAACGGTTCCAAAGACTAAAAACTCGAAACGTTTCTCCACCGGATCCATGCGAAACGATTCTATTTTTTGGCCTAGCGACTCGAAACGGCAAAATAGGTGTTTCGCTTGGTGGAACGGTTCCTAGTTCGCACCCTCTCTCCAACTTTGATAGTATTTACGCCAAATTGCCACTGCTCCATCGTTTCTTTCCGCAGCTCACATCAAGGCGAAGCACCAGAGCACGCCCCGCTGCAACTGCTTTGCTCCCAGCTAGGGTCCGTCTGCCGCCGCCGCCCCCAACCCAACGATTTCAAGTTTTGTTTGAGAGAGATGATGGAGGAGGCAAAGAGTGTTCGATTTTGCTTGGTTATTGTGTGTTTGTTCAATCAAAGCGTGGACAATCTGAGCTTGAGCGGTGCTGGCCATGGCGAACTAGCTAGAGGATGACGAAGACATTTTTTTTTACATCGGTTTCAAGAAAGAACGATTCAGTCTTTTTTTTTTCTTAAGGAAGAAAGAACGATTCGTGTGGCTAATGGGCTGGAGGAGCCCAATTATGGGCAGCCCAGTTCACCGTGACCTCTTTCTTTTTTTCCTTAATTTTTTTTGTAATTTGTATTTGTACTCATTCTTGTGTATTTGGACTAAAGGGTATATTGGACAATCTAACACTTCCACTCTCATTAGGAATCTGAATCCAGCCATGTAGCCAAACGGTTCTACAAGTGATTCTGTTTCAGCCTGAGAAACGTTTCTAAGGAGAAACTGAAACGTTTGTGATTCTCAAAGAATCTGTACCAAACGCACCCTAAAAAATCATGTTTAATTTTACGGTGCGTGCTTTAACGGTTCGCGTCATCTCCTGCGAATCTGTTACAATCCAAATAACACCTCATGCAAACCTGGCCTGAATTCTTGATTTTGAGTACATAAAAGTTTTCCTCTGAACTTGTGGTGCACACGTTTGTACAGCTGTGATATGTATTACATTTTTTTTTAGGGCAAATCGAGAGCTTTTATTCACTCCTGGCAGAGTTACAATCTTTGGATGTGATATCCATGAGCCAGTCTGGAGTATCATCCACCCATGAACACACTCGAGTATTACATGAACTCATTCGTGCACAGCAATGTGCAGCCGAATTAGCATTACGCCTAACAAAAGAAATACGAAAACCAGCAAAGGACCTGCCCAGCTCTCTGATTTCATGCCAAAGACCAGCAATAGTTGATCGACCACCTGATTCAGCTTTGAGATAGTTGACCAAAGTGAGATTGTCCATCTCTAAAATGACTCTGTTGATGCCTCGTGCCACAGTCATCAACAGCCCATCCCTCGCCGCGAGTGCCTTTTGACATTTGCTGATGATGTTCTAGTAGCCTTTTGACGCAAGCTTACACCATGCCATAAGTTTATTCTGCCCATGTTTCCTCTCACGGAAGTGCTAAGTTTCACCAGTTCAGAATCTAACCAAAATATTTAATGGGCCAACGAACTCGACAGTTTGCCATCCAATCATTTGCACTTTATAATAACAAAGACCTTTGAACTAAATCCGAGCTAGCTGCACCGGTGTAGAAGGAAATAGAAGCTGCGTCTAAAAATAGCAAAGCTTCAGATGAGTTAGCTACATGAGCTAAAATGGATGGGTTCAACAAATTTGGGCGGTCGAACTGTGCTCCTGCATATGACACTCATATTGCTTCAGAAACACATTTCACTGGCCAGTTCGATTCGATTATCAAGATAAATGATCCAGTTTATTACTACAACTCAGGAACTTTGTAGGACGACTACCTAGGGGGTAGGCCGGTCCCAAAAACTTGAATTTCCCACGTTTCAAACGGCACCGGGACACTTAGCGGCCGTGCCGTCAATGTTCTCGGAAGAGAAAGGGGTCCCTGACGGCCTGACGGACCACTACTGCCCTGGACATTTTTGCGACGACACTTCCCTGTCCGAGTACAAGGCGCGCTTTTCGATACTTCATGGACGGAAGAAACACATAGCACCGTCGCCTACCTCACATGCATCCATCGTGCTTGCCCATTGTAAAGGAGCTTTCGTTACAGGTAATGTGCCCGCTGTCTCATCACGGTTGGCGCCTGGAAAGGCAGGCCTCCTGCACAGTCGCCCGTACGTGCCGCGCCGCGCGCGCGTCAGCAGCGGTCAGCGCGGCCGCGACGGAATTTCCCCGCGGCCGTCTCCGGACGCACGGGTCCGGACAAACGCCCGACCCCGACGACACACCGCGATCGCATGGGCGCGACGTGACCTCCGCTCGCGAGGGACGGGGACGTGTCCTTTGTTCCCGCGCCGCTTGTCCATCGGCGTCGCCGCCCGACTGACTCCACACATCTTGCGGGCGCGTGTGCCTTTCGCCGAAGCGCGAGATCGGATTTGGTTTGCGGGTGCGTACGTGCAGGCGTCAACGACTGCACGTGCGGCTCCTGGCCGCCCGGGAGAGATCGGGACGGGACGGAGCGGGGCACACCACGGAGGAGTGACGCCCGGCGAGAACGTGCGCTGCTACTGGCCGCACGCAGCCAGTGCCGCCAGGGCTGATCACTCACTGTTCAGAGAAACCGTTGCAAAATCAGCAAGTGAAAAAAAGAAAAAAGAATTGCACTTCACTGTTCGCTTGACCGGTTTACCGTTGGCCCATAAAGTCTGTCGTTTTCACTGGTTTGGCTCAAACCGGTTGAACACTCCCCTGGTTCAGCTCACGCACGCCGTTGTGGTGACTGGTGAGGTGATGGCGGGAGCCACGGGGATGTCCGGCTGTTGGACCAACTGGGAACCTTGTGACGTGATAAACACAACTCCAGCCACGGGCACGAGGCACACGACGATGACACGAGCGGTCTTTGACTTCTTGCGAACAAGAATTCTGGTAACTGGTGGCGCGATGCTCGTGGCGGTACCTCGCTCGGAAACTGAAATGGACTACCGTTGCATACTCCAGACGTGCAAAACTAGAATAAAATGATCGAACCTCCATCATTTTTTTTTATTACACAGTACTACAACTCAGACACTCACAACGCACGTACACTCCCCTATGAACGCAAATACGCATACCCTACCTATATGAGCATCTTCGAAAACTAAGACGACAAATCCTCCGTCAATCTATTATCCTAAAAGTAAATTAACTTAAGTTGAAAACGGCTACCATGTTTGCACTTAAAGCCAAGAAATTGCCTAATTCATTGAAAAAATAAACGTAAATACCTACTATGTATATAGAAAAAAATTACGAACCCTCGACATTTGAAAAATACCCTAAGATATTTTTTCAGTAAAATCTTATCAAATGGAAACAAAACACATGAATAAATAGTTAAGCACTGTATCTTTGTGCAAAATTTTAATTTGTATCGTATTTTTTATGCCTTGAAATAAAAAGTTGATAATAGCCTTTTTCGCTACATGGTGCCTGAAGGCAAAAGCTATTTTCACCATGTCCTACGTACAGCTAAAAACTGATTTTTTTTTTTTGGGGGGGGGGGGTAGTGTGTGCTAATAGGAAGCAATGGTTTTTTCAGTACCAATAGAAATTTTTACCAAATTGCACAGTACCCGTGACCAATTTTCTATTGAATTTTTTTCAGTACCAGTAGAAAAGTTTTCATTACCAATAGGAAAGACAATGAGCACCCAATTGCACGCTTGGAGATGTAACACAACAAAGATTCCTGACAGAAGCAACACATCGCGATGAGAACAGTGGAAACAATGCTCACAAATTTTATTGATTTACCCAATTATTGCCATTCTAGCTTTGGTCAACGTTAAATATTTGTGTATTAACAGTCAATTTCTATTTTTTTAGTTTAAAATGTAAGGATTATGTTTTTATATTTGCAGTGAGAAATACTTTCAACATACATATAGTTGGGATTTTGTCTACAAGACTTTAAAAAATCAGTTTGGTATGTAAGACACATTGCACTCATCGAATTTGCTTGCGTATATCATGAAATCGTGATTTAGTCTGCAACACACCATCCAATATCCTACATAAATTTTTTAAATTTCAAACTTTGTATGTAGATCATTGGACGGTGATCAGACCACAATTTCATGATGTGCACGAGAAAAACAATTAGTATGGTGTTTTACCGAACGACATTTTTCTAGTATAGAGTCCATATATAATTAGCATCTCGCCAAACTATTCAAATTTGTAAAATTTGATAATAAAATGTAGAACTATTTGACTTTAATCAAAATTTAACACCTTAATTAACCCTGTTAGCAGCATGCGCAGTAGTGATTTTGGACTATGAGGTGCACAAGTTACGAGAATGTGTAGAAATAGTCTCACATGCATTGTTTAGGTCGGTAACACTTTAAAAAAAATATCTTTGCATTAACCTTTTTACATGAAGTGAAAACGGAATTGTAAGGATATACTATGTGTATGCATGTTCCCGCCCTCATAGACCTGGACTGTAAATAGATTTTGAATGCAGAGCATACACAAAATATAGATTTTGACAATAATTTTAAAGCAGAGGCAGTAGTAAGCAAGGTTTGCAAAATTGAAAAAATCGGAAAAATCGAAATCAACAAAATCGGAGTGGTTATCGACGAAATCGAGTGATAACCGATTATGCTACAGTACAAAGGTTCGATTTTTACTGAAAATCGGGCATTCGATGAAACCAAACCGGACCGATAAGTCCGATTATCGCGATAACCGTCCGATTTTCAACGATCTTGCAAACCTTGGTAGTAAGTGCTTAGCTCTAGTAGGGACGGGTATCCTGCTCCCCTGCGTGACCGGTGAACCGTGAACCCTCCAAAACAGGGAGAGTCAGGGATGCCACAACATTGGAAGAGGGAAGCTACCTGTGGCCATGTAATAAGTTCTCTAACAGGCGCTCACATCGGATGGTTGCGTCAGGGTGACGTAGAGCCATATATAGTGCCCAGAAAATAATATTTTAGTATTTTCTTTTCTGGAGAAAATACAGCAAGTTATTATCAGGATACCTCTATTGTCACACAAGTGTAGAGCAAGGTCTATAGTCATTAAATGAGACACTCGCATGAGACAACAGCGGCAAAAACGACATGGCTCATCGATCGTTTTCTTGCTGCAGAACAAACAATGACCCAAATCTCCTCCTTTTGATCTTTCTGCAGTTTACTATTTCAGCTCAGATTAATTGGTGTCGTTACATAGGCTCTAGAGACAAGTGTGAAGCAGTGCAGTAGGATTTGAATTTGATTGATAAATTATGCTCTCTGTAGGAGCAAAAACGGATTAGCCCGCGTAATCGAGTGCCCAATCGCTTGCAACGTGAAACGCAGCTTGGACGTTGGGCCCATGAACAGAACTTGTGAAAGCTAATTCAGAACAACTTGCACGTATCTGAAGTGCAACTATCGTCCCTTCATCCTCATCAATATCTTCAATGTTGACACGTTGTACTCAAACAAGAGGTTGCTGCCTTGTTTCCTTTCGTTTTTTTCTCCCCAAGAAGAGTTTAGAAGATAAGACTTGGGAGATGTACGACCTTGAGAATGGAATTTTGGGAGATGCGTATAGATTTGCCTCATGGACATATAACTCAACAAGGCAATTAAAGGTTTTAATCATGATGACTCCACGAGTCATCTTGGTGAGACAGCTATTGCGGCTGACGAGTTAACGATGGATTTGCAGCAGCAACAAGGGCGACATTTTGTTTTCTCTGTTCCGGCCTGTTATGGGTATTCTGACTCGCAGGAGAATAATTCACCTGGTGAAGTCGTATGCGTAACAAGACACCACTCCAAGAAACTTATATTTTTTAGGTTATCCAAGAAACTTATATCAGGTGGTTCAAGTGAGGACAGCAATGGCACATTGAAGATCATTCTTTTTTCTGCACAATGAGAACCACAACTTATCAAGCGACTGCCTGTAATAGGAAAATTAAAGTTAATTATTACTTTCTGGAATGAGTTGACAAGAATATTCTATGTTAATCATGATCATGTTTGCGTCAATGCGCCTCCTCGCATACTTCTTGATTGCAACAGGTGGACAATTTGCACAGTAAAGCTAGGCCACGTGTACTTCTGTTGTGATCATAGTGTCTTGTTTTGCTGATTAATGCCGTCGTCTTAACTTGGTTGTTTCGTTTAATATCACTCCTTTTGTTGACTTTGTTGGGAAGATATCCTATGATCCCTAGCTAACTCATAAAGAGAGCCATTGTAAAGGATCCTAAGGACATACGAAGGGTCTTAGCTACATACGAAGGGCCTTAGCTACATACGAATGGTCTTAGTTACATACGAAGGGCCTTAGCTACATACGAATGGTACTTTGTAACCTACGAAGGGTACATACGAAGGATACCTACGAAGGGTACTTGGTAACCAACGAAGGGTACTTACGAAGGGTACTTGGTAACCTACGAATGGTACCTACAAAGGGCCCTTTTGTAATACACTATGTAAACAGTACAGGTCGGGTCTATAAATAGGACCAGACCCCCACTATGAGGAGGACAGTTTTTGGACATTTGAGGGGCTTCGCCATGTTTGACGATTTACACCTTCACCGAGAATTTCGCACCTTAGCAGACCGAATTCGTACACACGTTGGGGGCTTCGCATCATCTTCCAAGGAGTCGTTCCCCCAACATTTGGCGCCGTCCGCGGATCGAACCCATGACAACAAGAACACAAGCTACAATCACGATGCGAAGAGAAGCCTTCTCCAAGTGATGAGAAGGCTTCTCTACAGCGACAAAATTTCGTGGGCGAAGCCTTCTCCAGGATGACGAAGCCTTCTTTACATATGCTATATCTTATTTGATATATCTTATTTTTTTTTTTGCATATGTTGCATATTAATCTTCGTTCCTTTTTTGGATTCTATCAGAGAGAAGCCTTCTCTATGATGACGAAGCCATTAGGAAGAAGCCTTCTCTAAGATGACGAAGCCTTCTCCATTTCAAGAGAAGCCTTCTCTATTACAAATAAGCCTTCTCTATCAGGAAGAATCCTTCTCTAAGATAACAAAGCCTTCTCCATCAAGAAGAAGCCTTCTCTACAAAAAATAAACCTTCTCTATCAAGAGAAGCCTTCTCCAAGTAATGACGAAGCCTTCTCTATGATAACGAAGCCTTCGCTAAGTGATACGAAGCCTTCTCTATAACAATGATGCCTTCTCTATGATAACGAAGCCTTTGCTATAACAAATAAGCCTTCTCCATCAGGAAGAAGCCTTCTCCAAGATGACAAAGCCTTCTCCATTTCAAGAGAAGTCTTAGCTATAACAAATTAAGCCTTCTCTATCAGGAAGAATCTTTCTCCGAGATGACGAAGCCTTCTCCATATGAAGAGAAGCCTTCTCTACAACGACTAATCCTTCTCTATCAAAGAGAAGGGCCTTCTCCAAGATAACGAAACCTTCTCCATTTCAAAAGAAGCTTTCTCTACTACAAATAAGCCTTCTCCATCAGGAAGAAGCCTTCTACAAGGTGACGAAGCCTTCTCCATTTCAAGAGAAGCCTTCTCTACTACAAATAAGTCTTCTCCATCAGGAAGAATCCTTCTCTAAGATGACGAAGTCTTCTCCATCAGGAAGAAGCCTTCTCTCCAAAAAATAAGCCTTCTCTATCAAGAGAAGCCTTCTCCAAGTAATGACGAAGCCTTCTCTATGATAACGAAGCCTTCGCTAAGTGATACGAAGCCTTCTCTATAACAACGATGCATTCTCCATGATGATGAAGCCTTCTCTATAATGAAGAAACCTTCTCTACAACAACGAAGCCTTCTCCAAGTGATAAGAAGCCTCCTCTATGATTACGAAGCCTTCTCTATGACAAATAAGCTTTCTCTACTAAGAGAAGCCTTCTCCAAGTAATGATGAAGCCTTCGCTAGGTGATACGAAGCCTTCTCTATAACGACGAAGCCTTCTCTATGATGATGAAGCCTTCTCTTTAATGAAGAAGCCTTTTCTACAACAACAAAGCCTTCTCCAAATGATAAGAAGCCTTCTCTATGATTAAGAAGCCTTCTCTACACCAAATAAGCCTTCTCCATCAGGAAGAAGCCTTCTCCAAGATGATAAATCCTTCTCCATATGAAGAGAAGCCTTCTCTATGATTACAAAGCCTTCTCTACAATGACTAAGCCTTCTCTACCTAAGAGAAGGGCATTCTCTACAATGACTAAGCCTTCTCTACATAAGAGAAACTCTTTCTACGATGACAAAGCCTTCTCTACCTAAGAGAAGGGCCTTCTTCATGATGACGAAGCCTTCCATAACGATGAAGCCTTCTCTATGATGAAGAAAAGGCCATGCCTTCGTCACACTAAGAGAATAATAAAAAAGAGGACCTTCGCCTCTCCAAACCATTACTTATCAACTAAGAAAATACATGAGCTAAAAGCTCGCATATGATTCGGGCTAAAAGCTCAGAGGAAAGAAAAAGAAACAAAGGGCCACTCACCTCAAGAGAAGGTGATGGACCTTGAAGTGACGTCAGGCCACACAAGGCCTAGAAGAACAAGGATTATCGAACTAAATGTTCATGATCGAAGGCTCTCACACCTAAGTCAAAGGTGTCACCCTTCAAACGATTATCGAACAAGAAGTTCATGATCGAAGGCTCTCACACCTAAGTCAAAGGTGTCACCCTTCAAATCATTATCGAACAAGAAGTTCAGGATCGAAGGCTCTTACACCTAAAATCGAAGGTGTCATCCTTCAAAAAATTATCGAAGTAAAACTTCAAGAACGAAGGCTCTTACACCTAAGTCGAAGGTGTCATCTTTCAAACAATTAGCGAACTAAAAGTTCATGAATGAAAGCCCTCACACCTAAGTCTAAGGTGTCATTCTTCAAAGAATTATCGAACTAAAAGTTCATGAACGAAGGCTCTCACACCTAATTCAAAGGTGTCATCTTCCACGAGTTTCGAACTCAAAATTCAAGAAAAAGTCTCACACATTTAATCAAAGGTGTCATCCTTCAAACGATCATTATCAAACAGAGAGTTCAATATGACCCATCTGTATCGAAGCATACTATTATTTGCCAAAGCGTCTACTCATATAATGAAGAATCTAATTAAAGTATGATTATATGACAAAGCATTCCAAGTGGAACAAAGAGTCAAAAAATCGTCGACCTCAGAACAAGACAGCTCATCTATTGACTCAGATCTAAGGGCTAAAACCTCTAATGGTACATTAAGCCTATCTTGCAGGAATCAAATCTCTCGATCGACTTAAAGTACATAACTCAAAGGAGTTATCCTTCTCTACTTCACCCTCGGCATTCACAAATATATATACCTTCGGCCTTCCAAGATGCGAAGCATGTTCACTTGACTTCAACAACTTTGACATGCGCCTAAGGGGCTCACGTTGTCTTCACCTTCGGCTTTCAAAGGCACGAAGCCAGTACACTCAGCATCAACAACTTCGACGTGCGCTTGAGGGGCTCACATCGTCGATGCCTTCGTCCAACCAAGCCACGGAGCTTGTACACTCAACATCAACTACTTCGACGTACGCTTGAGGGGCTCATATGGTCTACATATTCGGTCTTCCAAGACACGAAGCCCGTATACCCGACTCGAGTACTTTAACGTAGGCCTACGGGGCTCATGTTGACTTTACCATTCGGCCTCCCAAAGCACGAAGGTCTTCACCATCAAGCACCTACAAATGAAGCTCAAATCATCCTCAAACTTGAACATTCAAGAATACAACACCAAAGAAGAAGAAGAAAAAGAAGAAGAAAATGAGTTTGCTAGGGACCCACAAGAGTTTGCATCTGCTCCCCCCAATGTTCCATAAGACGGTCACAGATGAGGGGCTAATGTTGGGAAGATATCCTATGATCCCTAGCTAACTCATAGAGAGAGCCATTGTAAAGGATCCCAAGGACATACGAAGGGTCTTAGCTACATACGAGGGGCCTTAGCTACATACGATGGGTCTTAGTTACATACGAAGGGTCTTAGTTACATACGAAGGGTACTTTGTAACCTACGAAGGGTACATACGAAGGGTACTTGGTAACCAACGAAGGGTACTTACGAAGGGCCCTTTTGTAATACACTATGTAAACAGTACAGGTCGGGTCTATAAATAGGACCAGACCCCCACTATGAGGAGGACAGTTTTTGGAGGCCACAGGCCAGTGACATCATTTGCTCCATTCCGAATTCTCTCATGTCTAAGCACCCTCCGTCCAGCAACGTGGACATTTGAGGGGCTTCGCCATGTTTGACGATTTACACCTTCACGGAGAATTTCGCACCTTAGCAGACCGAATTCATACACACGTTGGGGGCTTCGCATCATATTCCAAGGAGTCGTTCCCCCAACAGACTTTCAGCATATGTTTTCTGATTGGGTGGGAGAAACTGATAAAAAACTATAGAGGTTAATTTGGAGTGGAAATTCTGCTTTATGCTGGGCTATATGACTATGTCGCAATGATGTGATTTTTGATAAAAGGATAGTCCATTCATATATGCAGGTGTTGTTCAGAGGAATTTTTTGGGCTCGCTTCTGGTCCCTGCTGCAGAAGGAGGTGGATCGCGCATTGTTGAAGATGGCGTGCAGCGGCTTGAAGCTCACCTTTTGATTTATTTTAGTACTTGAACATCTTTTATCACGGATCAATACTTTTTTATGATACCGTGGACCTTTTATGATGAGATGTTGTAATAATAGAACAACTACATGTATCAATTGATACAGCGGCTGGAATAACCCTTTCCTAAAAAACATCATCAGGGGTTTGAAAATGTGAGCATGGTAAATTGGTCATTTTATAGACAACGTTAATAAAAGTGAGATCGTATATGTTGAAGTATGGATGTTTGATGTCCATATGGTAAATTGCATTGACTAACGACGACTACTTATTAACTAAACTAGATTCCAGAACAGATGATATATGCTTGAAAGCTACATTTGTTTTGAATTAAACACAAAAGTTATGTTTAAAAGAAAGATGACTAGCCCCATTTCCATTGAAGATAATTAGTACACTAATTTCTCTGTGTCAATTGTCCAACAGATAGCACATAATGTGTCTGTTTTCACGAACTTAATTCTTGGAACGTTCAAATTTCTTCGGGGTATTGGGCGGAATTGTATTGAACTGTCGTGATATGACTTTTTTTTTTGTGTGTGCAAAATTTTATAAAGTCCAAAGATGTCCTTATTTTAAGGCAACCGAGTAGCACCTTTGAGGTCCTGGGTTCGACTCCCGGTGGGAGCGAATTTTCTAGGATTTAACGGCATTTGTGCTTTCAGCGGTATTCGACGAGGCCGTCGACAACGAGGCGCCAGTGGTGACTTCGGGAATCTGGAGAATTTGCCGGCTCAGTCTTCGAAGATGCTCATAGGGGTAGGGTTTGCGTATGTACGTTTATAGGGGTGAGTGTGCGTGCGTTGTGAGTGTCTGAGTTGTACTGTGTAATATCAAAAAAAAAAAAAGATGTCCTTATTTTTGCTTCAACTTCGACACATTGGCATAAAGACCACCAACAGCAAACTCTAGACAATGAAGACAGAAGTTTGATCCATTTAATACCAAGTAGTTCAGTATATTGATTAGTGTTGTTAAGTCTTCACCATCTCATTTACGAGACGGGTCATCGACACATCTCGTTCACGTCCTCACCAAACAGTACACTTCTTACCCTTGGAGTCAAGCAAGATCACACTCGTCCTCGTTGTTAGCTGACTGCTTTTCCATAATCTAACAGTCAGTACTGATCACAGAAATTTCTCTGACAGTTTAACAACTTCATTTGATTACTCACTGCAAGATTCTTTCTCCTGCTTGACTTGTGCGAACTGCACAGGATCCCAGGATGAACTTCTGCATTCCTATAACTTGATCACTCATCCTCATTAAACCTGAGAAAAAAAAAATCCAACTTCTGTGGCAAATAATGAGTAGAGTAGCTAATAAATTCTCTGGCTGAGCGATTGATTTCCTCGCCCAACAACACTTCGTTGTCAGACAACGAAGTGCTCTGCCGCAACTAGCGCCCAGTGTCAAAAGCTTAATCGCACACATGGATGGAAAAGTACAAGGGGCAAATTAAGAGAAAAGCTCCAAGGCGCACAGCTCATCACGAGCGGCGCCTCCCGGCCGCTTATTTAAACCGGCGAGGCCACCTCGCCGAATCCCAGTAGGAAGAGGGAGGCCAGCATCTATAGCTGATGCAGTGGCCGCCGAGCGCGCCACGTACGTTTGAAGCTTAGTGTATCTGATTAGCAGCAGTAGACTTCGCTGTTCGCCACACAAATACTACAACCAAGATCAGCAGAGATATACACGCTCCACATGCGTGCTGTTCTCTGAGCTGACTTTCTGAATCCTTCGATTCTCTTCGACGCACATGCGGCGAGTCTTCACCGGTGGTTCTTCTTCTTCCTCTTCTGCTTCTTCACGCGGGGCGGCAGGAGGTAGTTGCCGGCCGGCATCCACGGGCATCTTCATGCTGGGTGATGCTGCGAGGACGCTGTAAGTTTTCTGCTGAACTCTGTTAGTTCTACGTTGCTTTCGCAAGTACAGTAGCATTTTTCTTTGATTCATGTATATCTTGATTTGACGAGATGTCTGGAGTACAGCGTACACGCATGCATATACATGCATGCAGCACGTTGGGTGTTAGTACTGGTCCTTGGACCAATTTAAGCAGTCTAGGCAGCTTCCCGGGGTGTTAGGACGTAGTAGTCGGGCGTACTGCTGCATCGCAATATATTATTAATGCTGTGGTCGTCAGTTGTACGTGCATGATGCTTTCACGTGTCGTGCGTGTGTGCGTGAGATTTGGCGACCACGTACGTAAGTCGGGGCGGGGCTGATCGATCCTCACCTCACCGGCTGTTACTGCAGAACGTGTCTTGGCTTGTAGAATCGAACTCGAAGAAGAAACAGTGAGCGGGGTACGTACTCTGCTGGAGATACACGATGTGGTACATTTTTGAAGTTTTTTGGTATCTATGATGTTGTTTTTGAACTAACCAACGTGACGGGAAACAGAGTAAACTGGGTTACCAGTATTCGTAAAATGGTGGGCGGCAGAGGCACCTGCTCTGCACCTGCTTACATGAGCAGTAGGCCAGTAGCAAGACAGTGCACGCGGCGGCGTTAACCGCTAGCCGCCGTGCAAGCGTCCGTCCATTTCTACCCGTCTCCCGCTGATGGCGAGGCCGCAGCCGAAAATTGAAGGCTCAGCCGGCCGGGCTCACGAGCCGTTGCTCTCGCACGTACCCACCGATCCATCCAACTCCCTTTCCTCCCGCACCCGCAGCCGCTCGTCTCGTCGCTGCCTCGCTCTCGTCCGCACGCATGCTTCCTTTCCACAGTCGAAACGCTAGCGCAGGAATGAACTGCGTGTCGCGCGCTCCATGCAGCTGCCACACTTGCCCGCTACCCATACTTGCTCTGTTCGCCGGTTCGTGGCGACAGGGACGCGCCGCCCGCCGTCCTGCCGATCCGAACGAATCGTCCATCACATGGGCGACGAGTTCCGGGGCTGGGCTCTCAAGATTTCAGCTCGGTCGTTTGATAATTTGACTCCGAGCTATCTAGCTAGCTAGCTCTCCCGGCCGCAGGGTTTGCGAACATCGATTGAGATGCCAGGGAAAGCAACATCGAAAGCTGTGGACTCAGGTTTGAAGGATACGTACGAGGCCACGGGTTTTCCACGGGAGACTTGCGAGTTTTGACTTGCGAACGGCTCGTGCGGCAGGAGTAGTGGACTAGTGGTGACTGTCTCTCTGTGGTCTGGCCCGTCTGGGGATGCCAGCGACCGTGGCCCGGCGGACGGTGCTGGTGATCGTAGTCGCACGCGTTCCACTCGTCTCCGCTCTCTGGAACAGAGTTCACTTGGTTCGTCAGTTTTTTTTTTTTTTTTGATGAGTCAGTCTTGTTGATGGTTTCAAGGCAGGCATAGGCGGAAAGAAACTTGCATTCCAGAACCTGCATGCATCAGTATTTTCTCAAAAAAAAAAAAAAAAAAAAAAAACTCCAGAACCGGCAACTTACGCCTTTTTTCCGGCTTCATCAGTTTGTCGAAGTTGAATTACAGTGCATAAGCCGGAGCCAAAAGAAAAAAAAAATGCGAAACAGCCATATCTAACAAAATTTGCATACGGACGCAAGACTGAGGGGCAAAACGACGACGGCACTAAACTCATGGGTCCAAGACCATAGTAAAATGGAGCTCGAATTTTACATTCTACATCCAAAATCGAACTGTTGAATTTTTTTTGTTTCTTCCAAGAACATTTCAAACTTGATCATTGCTCAGCATCATCACCAAGTTGAATAATCCGAGTAGATCTGAAACATGCTCTTTTTACTCTACTAGGGGCCAAAAGATCGCTGCGGCTAAGTGCCGTTCCAAACATCCTTATCTTGTTGCGAGATATATATGTTGGTGATCGACCTGGTTGCCACATAGATTCTGTTCTTCCACATTGTTGGAAGGCGCACTTGGGCAAATAACAGTGCTGCTTCTGGACATACACACCCTTGCATGTTGCATCTGCACAACTTTAGCTACCAAGTGATGATTGTACCATGAAAAAAATTTCATCAGAAAAATACTGGAAAGCTTTTGGTGCTGCGACAGCTTTTCTTTTTGCCGTATATGATTGCACGGAACACTCGGTAGTGGCCATAGCAAAAAACCTGTTCAGCAAGTAATGCTCTGTCTTGTTGCAAGGATGTGCAGGATTTTAACAAGTTGTGCATGTGAAACCTTACCCACACCCCCACTCATGTCCTTAAAGATACTGTACGGAACTTTTTGCTGAGGTCTGATACACGGGAAAATGTTTCTTTCCAACCTTGAGTTTGGACTTATTTTTTGGCTATCAACTGCAAAAGATGTTCGACAGATCGAGCCTGCACCTAGTTTAGCAGAAACAAAGAAACAAACATTATCCCAAGAGATGCTGACGTACTCCTTATATTTTAATATTGTTTTTTTTTTTTAAATAAGGCAGTAGCGCTGCCATTCATTAAGTAGAAGGAGAATTACATCCTAAAATTACATATTCTAACCCAACATGAGTGCTAGGCCCAAGCCATGGTCATCACCACGCTCGAGAAAAACCAAACTGAACAAAGGACATCTGCTAGACTAGAACACCAACCGAAATCTGACGACGATGCAACAAAAGCAAACAATGAGCCATGACGACACCAACCCAGCATTTTAATATTGTTGACGTTCCAACATTGCTTGTAAGTTGTTCTCTAGTTACAGAGGGTCAAGAATTTGGAAACAGAGGGAGCACGTTACTAGTTATAGTACAGTTACAGAATATTTCAATTTAATATTTTAGATACATTTAAATCACATATAAACAGTGGTACCTCAAAAAAACTTATAGGTGCTCATTCCTACTGAAATTAGTGTCCTTTATTCAGTTTTACTCAAAATACCTATGTACAGATGCCCATTTAGTGTGAACTATAAAGTTTATTTAACCGAATTCAATCATGTTAGTTTTATGTATTGATAATTCCGGTGATGTATCCTAGCTTTGATCATTAAATCAGTCTTTCAAGTTGAATAAATTGAAACAAAGCACTAATCATTCCATTGGTGAAACTTTTGCACGATTCCGGAAAGGTTGACTCCACAAAGGAATGCATTACACATCCTTGTTACTTGGTAGTACCACAAAAGCATTATTGTACATCTTAGATCTAAGGTATAGTTCGCAAAACCAAAAATAAAAATCTAAGGTATAGAGCAAGAAGATATTTGATTTGAAAGAAAATTAAGTAGTGATAATTACTACATTGGTGGAGACGTACGCTTTCCAGATTTTATTGGAGTTATGCAACATTTTGTTACTTAATATGGTTGGCTAAGGGTCTAAATCTTAACATGATGGGATCATAAATGTGACCTTCATGTTGCCTCTCCATCAAGGGGCTATTTAGTTAGTCCAACTAGAACATACTAATTATTTGTACAGAGCAGTAAAACAATGGCTCTGAAACATAATACCACGGTTAAACTATAGTATATGGATGTATGCGTTGTTGGGTGTTGACCCTTCATGAAACTAAGCGAGAACAAGACCACTTCCTTTTGCTACTTGAACAGCAGACATTCCACTCAACACAAGTCAACACAGTACTATGGTATCATTGCCGTGACCACTTCCTTCTCTTTTCCCGGTTTGCTGCGTAGTTGAGGCCACCAATCGCGAGACAAACACTTGCTTGAGTCACTTGGCATCCATGGATGAAGACAGGACAAAATAGCTGGATCCGGTCCCCTTTAATGGAAAGTTTTTTATTTTTCTTGATGGAACAGGAGGGCAACACCCTACTGATTATATTTTATAAATATAAAGGAGTGTCATATATACAAGGAGTAAAAACGAAAGAACATAAAGCTAACTTTTGAATACCGTTCCGGTGACCATTCCGTTTTGGCCGTTGGAATGGAACGTTTCGGTACCGGGCCATACCGGTGTACCATTCCGGACCTTCCGGTCATTTATATAATATAATAGAAATATACATTATATCAATTAAAGTCGTAAATCAAAAAGAAAAAAAGGAGAAAAATGAGAGACAATGGCCAACCGGCAAGCCCAAAACAAGTCAGCCCATCAAGCCCACCTACACTACTCATTATTCACCGGATTACCCATCTACGTACCCTAGGCTGCAAAATACCTCTTCGTCTCTCTGCTACTCCCACAGCGCCGCCGCCATTTTTCTTTCCTTCGTCTGATGTGCGGGTCTCAGCCAGTCAGCCTAGAACGAGATGCGAGCGATGGCAGGCAATGGTGTGCGAGCGGGCGGCAGTTGCGCAGCGTAGGCGTCGTGGCGGCACGGCCGGCCATGGCGTGCGAGCAAGCGCGATGACGGCGGCGGCAATTGTGCGGTGCAGGCGGAGGCGCGTCGCGCCATCGCGTGTCGTGGCGGTGCGAATATTCCCGGTACCGAAACTGCTTGAACGGACGAGATGGCCGGAACTGGCCGGTATTTGCCGGAACGACCGGTACTGGCCGGTATCCTGACCGGTACAGGATGGAGGCTTTTCTGTACCGCTTTGGGTGCTGGAACGGGGCATACCGGCCATTCCGGCCGGTACCGGAACGGTATTGAAAAATAAGACATAAAGTGTCAAAAGTAAAACAGGATCATGAGATTGTATCTAGTTTGGGAGGTACCTTTGCTTTCGCTCTATGGATAATCATGGCAAATTGAATTGGAGAACCCACAATGCCTTGCGTTTGTGGTCGATGGAGCGTTGGAAGTATGGTCAAATAATAGTTCCAACGCTCACTTAGCAAATGAAAAAACAAGATTGGGCATAAATTTTATCGAAAAAGAGTATCAAACGAAACCAGTGAATCCCAGCCGATCGAGTGATTAGTTCGGCACAAACCATGCATCCCTGTTCATGCCACGTCTCGCCCGGCACTTCACTGATTCAGATCTCGTGGAACCAGGCAAGGTCGCTACTCTGTGAGGCTGACTCTGTACTGGGCATGATAAATACCCGTCCCATGTCCCAGCCTCGAGGAGATAATATCAGTACCAGCAGCAGACAAACGACACGCGTAATATCTCGGCAGCTTCACTCCCCTACTAGGTAGCTCCCTCGTTCATTCTCTTTTGTACTAGCAACTAGCAGCGGCGGCCGCTTCTTCCCACCGCAGCCGTGGCTGGTCCCGGTGTGATGTGAAAACCTCTGACGACGGCAGCGGCGAGGTGAGCACGCAGCTCAATATCAATCGGACTTCCCTTTCTAGTACTTGTCACCACAGGGAGCTCAAACTCATATCGGCCTCGCCCTCTGACCCATACCTACGTACGCCGCCCGTGTCGCCGGCGCCGTCGTATTTCTGGACGTGCTGACTGCTCGGCTCCACCTGAAGACGCTGCACGCGCGAGCGAGTTCGGCGGCGCGCCAGTTCCTGACCGCAAATGTGTGTGGCAGTCCGTTTCGTGCTGTGCCTGTTCTCGCGGTTTCCGAGTCTTTAGGACACTGATCTGCCGCCGGTGGTTGCGGCCCAAGAATGTCACCGATCGAGTGCGTCAAATATCTGCGCGGCGATCGGCTGTTTGCTAGTAGTTTTGTTTGGTCGATCAGTCATCAGATTTCGGCGTCGATTAACAGTTTGACACCCAACTTTTGCTTCTTGCTGACGCTCTGTTCTCCGGTTTTGCAGGATCTAGAGAGCTCACGAGAGAAGCTAGGCCCCTCGTTCTGTCCAGGACTCCGGGTGAAGGCAGCAGCAGCAGATCTGGAGTGGCATTGACTGCGAAAGGTTTTGTTGGATCGTCCTCGTCGTCATGGCGCTCGCGAGCACGGACAAGGTGGTTCTGGGTTGCGTGGCGTTCACCATCTTCTGGGTGCTGGCCGTGTTCCCGTCGGTGCCCTTCATGCCGGTGGGCCGCACGGCGGGGTCCCTGCTGGGCGCGATGCTGATGGTCCTCTTCCGCGTGATGACCCCGGAGGAAGCCTACGCGGCCGTGGACCTTCCCATCCTGGGCCTCCTGTTCGGCACCATGGTGGTGAGCATCTTCCTGGAGCGCGCCGACATGTTCGGGTACCTGGGCAGCGCGCTGGCGTGGCGGAGCCGGGGCAGCAAGGACCTCCTCTTCCGCGTCTGCCTCGTCTCCGCCGTCGCCTCGGCCCTCTTCACCAACGACACATGCTGCGTCGTGCTCACCGAGTTCATCCTCAAGCTGGCGCGCCAGAACAACCTGCCGCCGCAGCCGTTCCTGCTCGCCCTCGCCTCCAGCTCCAACATCGGCTCCTCCGCCACGCCCATCGGCAACCCGCAGAACCTGGTGATCGCCGTCCAGAGCGGCATCACGTTCGGCCAGTTCCTCGTCGGCGTGTTCCCGGCCATGATCGTCGGCGTCGCCGCCAACACCTGCATCCTGCTCTGCTACTTCTGGAAGTACCTCTCCGTGCCGTACGAAAAGGACCAGGAGGCCAACGCGGGGGCGCCCGAGGGCGGCGGCGTCGTCGCCGACGACGAGGTCACCTCGCACCGGTTCACGCCGGCCAGGATGTCTCACGCCTCCTCCGTCAACGGAGGCGACGCCTCCGACTGCGTCAGCGAGCCCATGCGCCGGAGCGACAGCCTGAACAGGGCGCCCGACACGCTCGCCATGAGGAGCCGGAGCTACAACTCCGAGGGCGACATCCAGGTGGCCATCAGGTCCATGCGCGCCTCCAGCATGTCGCAGGAGATGGTCGAGGTCTCCACCGTCTGCGACGGCGGAAGGCGCGACGACGTTGGCGGCGTCGGGCCCAGGAAGATCACCAGGACCACCAGCCACCAGCGCAGCGTCATCATCGAGGACGCGCCCGAGGCCAACGGCGTCGACGGGGAGAAGGATAAGGCGGCCGAGCCCAAGGAGAAGAGGTGGAAGGTGCTCGTGTGGAAGAGCGCCGTCTACCTCACCACGCTCGGGATGCTCGTCGCGCTTCTCATGGGGCTCAACATGTCCTGGTCCGCCATCACGGCCGCTCTCGTCCTCCTCGCACTTGATTTCACTGACGCACAGGCTTGTCTTGAGAAGGTACTTAAGCTACTGCTCATCATGATTTTCACTGCTCTTGTACTCCATATATAATTCTTGGCACTTCTTTTATCCTCTTATTAACCATGACCTTTTGCAGGTATCATACTCACTGTTGATCTTCTTCTGTGGGATGTTCATAACGGTCGCCGGGTTCAACAAGACCGGCATACCCAACGCGCTCTGGGAACTGGTCGAACCTTATTCCAGAATCAATAGCGCTAAAGGCACTGCGCTTCTCGCAGTTGTCATCCTTGTTCTCTCAAATGTGGCCTCAAATGTTCCAACAGGTAATGTTTCGAACCCAATGTTTGTCATATTTGCTACATCTTTTTTTCTTTTAAAAAAAAGTTACAAATGTGAATTTGCCTGACTTCTGGAAGCACATTATGCCACTGATAAACTGTTATGATGATGTCGCACTGACATCAGACTCAGGCAGTGGTAGGTGGTAGTGTATCAATATATAGTAACACGATGCAGAGAGCTCCTAAAGTAGAATACGCTAATTATAATAGTTATTTATGTTTGTTTACTGACTTCGGTACCCACTGTTCTTGAAACAACTTAAGTAAGTGCTAAAAAATCCAACAGATATCTTTCGGTTTGATAGAGAACTTGAATCTACCCACTGCAGAAAACTTTTGAGTTAGAATATATCAGAAATACGAATAATTCTAACAGTTATTTCAGTTGGACAGTTTTCTTTGTTTTGCAACCGCAGCAAACTGTAGTGTTGAGTCTACTCATGAATATTGTACTTGCTAGTTGTGATAGTAGGGAGATGAAAATCCGACTGTTCAAATCTGTCCATTACCGCATACCTGGATTTATATTACAAACACCCTGAGCTCTGAACTTTTTCTTTCAGTTCTGCTGCTTGGCTCAAGAGTGGCAGCATCAGCAGCTGTGATTTCCCCTGCTGCAGAGAAGAAAGCCTGGCTCATACTGGCCTTTGTCAGCACAGTGGCCGGAAACCTCACTCTTCTGGGCTCAGCTGCGAACCTGATCGTCTGTGAGCAGGCGAGGCGGGCGCAGTTCTTTGGGTACAACCTCACATTCTGGAGCCACCTCCGCTTTGGTGTGCCATCAACCATCATCGTCACGGCAATCGGATTGCTCATCGTCGTCAGTTACTGAATACTGAACCAGCACAAGGAACTAGCACCAGCAACCATTAAGAACAATGCAGGAAAGAAGCATTGCTCTGCTGGGTTCTTCCAGAACGAAGGAAGCAACTGTGCAAATGGCAATTCGATCATCTGAGAAGGGAAAGTTTGTACTGATAGGGGTATCTGTTGTAGTTTGTAAACGATTTATGTTTGTGTAATTCTCGTGCGAAGGCCTCGGCTCACCCAACTGCTGAAGCAAAATAATGGGCAACAGGGCAAGGTTGTAGATGAGCCTGACGAAGTGGTCGGCATCCCTGTTATAGGCCATAACTTGGTCTAGAGAGGAAGGTTTGGCTGGTAAGTTCTTTCAGTTTTTGGTGTTGCAGTCAGGCTCCTTGCGTTTGGCACTCCCGGTGTCGGACTGCTTTGGTCAGTAAAACTAAGAAGTCAGCGTCAACTTGTGCGCGTTGTAACTTTGTACTGCATAATTAAGAGAAAAGCGAGTATTTGGTGACACGCAGTCTTCCCGACACCGCCCCCCCCCCCCCCCCCCCCCCCACACACACCCCAATGGAGGATGACCAAGCAGCGTTGGCCGTCGTTTTTTGGTTAAGGCCCTGTTTGTTTGCTCTTATAATCTGATCAGATTATGTAATCTAGATTATATAATCTAATTTAGAAACAAACAGACAGATTATAAGGTCAGATCATATAATTTAGACACCCAAATTATCATAATCCCATAATCCATCTCAAAGGAGATTATCTCAGCTTATGGTATAGTAAAAGACCCACTACCCATGATAACTTGAATAAAAATTACCCACCATGCCATCGAAATAGCCCCCACCAGCCGAAACATTTTCTGCACCTCTTTTGTTCGTCTTCCCCATCCTCCTCCTCCTCCTCCTCCTCCTCCTCCTCTCGTCCCTCTCTCCCCAACAGCTAAGGCTGGCTGTCGAGCCGGCTCGGCTCGCTCGGCTCAACTCACTCTAACTCGTTAGAATATCGAGCTAGCTCGACTCGGCTCATTAAGGTAAACGAGCAAAAATCGTAGCTCGGCTCGGCTCTATATGCTCACGAGCTAGCTCATTATGGCTCAACGAGCTAACGATGAAAACACATTTTTTAGTAGCATTTTAAAATGAGAAAACAACAGCACATGCGCAAATAGCATATATCATCACTCGTGCATGTCTATCTGTCCAAGGTAACTCAAATGTCTTAAACAAGCATTTGAATAAAAAGATTACATGTTGCACTCTTCAAGCAAGATGACGAATCAACGATCGTGCGTGCTCCTTTGCCTATGATGTTGGCAACGTTGGCGTGCTTAGATCGTGACTGCTCTTAATTATACGATCAGGCTTCTACGCGGGTTGGGCTTTTGCAAAAAAGAATTAAGACTAGGGCCTGGGCCGAGGGCTAGGTTTTTTATTCTCACGCAGCTCATTTTGGCTCGCGAGTGCTCATGAGTTGGCTCGAGTTAGCTCGTAAAATTAACGAGCTAAAAATCTAGCTCAGCTCGTTAAAAGTTGAAACGAATCGAGTCGAGTTGAGTCGATTTTGCTTCGAACTGAGCTAACTTTCGAGCTGCAAGTTTTATTGCCAGCCCTACCAACAGCCCTAGGTGATCAAATCCGGCCGGATTTTCTCCCGCTCGACGCAAAAATAGATCCAATCGACGACGTAGACCCAGAGGACACCCTCTCCCAAGCTCTGGAGTATCGAAATTCCTTGAGGCGCAATTTATTTGGTGACAAGGAGGACTTCGTAGATGAGACGAACTTCGACAGCGACCATGGCTTGGCGCACGGTGACGGCGGGCTGGCGTGCGGGGGCGGGGATGACACGGCGCGCCGTGACGGCGGCTTCAGGCCACTTCGCATGGGTGCGTCCGCGGGACTTGGTGTTGGCCGCGGGCTGGGCGTCGGCCGCGGACTGGGCACGGCGGCGGCTGGCCTCAGCGCGACGTCCTTGGAACAGGCCTCTGTTCCTGCTGCAGGTCTTTCACGCGAGTCACTATCCTTGAATCTTCTATTCTGTAGTTTGTCAAGCACGAGATATGTCCGTTCAACAGCTACAAGGAGAAAATATATTTTAATTGTTGTTGTTGCAATGTCTGAAGATTTCTTCTGTCAGCAATGCCTAGAAAATTCTATCTCCTTATGCAGGTCTGCTGTATCGTTAATATCAATTCAACTTTATATAGCTTTCACTTGTTCTGCTTATTGCACTAGACATTTCACCACTCTTATTATCTCGTGATGTTATCTGTTACGTGGTTTTCAATTCTTCTTGTGGAGCCTAGATTACAATACCAGTTGCTTTTATTATTTGTTACATCGACATGATCACCAATGTACTACTTTGAGTCTTTTACCTCTACTTTCCGCCTACCTGGAATTTTCTAGGCATTGCTGACAGAAGAGATCTTCAGACATTGCAACAACAACAATTAAAATATATTTTCTCCTTGTAGCTGTTGAACGGACATATCTCGTGGTTGACAAACTACAGAATAAAAGATTCAGGGATAGTGACTCGCGTAAAAGACCTGGAACAGAAGCCTGTTCCAAGAACGTCGCGCCGAGGCCAGCCGCCGCCGTGCCCAGTCCGTGGCCGACGCCAGCCCGCGGCCAGCACCAAGTCCCGCGGACGCACCCATGCAAAGTGGCCTGAAGCCGCCGTCACGGCGCGCCGTGTCGCCCCCGCCCCTGCGCCCCAGGCCGCCGCGTGCATGCCCGCCATCGACGCACGCCAGACCGCGGCCTCCGCGCGCCGGCCCGCCGTGCCAGACCGCAGCCTCCGCGCGCCGGCCCGCCGTCGCCGTGCGCCAAGCCATGGTCGCCGTCGAAGTTCGTCTCATCTACGAAGTCCTCCTCGTCACCAAATAAATTGCGCCTCAAGTAATTTCGATACTTCAGGGCTTGGGAGAGGGTGTCCTCTGAGTCTACATTGGATCCATTTTTGCGTCGAACAGGAGAAGATCCTAGGGCTAGGGCTGTTGGGGAGAGAGGGACGAGAGGAGGAGGAGGAGGATCGGGAAGACGAACAGGAAGAGGGCACAAAAACGTATGGGCTGGTGGGGGCTGTTTCGATGGCATGGTGGCTATTTTTTTATTCAAGTTACCATAGGTAGTGAGTCTTTTATCATACCATAAGCTGGGATAATCTCCTTTGAGATGGATTATGAGATTATGATAATCTGGGTGCCTAAATTATATAATCTGACTTTATAATCTGTCTGTTTGTTTTCAAATTAAATTATATAATCTAGATTACATAATCTGGCTAGATTATAAGAGCAAACAAACAGGGCCTAAAGTTAGCGGATGACGGATTAGCAAGTAGTGCCGTGATCGAGTTGTAATACTGCAACCATTAAGCAGCAAAATAAAAAAGGGTGGGAAATTGCCAAGGCGCACGTGTCATGCACCAGAGGCTGCGGTGGTGGAGATCGACGCCGGCGGGCTAAGCTCAAGCCACACTCCGTCGTCTCACAACACACCGGTGCGGAGTCGGTCAGTCAGACACCAGTGGGCTGAAGCCAGTCGCCGCTGTGGGCGGGGGAGCTAAAGCCACACGCTCCGTCATCCGCACGCTCGACTTCCGTTCGGTGTCGCGGTATTTTGAGTAGGCTTTGTTTGCCACGGCGCATGATGCGGTACTAAACGTAACTTACGAGTGGACACCGACCGCACAGCGTATTCTTGAGATGGGCCTGGTACTGCGAGTGCTGCCCTGTAAGGGAAAACGACGGCCCAAGACTCAACCTCTACCTGCGATGAGAAGTATTATTTCTGAAGGACGGTTTTACATACACAAAAAAAAGAAGGTAACTGAACATTTTAATCGCCCACCGTGGGGCTCGAACCCACGACCACAAGGTTAAGAGCCTTGCGCTCTACCGACTGAGCTAGACGGGCTGTGCTGTAAATTTCAAATTCAGCAGTTAAATCATCAATTGCCTGGCCTTTCTCTTCATTCTCTGTCCTCAAACTATTTTTTTAAAGAAAAAAAAGGCTGTGATACATTAGCCGACCCAGGGCAAGATGAACTTCGCATGTGTCAGCAAATCCACGGCTATGCCAAAGCCCGGTGGGTGCATTTTTCTTTTCGAATGGACCGGTGGGTACTTGGTGGAGACATTGTGCAAAGCTCGGTAAACTGGACACACAACATCAACAGTTAGGCAAAACAAATGAAACATGCCGAACCTCGGAGAGGTGTTTGGCATGGCTCCAGTTTATTCTGAAAAAATTGTGGAGGATTTGGAGATGCTCATAGCTAGCTTCAAAATTATTGGACCCGGAGCTGTAGATAAATTAAGGATCTTTTGTTTAGTGTTTTTTTATTTAAGATTAAAACTAACAATCTAAAATATTTTAATCTATTTTACAAACTCCGCCTTGTATGAATCTCAAAGTTGAAGCTATATATACCAACAAGCCCTAAGAAAATGTCACGACAAATTAATCTTCAAAACTTCGAATATAGGTGACAATCAAAGTTTTTTTTTTTGTTTTGGATAATGATGACAATGAAGTTGGATTCTTGGAAACCGAGCAAAAAAATGTGAAGGAAGTGCTAACAATTTGACTGCAAATCAAATATATGGGCCGCTCCGGTGCTAGGATCGTCGGTTTCTGCTCACAACCAGGAAAGGCCTAATACGTACGCTCGCCATTAGCAGGACCTCCTATCTCTACCGTGTGCTACGCTGAGGTATGGTGTAGCGTGGCCCATGGCCCAGCAACGGGAAAGCGGTTGGTTTCTCTTCTTGTACTACTGTATTTTTTGGAACAATTGATTTCTTTCGGTGGAACATTTGATTTCTCTTCATAGAACATTTGGTTAAAAGGGCTAGAACAATTTGTTGTAATTACTGGGACAATTGATTTCTCTTTTTCGAACATTTGGTTAAGAAGGCTAAAACAATGTTGAACAGTAAAAGAAAAATGTTAAAACAATACATTTAAAATGTTAATTTTCAAAAATTAAAAAAAGAATGTATGCATGTAGAATCTTGTTTTGTTGTATTAATTGCAAAGATCAACATGATTCAAACGGATTTGAAAACGAAGTTACTGTCGAAGAGAAAAATCGTTTTGAAGTTTTTTATCCAACTTGAACTCCGCGCGTCCACTCAGCAACTGCCACATGTCCCTCCGGCCTCCCCTCCTCTTATCCTGCATGAGCGCACGTGGCCGTTCGTGGCCGCCTAGCATGCATCTTAAAGCGCGCTATGGGTAAGCTATCCATAGCGCGCGTTATATATTGGAATTGCAGCCATTAGCTGCTGCGGCCCGTTCGCATTCAAGGGGGACTGACACCGTTGAGTGTAGTCAGCCGCGCTGCACGCTTCAGGCCCACTATGTTCCGGCTATTCTATTAAAGTTTTTGTCAAAATTTCATGAATATTCGATGCTAATTTGCTGAATTGTAAAACTGCACTCGTCATTTCTATTAAAGGGTTTGCCAAAATTTCATCTCCCACAAGCCTTGCAAATCCTTTACAAAGAATATTCATAGTTTATGATTGTAAAAAAAAAGAGTAAAGTGCATAGCCGGTTCCTAAACTTGTCCGGCTGTGTCATTTAGGTCTCTCTACTTAGAAAATGCTAATTTGACATCTCTAAACTTGTTTCTGTGTGTGATTTAGGTCCCTCTACTTATATTAGCATCATTAAACTTGTTTCAGTATGTCATTTAGGTCCCTTTGCTTATCTTAGCATCCCTAAATTTGTCCGACGGTGTCATTTAAATCCAACTATAGGCTCATACTGATCTGACGTCGATGTGGCGCATCTGACATGGAAATGCGTTGCATGACATCGATGTGACGCATCTGACGTGAAATGAACTACATGCAATTGTATTGCTATCAGATAAACAAGCACTCTTTTGTTGATATCTCTTTGAACCTTTTCGACTTTTGCATGTTCGACGTATACATTTACGGTGGGTAATATACCTATTCTCCTTGGAGGTGTAAGCTTGCCTGATATGGGGGCTCTGCTATAGTTTGGGGGGGGGGGGGGGGGGGTTAAACTGGACTTTCATTCCGCTTGTAAAAGAAACAAAAGACATGATGCCTATTGCAACATGTGGTCCAACTACTGACGATATTAATGGTCGAGTACATGTAAAATCTAAATTGCAACTAGAGCAAGTACATGTGAAATATGATGGCTAATATTTTACACCATTTAAAAGTATATGCGAAATTCTAATTTGTGATGACCATGTAAAAAAACTAAAAGGTCAATGAAAGAATCACCCTTAATCTGTTACTAATACAATTGCACGAAACATGTTTATGTCAAATATGAAATGACAAGTCGGTCTGAGCCTAGTTGGACCTAGATAACACAGGCGAACAAGTTTAGAGATGTCAAAATAACTAGAGGGACCGAAGTGACACAGCGAAACAAGTATAGAGATGTCAAATCAGCATTTCCTAAATAGAGAGACCTAAATGACACAGACGAACAAGTTTAAGGACTGGTTGTGCACTTTACTAAAAAAAAAAAAAAACTAAGCACATGTTGGCAGCCTGGTAAGGCGCTGGACAACAAGTACATCACGTCACTAAGGGCAGGTATAATGGTGCTGTCTTATAGGCCGTTTTGTACAAGTCACGTAATCTTCAGACAATTTTTGAGACCACATATACAATGGGTGATTGTTTTAGTTGTCTTGTATTAATTGTATTTTTTCTTAATTTATGGATGAGCAAAAGAATATTTATGAATTGCAGGACAACTATAACTCGTATAATGATGTGTAAACCGTCTTATCCAGCCACGAGAAGGTAGGAGGGTGGATACGAAGAGGGGGTTAGTGATGCGAGCGATAGTAAGGGAGAGGGAGATGGATGTGAGCGGATAGACTATGGAAATGGTCATGGGCTGACTTTTCAGCAGGCCATAGGCCATCTACCGAGGTATAGGGGTCCTATAACCATACTCATACATGACACATTTCCTATATATAACGCCCGAGGAGATTTGAACTGGGGCTATCGAATGGACACAAAATGAAGCGTACGACTGCCTACATGGTGGTGGGTAGGACTGTTGAGTTGCCACATGCATGTCGATGTTGCATTGGCCCAAGTTTAATTTGGAGAGGATTTCAAACTTCTAAATTAGAAAATTCCTCTCAAACTGTAATTCTGATTTTTAATCTGTTTGATCCATCATGATCCTTAGAATTACTGAAATAATACAATTCCACATGGGTATATTTTTTGTATTTTTTAAAATTTATTTTTTGTGCAATGAATGGGCTTATGAAAGGTGGCTGCGAGATAGATAAAAATAAAGTTAGATAAATCATTTCAACATTTCCTTCTGCTGTTACAATATTTTACAAAAAATATTAACATAGTATAGTAAAAATATTGAATTAGGTTATTATAAATTACTGCATCTAGTCATTCACAATGTTTGATGCAAAGCAGTCAGGGATATATACAGTTGAAAGAGAAATATAAAGATCGACTAAAAGAAGAGTAGCTCAAAATATATCAATATATTGGCAAGATAAAATAGGCAGTGCAGAGTAACAAACCCGTGTGGTTTGCTAGTATGTGCAAGTTTCACGACAAGGTCCATATGGTGGCAGACATAGAACCCATAGAGGTTGCTTAGAGGAGGCTGCTGGTGGCACTGCAATGCTCTGTTTGAATCCTCTAGCCAGCTAAAATTAGCCAGCTAATGTTTAGGAGGTACGGAACTGTTTGGATCTTGACTAATGTCTCTGGTTTTTAGACTTTTCTTGCATTTTTTATGTATTTCTTGCCTTGTTTATATGTTTAGTCACTTTTAGGAGGGTTGGGGTGACCAGAGTTAAACGTTTAGGAGATAGGCTGGCTAAAAGTTTAGTCATTTTTAGGAGGTCATGTTTGGATTCTAATGGACTAAAATTAGTTAGCGAAAAGTTTAGGAAGTGAATTCAAACAAGGCCTTACAGAAATGAAATGAAAATTTCAAGTAATAAGAAAGTTGAATTGTCTTAGCGTTTTGTCTTTGATGTTGTCCAGCAATCCTTTTCTTGTGAAGATTATCCATATCATTACATTCAGGTTAATGTTGGTTATTTTGAGCCATCCCGGAAATAGCAGTTTTTTCCTCGTGCTAAGCTATATATGGCAGACACAATATATGGCCAGCGCACCAAATTACCACGTATCAAAGTGAATCGTACATGAGTCAAATTACCCTTCTTCCTTGAGGTCTGCTGTATATAAAGGGCCGGTTGACACACAGATGGCGAAGCGCAGAAGCATCTGGATCGAGGAAAAATGGCCATCAACAAGAACACCGCAATTTATACCCTCACCACTCCCGCAATCCTTGTGCTGCTGATATCACTGCCGGCAACAATGGCCGCGGTAGTTCGCCCGATGCGTGGAGATATACGGTCACCAAATCCACCGGACTATCATCCATCGCCACCGAGTTGGCCTTACCCTCTGGCAAGAAAGGCTTCTGTCTCCTTCAATTTGCGATCCGTTGATGATGCAGTGAACTCATACACGACATCTGAGGCTCAAACTTCACTTGGAGATATCTCCGATCCCCCGCCAGGATTCTATCCTGCTCATCCAAAGGCGAATCACCCTAACACAAAAAACAACCCTCAGAATGCTGGTGCCGTCCTTTCTGACTCAATTTCCCGATTCCCACAAAGAAACTTATAGCAAGATGATGGTACACCGCCACTGGCAATGGAGAACCATGTCGGGCGTTCGTCGTTTGAATTAACTAGGATATATATATGTCACAAGCACCGGCATTCAGCACAATAAGATTATGCCGGTTTAGAGGTCATCTTCAGTACGTTCAGTGGATGCTAAATAAGTACACCTTATATCTCTGCCTCTGTGAGCCATAAAAATAAAATCAATGTGCATCAGTCACACTATGCTTCATACCTGCAGTTATGATTTAGTGCCATGTGCTGTACCTTGATTACTATTAGAAAATGGACCCCTTGGTCTTCATATTTTTTGAAGATCTTTTTTTTTTGAAGCCATTAAGGTCACAGATATAGAAAGAGTCTACCCAGAAAAAAAACGTTTCTTGAATGTTAAGTTTGTGCCTAAAAAATCAACAGGCTGTGCAGCGTGTAATGGATAGATCCATCTGACGTGAATATGTTATTTTCCACATGTGACAATGGTGCTTGTGCTCCGGAATATGAAACGACCAAGCCAAGAAATGTTTCCCTATGATTAAATTAGACGATATGCGGTAATGCATTTGTAGTTATTATTGTTCCCCTACGGAGAGATGGAAATGAATTTTTCATTATTATACAGATGTTTCGAACCAATTGACTTGTCCAAGGTTTTTCTTGAACCTTGTTCCCCGAGGTTTATCTTGACCAGGCCAGGAGAGATTAGATAATATAGATATTGCGGATTAATTCTGTAGGATATATATTTTTTTTGAGAGAACTCTGTAGGATATCAGTTGTCTCCACAGCACCAAAAAGTTCATCTTACAAGCAGTACATTTTCGTCTGAAGTGATTCATGAATCAGTTGACAATTTTTTGATTTCTATTATGTTGCTGGTTTTTTTTACAATTATATATGTTACTGCGCTTATGGAAATGAAAGTCCGTATAGCTAACTTTTCTGCTGTCGCAACACGCAAGGGGCAAAATTGTCACACCAGAGCAGTTAGAGACATCGAGAGAGTAGAGAGCACCGAGGATCCTTCAAATTCCATACTGAATCAACAATAGTGATGTCAGATGAAGTGCAAGACAAGACTCATGTCTGCCATTAATTAAGGATATTTGTCTTTGGAATTAGATTAGTAGAGTAGAGGAACCAAATAAAAAAGGATGCAGGGCACAAGCGAACAATGGAGTTCAGTACAAACCATGGATATTCAAAAGAAACTGTATTTCAAAAAATTTTAGCCGAACCAAAGCTGTGGCTACTGCCTACTGATGCTTTACAGATCGAGGAACAATATTCTAATTCCTAAAGATTGGTTTGAAGCATAGTCCACTTCTGCAGGAATCGAACTATTTGCTGTTATATTCATACAAAATCATTTTGAAATTTTACATTTGAAACAGGTTCCAACATCTGCCTGAGGTCCTGAGGATGAAACTCATAGGCTGCACGGGGGGTTGTGGTCATTGTCAAGGCGTGGAGGTGTGGATGGAATTCCTGTTTTTAGTGGATATTAGAACCTTGCCAGA
Organism: Eragrostis curvula; assembly: GCA_007726485.1. Lineage (NCBI taxonomy): Eukaryota > Viridiplantae > Streptophyta > Magnoliopsida > Poales > Poaceae > Eragrostis > Eragrostis curvula. The sequence continues at coordinate 24,745,723 of CM017439.1, read as the reverse complement.
GGGTTCCGAGTTGACTCAAAACAGTATACCAAACCCACAGAGAAATAAAATGTCCATGGAAGGGTTATTTGTGGCCATTAGCCGATATATTACATTTTGTTGATATCAACAGAGGATCAACATAAGGTGTCACATACGTGGACTCAACTCATGACATGCTCGAAAAATAGAGAACACGGAAGCTTGTAGCGCATCACAACGTTCGCCATTGTTCTCTGTTCACGTACTAGCTAGCTCTGCTCTGGTTACAAGTAGCTTACCAGTGATCAGGTTACGAACACTAAATAAAGCACCAAACAGAATCGGGTGGCTGTCTACATACTAACGGATCCCTATTACTACTCACATGTGGGAGTAGAAGCACCATGAAATTTCCTAGACAAAAAAAAGTTTTTCAACTACTTGACTGAACCAAAAACAATATCGTTCATAGATACCAGAAGTCGAGTTTGTAATAGCCAACTGATATCCATGACGAAGTTTATGTTATATTAAAGTTATTCAGTTGATCACTGCGCTTTTAGATACTAGAGATGGAACTGAAGTTGGACTCGTTCTTCTGTATATCATCTGAAATGTTATTGCCAGGTAGATTGGCATCATTGTGTTGTTTAAGCTAATTATTGTTACCGCCAGATTTGACGATAGATCAAGACATGTACACCTAGTTCCAATGGTAGCTTCCATTATTTATTTGCACTTGCCATAAGTAATAAAGTGGCAAGCTCAGTACAATAGTACACTCAAACAAGCTTTTTAGTACTACTCCATGACTCAAACAAGCTTTTAGTAAAGCAGCGAGATAAATAACTTCATCACCGATGACGGTTTTAGCCATAGTTTTTCTGTAGTTTGCTGATCTGAAAATAAGCTTAGAAGTGTCCGTTGCCGTAGCCACCACCAGAGCCAGAACCATATCCAGAGCCGGAGCCATAGCCTGAGCCTCCACCTTGGCCACCACCTCCGCCGCTGCCGCCGCCGCCGCCACTACCATACCCTCCAACATGAGCACCACCTTGTCCGTACCCTCCACCGGATCCATATCCAGAACCATAACCCGAGCCGCTGCCGGACCCACCGCCTTGGCCGCCACCGCCGCCACCACCCTGTCCACCACCTCCACCGCTAGCACCCCCTCCATACCCAGAGCCAGAACCATAGCCCTCACCGCCTCCATGGCCATAGCCTGCACCACCACCTTGGCCACCACCGCCTCCGCCGCCTCCACCGCTCCCATAACCAGCGGCACCACCAATGCCACCCCCATAGCCAGACCCTTGTCCGGATCCATACCCAGAGCCTGAACCACCACCTCACCACCGCTGCCGCCTCCGCCACCACCACCATGTCCATATCCACCAGCAGCACCTCCACTGCCTCCTCCCTCGCCGTAACCAGAACCTGACCCATAGCCTGAACCACCAGAGCCACCACCGCCACCCCCGCCGCTACCACCACCACCTCCTCCTCCACCAGGTCCGTAGCCCAACTTTCGGGGTGGAGCTCCCACGACCATGCCTACACTCAGGAGGACAAGGATGGCAAGAGCCAGATGCTTGGTCGCCATCTTCACCGGCAGCTATCTAAGTGTGTGACTTGGTTGTGCGGTAGAGCGAAGCGGAACTGGGGTATTTATATAGGGTGCAGCCGTGCATGGCTCGGTAGCTCAGTGTGCCTCTGCATGGTCCAAAACCTCCAAAGGCTAGCGCACGTAGAGTTTAGAGTTTGCTTGCGTAGGATGCGTGTGAAACGAGGACCAGGAGAGTGCAGTTTGCTAGTGGTTGTTGCCACCTTTTTGACGCGGGAGAGCGGTGCGTGATGTTACATGTTGAGCCCTTTTTTCTCTTGCTTTTTGAGAGATAGAATTATTCGGTCTCGTATTGCATTCCGTCCATACTTCATGGTCATCTGAGGTTGTTTTCTTGAGAGGGACTTTTATTTCTTTCATCCCATCAAAAAATGCATTGGAAGCTGAGTTAGGCGCGGATTAGCAGAACGTGTGGCGGCTTTATGAACGTGTGAACCATTCAGTTATTCGATTACTTGGTAGAGCCATGCGCTTATCTTGTTACAAGGTCCGACGTGGATTCATCATACATGTAGTTGGAGTCCAGTCATGCACATGTTTAGAAATTTGGCATAATCCAAGCATGGAAATAGCTATATCTGCATATTTCTTCGAAGCTTTACAGTCATCACTGGCTCCACCGCGATATGAAGCATGAGGAAAGCAATTTCACATCATGGCTATCTAGCTGCTATACTTTGCTAGAGTATTCTTCAAACTTCAAAGTAACTTTTGAATTTCTAAGGCTAAGACAAATTGCAGTTTTGGCTAAAGTTGAATTGATGAAAAAATTCCTCGTCCTGTTGTGCCGACAGGGTATGTGCAAATGAAGACCGTTCTCTCTGGCGCTAACTGATTTGAAGCGCCATCGATCCGTGCAAGTCAATTATGTTTTTGAGAGCCGACTCTATTGGAGACTTTGCTATGCCAACTAACGTGCCTAAAATCGCAATTCGCAGTAGTATGCATATCTACTCTATCGATCGAGCCCTTCATTATTAGTTTTAGATAATTAATGGAACAAAGTTCCGGCCTTTTGCATGTTTGCATACAACCCACACAATCAACATTATTACAGAAGTTCAGAACCCTTCATAGGGCAGAGAGGCCAAATAAACAAAGGTGGAACATGAATAATATATATGGAATAAAGGAAACTAATCAACACATGTCTTGCGAGCTTCCAACGGCATTAAATCTATGTGAACGCGTGTCTATATCATGTTGTTCTTTCTAGCGTGCATATACATGCATGCCTACGGTATTTTACACTACCTAGTGAAAAAGGTTGTTATGCTGTGAGGTTAATCCCTGCTACCCGGATCTTTCACGACGTGAAGAGAGCGAGAGTTGGTGAAAAGTCACGTACATAACCATTACTTTCTGTCATTTCAGTTGGCCACGATTACAACAGCCAATAAGCAAAATATATACTGCACCACTCGTAGTTCATAAAGTGCTCGCTGTCTAGCTCAGTGCTCTCCGGCTGTTGTGATACTTACTATACACTGCAGGAGACTTCAGCTCCATGCCTTTGCCATTGGGCATGTTTCAAACTAGCCAATTAGCTAAAACGTGTCGCGCCGCCAAGGGCACACTTGTTTCTTCAAGGAGATTCGTGCTTGTGGGATCACTTGGGCTAGGCCGGCTGTGATGTGTCGAAGTTATGGCAGAATTCGAAGTTATGGCGCAGAAAATTCTTTCTATGCAAACACTCTGATCAATGTATACTTCAATAGTGGTTGCCACTTGTCATTTTAGCGATACTTTCCTCTCTGAGATAGGAGACGGAAGATGCTTGCGCGAGCATATGAAGTGACCCAAGAGTCAAGACGAGGTGGTGATGAGGAGGATATGGTGAACTCTGTCACTGATGCAGGTAGGGACGCACCTACAGTTGCCGCGTGTCCACAAGGAGTTGCGCCGGTCAATAGACGTCAAGGGTTTCCTCTAAAAAATAGACGTCAAGGGAAAGCGGTGGCATGAAGAGGGGAGGAAAAAATAATAAGAAAAATGCTAATCAAAACAAGAGGCTCACGCCGTAATGCATCTAGCCAGTAGCCACGATGCTTACCGTGTGAACAGAACCATCGCCGGCAGCTTGGCATTGGAAGATGACGGTCCAGCAGCTACCCATCTCTTCTCAACAGTGCAATCCTCTCTTTTCCAAAAGAGCACTCACCGAATCTTAAGAACCACATAGATAAGATTATTGCACTTGCACAGACCGATTTACTCAAATATCGACACTTGTACAAAGTCAGGAACATGCTAGAACGCGTACGGGATGGATCGATAATGCTAGCTGTTGAATCCAATCCGACCCCAACGTACTGACCAATAGTGGCCAGCTGAATTCCATACACGCCCAGAATCAATGGCTTGTTTATTCGACACGCAAAAAGGTGGTGCCAGATGAAGAATGTGTGTGTATCGTCAACCGAAGATTTTCGGAAGGAACCAGACGACTAGACGGTAGGGATGATGGACCCGGTAGGCCCGTGCGTGAAAGCAGCGGCCCAACACACGCGACTCAACCACCAGCTGTGTGTGTATTACGCATGCAAAGCTAAATGGAACAGCGACTCGCACGCGATGGCCTTCCTTTTTGGGCACCCATATCTTGCTAGCTCTTGGACGGAAGCGCACATATAGTGGCGTGCAGCTGCCGAGCAAGGTGCGAGCCAGCCTAGCTATCTCCCGGTGCCCATGACGATCGAGCTCGCTATCTTCAACAGCAAGCGACGCTGTAGTGACCGGCCAGTGTGTGGTGCGTTGGTGCCGGATATAGCTTGGCTGCGCGCGGCGAAAGGGTCGCGGGCGTTTGTCGCGCGCAGGCCGGTGTGAGTGCGGGCGTTAGGAGTGGTGATGGCACGTCATGGTAGCTGGCGAGCAACCGGCCGCGGCCGTCGTCGTCAGTCGTACTACGTGCTGCTGCACGTCTGGTCATGTACGTCTGCATGGTAATATGACATGGCGCCGCATCATTTCGTCAATTTGATGGGGCTGGCCAGCGCTGCCGGTTGTCAGGTTGGCCATGCGGGCGCCGGGGACATCGCCGGAGCCTGCGAGGGGTGGCAGTCTGACCAGGAGGACTGGAGGAATACAGAGACGACGTGCCGGCCATGACAGGGATTGGCATGCTCACGTTCGCTGCGTTGGTCGTACATTAATCGGCCCCTTTAACAAAGCCCCGGTCTATCATTCATCGTATCTCCCAATCCCCCTCTCATTACCAAAAATGTTGTGATATTGGGAGTTTGTGAAGGGAAAACTTGCTCCAGCGGTCTCTCAAAAACTTTCCCACTTTTCATCCCCTCCCACTATAGTGGGAACCTCTCCTCCCCCTCCCAGTACCATTTTCTGGCGGGCCAAACCCTTCCCCACGCGCGCGCGCATTCCCGCCCCTTCCCGCTCGTTCCCGCACTCTCGCCCTCGGTCGCCGTCGCACCGACCCTGCCGCAACCTCGCCGGAGAGCCTCCCCCGCCCTTCCCCAACGCCTCTGGGGTCAAGGGCAGCCGCCAATGAAGTGATTGGGGCTTGAGGTCGCCCCAATCGAGTGGATCTTGCGCGCCACCATCGTAGCCATGGCGGATGCAAGCACGACGGCTCGTCCCCGTCAGCCTCCCCTCGTCTCTTCCAGCGCCAGAACACGAGGCCTTCCGGACCCATGACAGCGGCGGCCGGAGGCGAAGCCGAAGCAGGCGAAGCGGGCGCGGCGCCATGGTCGCCACTCCACGAATGAAGGGCATCCGCCACCATGGAGGAGGGGCGAGGCAGGGGCGCGTCGAAGTGTCGCCTCGTCGACGCGGAGTGGTGCCTCCCGCCGTCGCCTCGTCGAGCTTGCGCCGCCCATCACGCCATGGACATCGAGGCCGACGCCGGGATGGAGCGCGGCGCGATGAGGGAAGGCGCGGAGAGGGCCCTGTGCTTGCGCGTTGAAGGGAGGAGGAAGAAAGGATGACGTGGCGGCATGGGGTCAACGGATTGGGAGGGGGATATTGGGAGGCAGTTTATTGGGAGACTGTTGGAGTTGCTCTGAGAACCGGATGCTCCTGATGGCCCAAATCCAAACTAGCAATCCCATGCGTCAACAGGCCGTCTCAACGAATTTGGAGGCATTGACCAGACATTGTGTTGCCAGCAACCTCCAGCTCAAAAACTTTAAAATGGCCCTCCATGGCCACTTTGACCAGACATTGTGTTGCCAGCAACCTCCAGCTCAAAAAAATAAAAAAAAGCAACCTCCATGATTTGTGGATTATTGTTCATATAACCTGATCGTGTTTATCTATTGAAGAAGTCTCTATATAATCTCAAGCAAGCACCTTGTGCCTGGCACTGGCCAATATTTTTACTCCACATCTCCAACAGTTCCCAAAATATGCTTTTGGGAACAAAGGCACAAAACCGACGCTCCAACAGCTCCCATTTCTGTCCCAAATTTTATTATCCGCTCTCAATCCTGGCAGCTTTGTTGGTCTTCTTTCCGCTAATTTCCAACCTCCCACGCTTGCGATATCCTGCCGCTCCCTACAGCTGGATCGAGGTTTCTTCTTCAGATTGCAGTCGCCGCTCGACGGGGGCGCAAGCGACGTCCCTGGGCACGATGGGCACGCGAGCAAGGTCCCTGGCCACCAAGGGCATGCAGTCCTATTTTTTTTTCTTTTTTGCCTTCATGTTGAAGAGATGCTCGCGTGCCTTCACGTGATGGATTTTTTTGCGAGGGAACCTTCATGTGATGGACATGGACGATTCAACGAATGAAAGGCCAACTTGAACCGGATGCAAGCTGGGCTAAATGTTAACGAGACCCTAATGATGATTTTCAATTTCTTGGAAACTAAATATTAGGAGCTGTTGGGTGGAGGGATTTTTTCTTTCCTCCCAATGATTTGGAAGCTCCTAATGCCAGTCTTTGGAGTAACTTTTTAGGGAATTGTTGGAGATGCTCTTACTACAGTGGGTTTTGTGGCATCTTCTTGGGACCACATATCTCTGTTTTATGTACAAGGATGGTTGATCATATGACGTTCCTCCTTCGCTATGTTGACGGCACGACTTTATCCACTACTCTTCTTCATCGTGTCATTTGTTGTAGAATTTGCTATGACACCTTGGAGATTTCTCTCTTCCCCCCCCCCCCCCCCCCCCTAGGCATCTCAGTTCCCGTACTGGTCCTTTATTGTCACACCGACATTACTCAAGCCAATATTTCTTCACTCGACGGTGAATCCTGTCTCCGAATGCTCTCATTATCAGAGCATTGCTGGTGCTCTACAATACTTGATGCTCACTTGTCTGGATCTTGCATATGTTGTTCAGCATATTTGCCTCTTTATGCTTTACATTTAATCAGCCTTGAAGGTATTACGTCAAATATCTCAGAAAAGGGCTAGGAGAGTGTCACTAAAAATCAACCACAAAGAAAAATGACATGCTGTTTATTTATTATTTGCTGGGTTTGAAACCCAGATTGACAACTTACAAAAGCTGAGTACTTCACTAAAGCTTTATCATAATCAACAAACAACAAGTGTGAACCCTTACTCAAAGCATTATATTGCTCCAAAGACAGTTTATTGACTTAAATCATGGATACCCGTGACCCTCGCCAGTGCCCGATCCTGATGCACCTCCATAGCCACTAGCATATCCACCATCACGGCCACCGGCTGCGCCATGGCCAAAGCCCCCGCCATTCACATATGCATTACCACCTGGACTATAAATGTTGCCAGATCCATTGCCCCCTCCCGATCCGGATCCAGAGCCACCGCCATTTTGGGGGCCTCCTCCCTGGCCACCGCCGCCACCGCTTCCCTCTCCCGTTGTAAACCCACCACCATAGAAGCCAACTGTACCGCTGCTGCCTGAGCCGGATCCAGACCCAGCTCCATATCCTCCATTCCAGCCATCACCTCCACCACCTCCGTTTCCACCTGCTAACGTGTTACCTGTTCCATATGGACCACCAGGAGTGTTTCTAGCCCCAGCATCTCCAAAGCCAGAACCAGATCCCGAGCCATAGCCATTGGTGGACCCTCCCCCAGCTCCTCCGCCCCCTCCTTGGCCAGAGGACCTGGTATTAGGGTGCTCCCAAGCAAACTCCCTTGCTTTGAATAAACTAATGTTCAAAAGGAAAACAAGGCCAACAGCTAAGAGTTTGTAGCTAGCCATGGTGAGCTGATGTGTGTGGAAGAGGAGAACTGAATGCAGGGTACTATAGTTGGAGACACAGACGATTGCATGCGCAGGTGTATTTATAGTGGTTCAGCGTTCCCAAATAAGCTGCATTGCCTTAGTAGATCCCTGGTATTAAAAATATAACTTGAACGTGTACCAACTCCTACTCTTGGTGCTTGTGGTACCAGTGATTATACTACTTGTTAACACTTTAAAATAGTAAAAAAAGAGAGAGTAAAGTGTACAACCAGTCTCAATTTGTGAGGGTGTGTCACTTAAGTTCTCTACATAGGAAATATTGATTGGACATCTGTAAGCTTGTTCTATTGTGTCAATTAAGTCTCTTGACTTATATTAACATCCCTATACTTGTTTGATTATGTCACTTAAATCCAACTAGGCTCAAAACTGACCTGACATGAAACATCTGACTGAAATGTGCATGCAATTGTATTGGTACCAAATTAAATAATAAATATGGTTGTTTCATGTATTGGTATCCCGTTAAAGATTTTAGCGTCTCCATCACAAACTAGAATTTTTGCATATACTTTTGAGCGGTGTAAATATTTGCCATCATACTTGACGTGCATTTTTCGTCATTCAGTAGTTGCACTTTAGATTTCACATGTAGTTGCTCATAGTACTCCTCGTCATTAGTTGCACACATATACTGCAATAGGCAACATGACTTTTGTTTCTTTTCAAATGGGAATAGGTCCATATTATGCCTATCAACTCTTGTCGAAGTCTAAAAATCAACCCTCAACTACCATACCGGATAATTTAAAACTCAATGTGAACAAGTAAATTACCCATCTCAAAAGTATATATGTCAAATTCTAGTTTTGATAATCACATGAAAAGGTAAAAAGTTTGAGGGTATATCAACACAATAAGCACCCTTAATATGGTGCCAATACAATGTGCCGCAGTCAAATTGGTTTGAGCCTAATGGGACTTAAGTGACACGGTTGAAAAAGTTTAGGAATGTAAATATAAGTAGAGGGACCAAACTGATAAAGCTGGCCAAGTTTAAGGGTGTCAAAATAAGTAGAGAAATCTAAGTGACACAACATAACAAGTTTAAAAATGGATTAAAAAAAGTTTAAAGATGTCAAATCAGCATTTTTTAAATGGAAGGACCTAAGCAACACAACCATAAAAGTTTAAAGGACCGGCCGTGCACTTTACTCTAAAAAACAATCCTCCGAGAAAATTTGTGGCGTGATTCATTCATGCATTTTTTTTAACAACCTTTTGGTAGGAATCCAAGTTGCTGAGTACATAGACTGCTCAGGTGTTAGATCTGATCTAGTATGATAGTCAACGCAACCCGATTTGATTCTATTTAGACGTAGTATTGAGATTGTCGGTTGCGAATAGTTCAATGCAAATAAATATTATCACGCGATCATTGCTGTAGTATAATATTTACATGTGAAGTTTGCAGCACCAGGCATGATCCGTTTTTGTCTCTCCCAGATACCAGACAGATCCTACGATTACCTTGCTCCTGACTCTGCTTTTAAATCAGTTAAGTACTGCGATTTGCGCGTATACCAAAATTGATCCATCGATAATCACAAGTCGTCACTCGTCAGAGCCTCCGAGGCAGGCTTCAATGTTCAGCGTATTCACAAGAATGGATCCGTTTTTTCAGCATATAACAATCTGATCGTCGGTGGGGTAGTTCCCATATTCGCTTCTGTTCAGACAACCGACAAATGCGATCAGCAAATTAATCAAAAGGTATCTCGTTTTACAATCTGATTACCCCCGATCGAAGTAAATATTGCAGGAAGCTTCCATGACGTGCATGCATGGAGGGCCTTAACCTGGCTAAAGAATGGATCATCAGGAACACAGTTCTGGAATCTGATTTTGTGCTACGGTTACCTCCGGCATTCAGATGACGACTTCTAATAAATCTCGGCCAGCTAATATTTTTAAGAACATTAGGAAAACTTGCTTAGCTCAGATGTCAGCTTAGATAGTTGTTCTAATATCAACAACTAGAATTAAAATCCAACAAATCGCGAAAGAGCCTTAGCCTAGTGGTTAAAATATGCTCAATAACACCTAAGATCTTGGGTTCGACTCCCTATGGGAGCGAATTAACTTTTTAGAATTTAACAACGTTGTGCTTTCAGAGGTAGGAGACGTAGCCGTCAACAGCGAAACGCCAGTGGTGTGTTCATAGGGGTGAGTGTGCGTGCATTGTGAGTGTCTGGGTTATATTGTGTAATCACAAAAAAAAAATTAAAATCCAGAAAACATATTTTTTTTTTATTTGTTAACTTCCTGGTAGGCCCCTGGTTATTTGTGAACAAATTCCTCTAGTGTTTACGTTGTTGGATCCGGATGTTTGGCTCTACCAATTGTAGCTCCGACTGGCGATCTTGCAACTGCAAAATGGAATTTAAATCGGGCTACATCATCTTTACAAAGAATATAATGATTTGTATTTTTCACATATAAAGGTAATAATTGTGAAACACTGGTGAAGAACAATTAATATAGAAATCTGAGATAGTTGGAAGTGTTCTCAACAAATTCCTCTAGCGTGTAGTTTGATACGGATGTTTACTTCTACACCGGTAGGTAAGAGTCGTGATCTTGTAACTCCAAATGATATTGAAAGCAGGCTACATCATCTTTGGAAAAAACCAAATGATTTGTATTTTTAACATAAAGAGAATAACGGCAAACCTTTTTTTTTGATAAAACATACCTGTATTACTGGATAAGGAGCACGTACAGAGACACGTACAAATACAGATACGTACGCAAAGGATACGGGGCCAGCTGTCCCAACCATACTGCAGAGGACCCCCCTAGAAAAACGAAAATTACAAACAGGTCCTGCGTTCCCCTGCCTACCAAAGCCAGCCGCCACCGCTCGCCGTGACGCCGCCGGACGCCGCCGTCGACGAAGCCGCTGGCCTTCGCCCAGATCTGGAGAGACCCTTCGCTTGAAAGCTTCAACGGGCCGAAGAAGACACCCGTCCCACCGGACGGGATGAGGAACTCACCGGTCGCACATCGGCCGGGGCAGCGCCCCGATCCCTCCAAATCCCGGACCTGAACTCGCCGACAACGACAGAAGCCGCCGCGGGATGACCGAGCTCGATCCGCTCTCCCTCCAACCGCAGAACCCCCAGGCGCCACCGAATCCTTGAGCAAAAGCGCCGCCGGCAGTGTCACCTCACCGAGGCGAGACGACGCCGACCATACACGGGCCGGCGAACACCGATCCCACCTCCACACGCTCGTCGACGAAGCCGGAGCGACGCACCGCCGAGACGAGGAAGAACGCGAGAGGACCTTATTCCACCTTGACGCCGCCGCCGCCACCGCCTCGATGACGCCGCCGGGAAACTAACCCTAACCCTAGAAAGGGAGGGACCTAAACTACCAGCCAGCCGGAGCCCATCGGTCTCCCGCACCTCGCATCGGCCCGAGGGCCGATGGAGGCAGGGAAGACCGACAGGTCCGCCGGCGGCGACCGCAGCGACTTCTCTCCCTCCTCTCAACTGTAGAAGGGGACGAGAGGCTCGAGGGGTTGAGAGAGCATAACGGCAAACCTTGGCGAAGAACAATGGGTAGAAGTCTTAGTTGGGAAGAACAAGGCACACGCTTTACTTGATCATTTTCTTTTTTTTGAGATCACCCTTTACTTGATCAATGATACATTCAAGTTAAATAATTTGCAGATTGCAAACAATGCAACTGTCATTCGCGCGCGCGCGCACGCACTTCTCATATGTATGCATATCATTGCCATGTCATTACTAAAACTCATTACTTTTCAACAGCTAACAAATTAGTAAATGATACTGAGGTGTTCGTTGCATAGGGTCTAAAATTTAGAGGGAAGAATCTTGTCATTTAAGAGTATTAAATAAAGTTTAATTACAAAACTAACTGCAGAACCCCTGGTCTAAATCACGAGACGAATCTAACGAGGGTAGGTAAGCCGTGATTAGACGCTGGTTACTGTAGCATTACTGTAACATCACTGTAACAAAATATAAATTAATTAGGCTCGTTAGATTCGTCTCGTAAAGATGTACCTATCTGTAAAAAGGTTTTGTCATTAAATTTTATTTAGTACTATTAAATAATAAGATTCTCTTTAATGTGACAGATCTAAATGCTAAATGCTAAAGCAACGAACACCCCGCATGACTTATTCCGTAACATTTGCTACGACACTAGATTGGGATGACCATACACATCGGCCCAAGACGACATTATTTGAAACAAAAGAGCTTTAAGGCTGTGAACCGTTGCCACTGCCATCGTTGTAACCTGTTGCAGTGCCTCCGTTGTTCCCCGACCCACCGCCAGATCCACTGGCAAATCCGCCGTCATGGCCACCGCCACTTCCACCTCCGGCGCCGCCACTGTTTGCAAAGGTCGAGCCAAAAGGTCCACTGTTCATAACCGCACCTTCCCCGATTCCGTCGCCCGAGCTGGACCTGCTACCGCTCCCGATGCTTCCCCCAGAACCCCCACCGCCGCCACCTGCATTTGAATTTGCATCCCCATTGGTGCCAGAGCTAGCGAAATCGCCGTGGCCAAAGCCTGATGCTCCTCCGGACCCGTAACCAGACGCGTACTGGTCGTTGCCTTGCCAACCGCCGGTCCGCCGCTGCCTTGCCCTCTACTCCGACCAAAAACGTGGCTGCTTGTCCCAGCCTCGGAGCTGCCACCGGAGGCATGAGCATCGCTGAAGCCGGAGCCCCCCACCAGAGCCGTAGCTGGTTCCACTCCCAGACCCGCCGCCTCCTCCGTTTGCTTGAACATCAGCGGTGGCCTGAGGAGAGCTCAAGGCCACACCAATGCTAAGTAGGAACACAAGGCCAACAGCTAAGAGCTTACTGGTCTCCATGGTGAGCTAAGCTATGTATGAGGGCGATATGAGATGAATGCTAAGGGAAGGATTGTATGGTTATTTATAGTAGGAGAAACTTGGAATGGGTATTGAAGGTTGAGATTTGCTATTTCTCAGACAGAGACGTCGTCACGGTTTTGGAACAAATAGAATGTACATGTGCAATATTTATTATTTGTGAATATGGAGCAATTGAAGCTGCAATATTAAGTTCTCAAGTGACTAGTATCTTTCATACTTATATTGATCACATTCTATGGAAATAAATAGAATGTGTGACCGAGAGATTTAATGGCTGTTTGGCATGATTTCTCAAAATGCTTCTGCTCCTTTTATTTCCCAATAAAGAAAAAGATTTTGCTTTTCCTTTCAAGAAGCACTTCTCAACTTTGTACTACAAGCCGAAAGTTAAAGAAACATAGTTTCTCATGACTTATCTCACCGATCTTTGCATTGGTTCTATAATAAAAGCTGTTTTACCAAACATTTTAAAAAATACTTCTTGTATAGAAGCTATTTTATAGAAAAGCTATTTTGTGTAGAAACTGTTTTTTAAAGAAGCCCGTCAAACAAGCCCTTACAAAAACATATTAAAATGATCACATTCTATTATCCCATCCGAGTGAGGCCCGAACCTATGTAAAACGGTAATAATGTCTGTCTGCAATCACCGGTCCTCACGCTGCTTAGCCTCTCTCTCAGAACCATCCAGCGACAGCTCTGTCCCACCTGCCGACATAGCCCACAGCCCGCCAACAATTTATACTTCTAACTGATTTTTAAAAGGGCCCCAAAAATTATGGTAAATGAATCCTTGGTAGAGACGCTCGGTCAATCACAACACCAGGATTTATGACAATACATTTCTCCCCGTGATCCGTCTGAAGCATTTTTTTAAGAGAAAATACCCAAAGCTTCGGCCAGTCACTTGCCACTGTTTTTTTTATTACACAGTACAACTCATACACTCATAACGTACGCACATTTACCTCTATGAACGCACATACACAAACCTAATCTTTATGAGCATCTTCGAAGACCGAGCCGGCAAATCCTCGAGACTGACGAAGTCATCACTGACGCCTCGCTGTCGACGGCCACGTCGCCTACCGCTGAAAGTACAAAGCTGTTAAATTCTAGATAATTCGCTCCCACGGGGAGTCGAACCAAGGACCTGAAGGGTGCTACTCGGATGCCTTAACCACTAGGCTAAGACTCCTTTCGCCTCTGGCCACTGTTTAGCTGATCATTATTTCAACACACTACTAGAAAAACACTTCTGTAGATACGCTTTATTTAGATATTAGATACGTTTATTTTATGTCTATTAAGATATAGAGACGTTTTTATAAAGCGTGTCGGGGACGTATCCGCACGGGCCGTGTCATGTGCAATGTTTTAAATAGCAGGCTAAGGGGTTTAGCGGCATGTCTCTAAAACAACTAATAGCGAAGCTATAGCGGAAGATAGCGGTTAATTTGTACATGAACACAAATAGCAGTACACTGCCCCAAAAGGCTATAGCGGGCTTTAGCGGCAGCTATAGCAGGAGATTTAAAACCTTGGTCATGTGCCTGTAGTGATGTATTTTAAAAGCATGTCTAGAAGATATAATGCGATTTATAGCGACGCTATATACGTATCTACAAACCTATACACGATTTTATAGTTACGGTCAAGACACGTGTCTGTGAATTTAGAAACGCTTTAAAGTGTTGCTATTTAGAACGTTGTAAAAAAAACATATTTTGTTCCCTCATGCTCTTAACAAGTATTATTCGTGCAATTCGCGGGAGTTGAACCCGTGACCTTTTCATTTCATACAAACTCCCTTAACCAACTCATCTCACGTGCAACTATGATTAGAGTAAGATATGTATTCTTTTTAACTCATCCTATCCAAATGCATTGACGTCTCCAGCATTACAAATAGCGTGTCAAAAAGCGTCTTTAGATAAGATTACATACGTTTAAAGCGTGGCTAATATCGTATCACTTTTATGCGTTCTCAATATCGTGTCATAACCGTGTTTACGTAGGATACCAACGGAATGAAAGCGTATCTAGTATCATATAATTTCTCAATACGCGTCAACAAGCATTTTTACAGGGCTACTAACGTCAAAACCATGTCAAAAACATGTCTATTCGGCTATTGATGATTAAAGCGTATCTAATAACGTGTTAAATTGACACGATCTTAATACCGTGTCAAAAAACGTCTTTAGATGCTGATATATTGACGTTTATAAAAACGCATCTATAAAAACGTCTTTAGAAGAACTTTTTTCTTGTAGTGACATATATACTTATGTTTCGATTTTTTAAATGTGGGCGTGAATTATGGGAAATGAATGCTTAGTAGAGATGCTAAGTGAATCACAATTCTTAGATTGTTCAACAATTATTTTTTTCTTCAGGAGATCATTGTCAGAAGCTTTCTTTTTTCGTTTTACAAATTCTCTATGAGAAAAATGGCATTCAGTCGAGGAGGTACCTAGTTTCAAATTTGATGGTTCGTGATAGTTGTACCGATATGCACCGGCTTCGACGTGAGCTTGGGCCTCACCAATGTCTCCACACGAAATCACGTTTTCCCCATTCCTGGCCCTGCTCCGAGAGCCGACAAGGAACTTGCAGCTCGATGACTGTTGATATATTTTTGGCAACTAATTTTTGAACAGTGGTATAGTGATAGTAACCACTTTCCTTTAGAGCTAACTTTGCATGCAATGGATGTGTCATTGAAATATTTGGGGTGGAGAATCGCCATAATTAAAGTTTCGTACCATTCATAAAAATCTCAAGGCACTTAATTAGCTCACTTAGCTAGAGAAAATACTGCCATATGATGACTTTGTTTCACCGTAAACTTAGAATCCCAAAGGACAGCAGGAAGTGTCGCAACAAGCTTGATGTTTCTAGTCACACTGGTCACACGTACTGTAGCATTTTGACGAGATCTCATATGGAATTGCGTGCTGTGGTGGTGTTTGCGCCAAGCATGAGCCCTGCTTAATTAAACTGTAACTGTAATCATCTTCTAGTAACCTTGCCATAAAGTGCGTCGTTGCTTTGTTGGTTGCATTGATAAGAAAACTGCTAGAACTGTGTCAGAATGTCGTACAAGTAATAAGTTATAGAAATGTGCATTTTGATTACTATTACTCACATCCGTCCCTAAATATAGGTTTTTTTAGCACTCAAACACATAAAGTCTTAAAGTCAAAAGACTATACCTCTCATTTTACGTCAACTCATTCCTCCACCAACCCTCCCATCAACCTCATTATTTATCTTATCCTCAAAACGTCTTATACTTTGGGACAAAATTTGAACTCCAAAATGTCCTATATAAAAAGATGGATGGAGCAGCAATGACAGATGGTGTTGGATGACACTTCTAGTGGCTTGGCCCGGTTATGTGAGATGCATGAAGCATGCATGATATGTATGTGATGAAAATGATGGTGATGATTGTTTGCTTGTCTAGTATGTATAGTTCACATATTAGTTATGAAAAATCTTTCATGTGCACTATCTTGCCTGAGGAGGCAGACACGAAAAAGGAGGCTCTGCTTGGTTTGTGCAAAACTTGCGGCAACCAAGGCTATTTTAGTTTATCTTTTGGCCGATTTATCACATAGCATATTCGACACCGGAGCATTACCGGCATGGCTGGTTGTGGCTAGGAGCAAAACTGCTCAAATGCCAAAATGCTTACTAACGTGGCGTTGACCCCAAGCAACATATATAAGAATCTGCAAGAGGTAGATGTACCCTGAAAAATAATAGAATTTATGTTCACCCGGACCCACTTTTTAGCATTCAACGTAAGCGCACCCAGCCCATTAGACTATCTCCAACGGTTCGGTACGTAAAACCGATGATTGCGTCCTGGTGAGGTGGACAGGGCGCCCCGCAAAAATCCGCATCTCCAACGGCGTCGACGCAAAAATTGCATCGCCGCCGCCCCTCCACGCACCAGCACCTGCCGCCCCTGTCGACGCACCCGCACCGCCGCCGATTCGTCCAGCTCCTACTGCCCGTCCTCATCCGCCGCCGCACCGATGGGACGCAAAGACTCCTCTTCCTCCTCCACCGGCACCACCGTCGGCGGCAAGAAGGACGAGCCTATGTCGGTCTTCGCCATGCTCGCCTCCATGGACGCGCCGGCGAAGGGCAAGTCCTCCAAGGCCGCCGCGCCCTCCTCCAAGCCAAAGGGCAAGCCCTCTAAGGCGCCGGTCTCCTACCTGGCCGACGTCGACCTCTCCCCCCCCCCCCCCCCCCCCTCCGATGACAAGGAGGACGAGGCCGCCATCGCCGCCGCCAAGCCCAAGTCTGCCCGCGCTGTCGCCGGGCCAGGCAGGAGGTGCTCCGCGACGCCTTCTCCGGCCGCTGCCTACTTTGGATTGAGACGAGGTCGGGGTCGCCGGGGTAGAGCCGCCGCCAAATCCCAAACCTTGGCGTCATCGTCCCCGCTGCTCTCCAGCGCGGCGTCGTCGTTCCTACTGTTCTCCCCCTCCATCAGCGCCTCCTCGTCGTCGAGGACAGGGGCGGAGGCCAGACGCTCCCCTCCGCGCTCTCCCTCCTCAACCACCTCTCCCACCGCGGCGTGCCCGCCAGTGCCTCCGCCTTCGCCGCGCTGCTCTCGGCGTGCCCTTCTCGCTGCGCCATGGACGCGCCTCGAGCTCGCAACTGCCATGGACGCGCCTCCTCGGCGCCTCCTCGTCTTGGCTCGGAGATGACCATGGAGGCGGAGGCGGAGGCGGGATCAAGAGATGAGCACGAGCAGAGAGGAAAACGAACGAAAAAAAACCGATTCGATGGCGTGGAGGGATGGGGTGCGGGGGGTGCGTGATGAATTTGTGCGTGGCCGGCCTTCCGACTCCGATAATGCGTCGATGGAATGGGACATCCGTTGGAGACATGTTTTTTCACTTTTGTGACTCATTTCCTATGTAACTTCCAAAATGAGACATCCGTTGGAGACAGTCTTACATGCCCAATATGCGGCAGTCATCCAGTCTGCTGCCATGGCAAAGCAAAACTTAGTACCGCCCAACTGTCGGATCCTATTTCTAGAATCCTCGTGTTTACCGTACCAATTCCTGGATCAGTAGTTGGTACACACATACAAAGTGTTTCATTGCACATACACGATTATTTATTACATTCATAGGGTACAGTACATTGTTTTATGTTACAAACCAAGAGACTAGCATGCTAGCCAAAGTACAACAAACTACTGAAAGCAGATAAAACACTACGATAATTCCATAGGCAACTTGAGCAGACGGTGACCCTACACGTCGTAATCGTCTCCGGCGTAGTCTTCTTCCTCTGAATGATGATAGCAAGAGTGAGTACATAAGGTACTCAGCAAGCCCTACACTACTCAAGGGTGTAGATGCATGCATATATGGCATTATCAAGGATAAGGCTTCATAGTTCATTTTAGTGGAAAGCAAACTTTATGCATGGCTTAGAGAGAAATTCAATGGATTGTAGAGAAGTGAAACCATAGTTTATATAGTCATTATTTTAGTTGTTTGGCCCTGGGGGAGTATGAACATTCCCGCCAGTTCCCAATTTTAATTGGGCCTTCTGACCTCAATGGTCGTACCAACCCGGCACACATGCCACACTTCCGAAAACACGGGCTGACTACAACCCACTCACACGCCAAGGATTCATAGAGGTGGCTAATCAATACGAACTCGTAACAATAATGTGTCATATGCCGTGACAACGTCCATCCGGATGAATTTTACACTCTGCAGAGGTTATACACTTTTCCCACAAGCTACGCACCCGTTGCAAGAGGGTACGTAACGCTTATTCCATCTCCTCCGAGTAGTCTCACAAGCCCACCACGGAAGCACCAGGGACCCAGACACTTACAGTAAGTCTGTCACATGAGCGGCCAAATGATTGGCTATAACTCCCTGCACTGACTCATGGGGCATTAACTCCCCGAGGCCCTATCTTCCGCTTGCCACTACCAGCCTCCAGGTGGATACTTACTTGCAAGAGTACCAAGAAGGTAGGATAAGTCCTGCCCAGCCAGGTTCCGTGGTTGTACGAGAATCATTATGTTTACAGTCGCAAGAACCGGTCCTTATGTGGCCGAGCAAGCACCATATCCCACACAAGGGGTCTATCACACCATCATCAATTCACTAGTGGCCTTGCTTGCGATCCAACTCATCCCATGATCATCACCACCATCATCACCATCATCATCACCTTAGTTTGTTGCTACTCCCGACCCATATATTATCACACACACCACCAAACTCAGTTAACGCATTTATAAAAACAAGTATGTGAGATAAAAGGTGTAGCAATGTAGAAACATTGCAGGGTCCTAAGCAGTCTAGTAGCAAGGCAATCATGTGCCATCATGGAAATGATGGAACTGTCCTAAGGCTAACAAGGTGCCAGGTAATCAAGGGTAATTCAAGGATCATTACTTATGCCTAGTGCATAAATAATACTAAACAAGTAGAATAATAACTACACAAGTAGTAAAATAACAAGTAATGCATAATAATAAGGAATAGGCCAATAGGTGCATTGCAAAACAATAGGATCAATCATGATCAAGGAAAGTAGAGCTTGCCTTCAAGGTTTGGGTCTGAATCCTCCTCGTATCCCTCGTTCTCAAGGTTGTCCTCGTGCTCCTCATCGTCTACACGTAACAATGCTAAAAATAAATACTATGCGTAAACCAATAAATCAAATGAAATCAAATTAGAATCAAATAAAATAGAAGGGAGACAGATCAGAGGACATGATTGGGTTCAGGGGGATTAACAGCGGTGAACAGAACGAGAATCATCGGAATCGGAGGTAGAACGGTGAAGATATGGCTTCCGGAAGATTAGGAGGGGGTAACTAAGGCGGATGTGTACATAAAAGATGTTCAGGAGGGTTTCTGGGGTAACTAAGGGTGGAAATGGGTTCTACAAGTCAAATTCTATTTTTGGGTATTTTTGGGGATTTTTCTGTTAGAGGGAAAGGCTCGAAATAACCTTATGTGTACACAGAGCAGGGTGGCCTTAGCATTTCGTAACGCGTGCAGTGGCTGACATGTGGGACCGGGGTGTCAGTGAGACGGGCTCAGTGTGTACGTGTGTGCGTAGCGCGGCTGACGTGGCGGTGGGCTCCATGGGATGACGTGGCGCGTGCTGAGAGGCCGAGGCGGGGCGCGCGGTGGTGCGCGGCGGGGGCTCACCGGAGACCTCGCCGGCGGTGGCTGTGCTGCTCAGGGGCGAAAAACGTGTGGCCGTGGAGGTAGCCCACGTCGCGTCGGAGCTCTGGGGAAGCAAGCGCAAGCGCGGGGAGGGCTGGAGCGGCGGTGGCGAGCTCGTCGGAGGTGGAGCGGCGACGGTGTGGTGGCGGAAGTGCGCGCGGAATGGTTTTGGTGATGTTTGTGATGGTGCGTCAGGTGCGCGAGAGGACGGTGAGTGCATGCGGCAGCACGTCGGCGTCAGGCTCGCCGTGGTGGCGGCCGGAGACGAGATGGTGCGGCGGCGCAAGGCGGCGCTCGAGGCACACTCAGCCGTGGCTCGGGGCTTGCTTGCGCGAGTGTTGGGGAAGGTTGAGGAGGCTCTATGCTATGCGTAGGCAGTGGGGTTAGGGTAGGAGAGGGCTCGCCGGCGATCAATTTCGCGGCGGCCGTTAGAAATTGGACGGAATTGGAGGGAGATTCTTACCCAGGGGTGGTCGAGGGAGTGCTCTAGGTGGTGGTGGTTCTTAGCGGGGAGGGAGGCAGAGGCGGCGGTGAGGACACGCGTCCATGCGAGTTTGAAATGGAGCGGGGAGGGACGCGCCGTTTGCAAGCGCACGTGCTCGAGGGCGCGGCATCAGGCCCGTGCGGAGAAGTGCTACGTGGCGGCTTGGCGGCGTCTGGCGCCGGACGGGACACGCGGCGGCGAGGTTCTGCGGTGAGGCATGGCGAGGCGCGGGGTGGACGACGGCGTCGACGTCGTGCGCGCGGGGCTCTCGGGCCGGGCTGGCTGGGCGCGGCTAGGCCGGAGGGAAGTGGGGCACGTGCGGCCCAGCGGAGCGGGGAAGGATGAATGGGCCGAGGGAAATCGGCCCAGTGGCCGGGAGGGGGAAAAGAATGATTTAAACATTTTCCGAACTTCAGGAAATTCAAACAAATATCAAATCGAGCTCAAATCGGCTCAAATAAATTCGAGTAAAGTTTATAAATTCAAAACTCAAATCTAGCAACCATGTTGACAAGTCCCATTTTTAATTTCTTTCATAAATTCCCAGTTTTCTATATTATTGACTTAGCAAGTTTGATCTTTTATTTTCAAAAATTCTAAATGTGATCCTAAAATCTATGAAATTTTGCGGGAGTGATTTTATTAATTGATTGTTAAATTTGGGATGTGACACCAACCCCTCATTCTTTGGCTGACAGCAAGTCTTACTTCTTCCTTCTTCCTGGAATATCTTCCAGATCCCCCGTCCTCATCCAGGTGCCCTCTGGTGTGCCTCACTGCCCTCCTCCCCCACTCATTGTCACCAACAGCGTCCATCTCTGCCACCATAGGTGCTTCTCATCTTCCTCCCCTTGGATCCATCCATGGCCCAGCCACATCTCCCCTCCGGTGTGGATGAAAGTGAGTATTTTTTTTGGGGTTGGAAAAATTGGATTCAAAAGATGGAACCATTGACTTGATTAGTGGAACAATTCATTCAAAAGTTTATTAAAAGAATTCAATTTTAATGATGTAACAATTGATTTTCAAGGTTTGAACGTTTTTTGATGGCGGAACAATTGGTTTATTTTGGTGTCAATGGCCCTGCAGTATGTGCCGATGGCGAGATCGATGAATGGGGTCGAGTGGGGGAACATGACAATGACCACTAATGATGGTAGCTCCCGCAGCAGGCCGAGGGTGCCATAATGGGCTGATCGCATCTCAGACGGGTTGAGAGTGGTACATAGACAACTTCTGCTGGCCTAGGGTTAGCGACGAGCCATGCACCGTTACCGCAGCTGGGTGGGCCTTAACGTCTGCTTAATTTACTGTGTGGAGAGCCAAGGGGACTTTTGACCCCTGCTCGGGATTTCACTTCCACTGAGAATCAAACCCAGGACCCGAAATGCGCTATTCAGGATCTTTATCATTCAGAGAAAGACCCTTTCGCTAAAATAAAGATTTGGGTTCCTAAACTATTTTGGTGTTCTCATGATCTCATCTGGGTATTAGCGTTGCTTGTACACCTTGATTGAACGAGTGTGGACAACATCTAATTTACTGACAACTGAAGGAAATTCGTTCATTCTATAAAGTCAAAATGCTTCTTCTCGTTCTCCATTCAATGACAGTGGAAAGGTTTTAAGAAAAAACTATACTAGAGCGAAGTTTGCAAATCTGGAGAATATAATGAATATTTATAGTGAAACAAATAGTAATTTTAGGTAAGTAGGAGAAAAGTTTCAATCGAGCCAAGGAAAAGTCTAATGAAGTTGAATCAATTCTACATATAGAAACTTTTCATTTAGCTAATTTTTTTAGATAGAATAAATGTTGATAACAAAGTAAGGAAAAAGTCACAAAAAAAACGTTACCCTGACTATGGTAGTAATCAAGCCATGTTCGCTGCGTGACTAGGAGGGCGTGAAGTGAGATGAGATGCAGATGGACAGTTTGGATCCGATGGAGGAGATGTGAATGTGATTCCACGGTGAAAGTGCAGTAACCCCATATGGCCTGCTCCCTGACTGTGTGGAGCTCGTGATCAGGAGCTTCAGATGCAAATGTGGCAGAATTAGCATTTCAGCGCGCCCTGCAGCACAGACCCGTCATTCTCAACTATTTTGTGCTGCCCGCCGGTGAAGCAGCAGGAGTTGCCACACACTCGTACTCACTATCACTTAAAGTCGGAAAAGTAGCGTCCCGACCGGCATTGGTACGCTCACCAACAGCAGATAATCAGGCTGTTCGGCAGGCTGCAGCTGCGGCTGCGGCTGCAGAAAAAAAACTGCAAACACTGTAACATCTCTAATTGATCCAAAGTATAGGTATTTTTTTCAGCAACAAGAATAATTAAGAGTATACGTGAGTTGACCATGTTTATCCCTTTTAATGTTACTGTAGTCAGGTAACAAGAAATAAAATTTTACTTCAATTCATCTGGGTAAAAAAAAAGAATAAACATTTGGTTAAAAATATTAGAGCGGTTTTATTTCAAAACAGGAACCTATTCATAATTCTACTAGGTGAGTGCCCGTGCGTTTCTACGGGATGTCCAAATTTTTTGCAAGGCAACAATGCAAACAAACAATTTAGAAGACGACAATTTAACAGAGACGTGCTATGAAACACTTTGTTCGAACAAACGTATTGTGTACATTACACACCCGTAAAAGCACTCCCTTAGTTCATTTCAACTCTTAGAGATACCATAGCTAATTGAGATGAATATCAAATACAACCGAAAGAAAAAAATGAATACTGCAGTAAAGCAATATAATGAAGTTGTACCAGAAGTTGAGTCTTCAATATCTCTACTACATGCACTAAGGCAAAATATAATGAAGTTCTACCATGACTTCAATCTTCAATATCTCAACTACATTAATGGTTTTTTTCCTCCTGGCAGTGAGCTGCACAAATTGTTTTATCAACTTCGTCTGTAACAAAAAAAAATACATTATACATAATGGGGATATTGAATGATTTTTCTTTGCATGTATAGAGCCTGCCAATTTTACTCCAGTAGATCCTATTGGGTTTATAAACCACTCTAGACACAATAAATTTTAGGCAATAAAATGTATAAAAGCAAAAGCAGTAAATAGAAAATGCTGGAAATAAAGAAAAAGCTTCATTGGAAGCGGGCCCAAAAAACAAATTCTTGCCGCAGCCCACAACTCCCTGGAAGTGGTCCGGTCCACTTAGCTGTTGAACAGAAGTGCGGCCCAATTTTGCCGGCCTGCACGCAAAAACACAATCACAACCGTCGCTTCTGGATGAATGGCTGAGGGCTGCCGCACGCTGAACAAAACCGACGCGCGGGAGAACCCTAGCTTCACTTCCTCTCCGATTTTCACGGCGGCTTTGCACGCAGTGCAATGAAGAAAGCCGCGGCTATGGTGCGGCGGCGTGCGCGCAAAGCTCCTGCGGCAGCAGCTGATGTCTCCCTGGGCGAGGAGTGCTGCGGCGAATCTCATCGTCGGTGTGCGCATGCGGGTCCGTTTCCGCGCGCGTCGCCATCGATGTACCTCGCCGTGGTAGATCTTACGCTAGCGCGAAAGATCCCGATCCCAGTGGTGACGATGGCAAGAGTGAGGAGGGATGGCGGCGGCGGGCGCCACCACGACGACCCCGGTATCGACTGCGCATGCATCTGACTGCAGTAAGTTATCACATGGCGACTGGGGAATTTTGGGGATTTCCCTTGATTCTTGGGTTCTGATTTGGCAAACACATATTTGAATCCGCTCCTCTCCTTCTACATGATGTCCAAGAATTAAGATCGGCAAATAATCCCCAACATCATGAACACGCAAGCCCAATTGTCATCAATTAGTTTAGATAAAAAATTGTCAGCACGTAATTAGTCACGCAAGAAATCAACTATGCTACCGGACCGCAATTAGGCACATACACATTGCTGACCAGACGGCAATTAGGACTAATCATGACAAAATAAGCATTAACAGATGCAAAACCGATTGTTTTACCATGAAAGGCACCTTAAGCGTCCGTTTCTCTACTGTTAGTTGAGAATTTTAGTTGCGAATTTTGGGATTTTAGTGTGCCTAAGTTCACAAATTCAATTGTAGTTTGCTCATTCCCCTCCTACCCGCTGACCGAGACATGAGAACCCTAATCGCCATGATCTGGATCCAAGCTTTTATGCAATTAACGTGTCCTGAGCTTAATCAATTCGCATGATTACGCAATTAACGTGCACGGAAATTAGAGCTAATCGACCACGATCAGGACTAATTACGCCCTATTAGCTGCTAACAATAGCAATTAACATCCACTAATGGGGGAGTTGGCAGGGGGTTGCGGGATTTTTGGTTGCTGGAGCGCGATTTTTGGTCACTGGGGTGGTGGCTTTTGAATCGCATGCCTGGATTGCAGGGGCGGGATTCTTGGTCGCAGGGGAGCCGAATACATGTTTTCGGAGGCAGAATAAGCCGGGGGTAGATGACCACTTCGGAATTCATGAGTTGTAGAGAAAGCTTGAGACGAAAATTCCAAACACTAAACTCTAGCCGCATAGCTCGACATCGGGTCGTTTTTCCCTCTCACACCGTGAGCCACTTGAAAAGGATAAAAGCAATACAGAGATTTGCTAGTTCTCAAGGATTTTGTAAATCTTTCTGCCATATTACCGGAACAAACAAATCATATGAGCTCTTGACAGTTCATTCATATAGAGCTACTTTTGATTCCTCAATATCTTTTTTCTCATTAATTACCCAAGACTCTCTCATTTCCATATAAAGATCATTCCTTTGCAACAATAATCCAATACTCATCACAAAAATAAGGAGCTAAAAGATCAACCACCTTAATACCTGTTTGAAGATAGATAATTTCACATCTAACTGAAATAAAGGTAGGCACGGATCTATGAAGAGGAAATAAAGGTAGGCACGGATCTAGGACCCAATTGTCAATAGGCTCCCCAAGAACGTTTAAAATCCATCTGAGAGAGCCTCCACCGACTGGAATACTAAGAGGACCGAGCTCACGTATCAGTAAATTCTATTCCTCTCATGAACCCGTTTGTAGCACTCATAGCTGCATCTCTAACTCGATTATTTTCTAGTAATTAATTGTTGTACCTCACAAGCCACGTTAATTTTCTTATCGGCAATGTCCTAGCTCTCTTAACTATCAAAGTGTTATAAATATAAGGCAACTTGCCTGGGGAAAAGTGATATCTAGCACAGGTCCAATTACCATTTCTTTTTGTAATTCTGAAACATTTATAAGCAAAACTGGAATATTTAGTTCTTAAGTGATTAGATTGCATATTTCCTGATCGTATATCCTATGAAACAAATTAAATGCACGTCTGTAACATTATTTTCTTGAATATGCAACAATAAATTAAAGCTAGAACATTCTAGTTATTTCTATATGAGAGGATAAAGTTAAAAAAGAACAAGAAGAACTATATCTAGTCATTGAAAAAGTAACTCAGAGATTAATCTTAGTCACCTGAGAATAATTAAGGAGACAACACCAACAATATATAAGGGATATACAAATGGAAAAATGAGAGAATCTGTGGGCTACGTGATGGGTCGGTGCGCCCATTAAACATTTGAAACCATGAAGCTTTTATTACTTATAATTATTTTATAAGAAACAAGTGAAATAAATTATTACATTCGACCAGCTCTAAAAAATTATAAACATGCAGTTCATGGTCGTTGATCAATATTCTTACCATAGCTACCATTGATGCCTTTGTATCTAGCTTTGACCACCAGCCTCTCCTGCACCAGAACCGGAACCAAACCCACGTCCAAATCCATTGGATGCATCACTTTTTCCGCCGCCGCCACCACCGCCTTGACCACCTGCTTCAGTGTTAGAGCCACCATAATTCCATCCTCCATTGCTCCGACCAAATCCGGCACCTAAACCAGCACCTTCCCCGAATCCATTGTTTTGTCCCTCGCCGCCGCCGCCTCCACCACCACCTCCCTTGGCATAATTTCCAAGACTCCCTCCTCCCTTGGATAAATTTCTATTGTATGGTCCATATCCTCCCGCTTCACCATACCCAGAGCCTAAACCACTACCAAACCCGGATCCTCCATTTTGTCCGCCTCCACCACCTTTTCCACCACCACCTCCGTTAGCATAGGCTCCAGCGTTAGGGTTTGGAGTTTCACCATTCCCAGAGCCTAACCCAGAACCGTATCCAGAACCACCATTCTGCCCACCTCCACCACCTTTGCCACCTCCACCTGCATTAGCATAACCTCCATTAATAGAGTTTGTAGCTTCACCTTGCCCGGAGCCAGATCCTACACCAGATCCAAATCCTCCATGTTGTCCGCCACCACCACCATTTCCCCCACCACCTCCCGTAGCATATGTTCCATCATATTGTCTGTATCCTCCAACTCCGTCTAAACCTGAGCCGGATCCGGATCCAGAACCGTATCCAGCTCCACCATTTTGCCCACCGCCTCCACCTTTTCCACCCCCACCACCTCTAGCATACGCTGCATCAAAAGACTCGTATGTCATAGCCTCGCCTTTCCCGGATCCAGACCCTGACCCAGAACCCCAGGTGACACCATTGCTTGATCCACCACCACCTCCTCCTCCCCCACCTCCACTAGCGTATGCTCCACCAGAACTCCCATTTGCTACCGCTTCACCAAACCCAGAGCCAGAACCAGATCCCCAGCTAGCACCATTGCTAGATCCACCACTACCACTGCCACCACCGCCACCACCACCTCCACCACCTGCAACGCTTGCATATTTTACAAACCTTGCTGCATCAGAGAATCCAGTGCTTAAGAGGACAATGAAGCTGAGAACCGCAAGCTTAGATGCAGCCATTGCGAGCTTAGGGGTTGGAGATGTGACTACTATTTACATGTTTATTTATAGTGCAAGTCAAAATTTAGCTTGACAGAGTCAATGTAATAAATTAGCCAGCTTTGGGAACTAATAAGTGAGGTGTGCTGATTCAAAACGGTGATTGAGGTGTAGTACATATGACTTTGTTATTAAAATGTGTTTATTCTATTTCTCGAGATGGCTGACAGCAGTTTGAATTTGACCTTCTGTCCATAAATGCATGTACTAGATCAAATTCCCACACTTTAGCATCCAATGCATAAATCATGTGACGGTCAAACTTGTGAATATAATTTATGGGATGTAATAATTCAGCATTTGTTGTCAAAGAGCTCTCAATGCACTGAAGAAAGCATGTGTATCGAAAGTTCAGAGATGGCTCAAAATGTGAATGTCAGTTGCAAGAACATCTCAAGCAGGTTGAGTAAAACCAGTTGAATAATGGCATGTTTACTCCCCTAAACCCAGCTATACTCAATGCCTTCTGGAAGTCAAAACAGATTGAGAGTAAGATCCTCTCACCCGCACCACGCCATCCCTCTCTGCGTCATGCCACGCCACCCCTCATCATGCCACACCACCCCTCGCCGTGCCACGCCGCAGCGACTAGGAGCCCGCGCTCCCCGCAGCGCTGTGCGCAAGCTGCGAAGAGGTGGCACTGTGTGTGGATGAGGATGGCGCGATGGCCTGCCACGTCGTGCTTGGCACACGCCAAGCCTGCCCGCATTGCAGTCGTGTCTGGCCGGGACGCGTCTGGCCAGGCCTTGCGCAGAGTTTTGCTGTGACGTACAGTGGCTGTGGCGCACAGAGTGCAGTGGCAATGGAAGGTCGCAGCGCCGACGGGAGTCGTGGAGGCGGCGTCCACATGCACACAGGGATTAACGAGGGGTCAAGGAGGGGTACGACCTCGCTGGGGCTGCCAAGGTGATGGCATGGTGGGTGCGTCTGGCGGGCTGGCGTTGTGACGCCACAAGACGAAATGGTCGAGGCAGAGGAAGAAGGGATGGGGAGGGGCATCGTAGGGCCGGAGAGGGCGGGGAAGTCGGAGAACGAGCGGCAGGGTTCGGGGCGGCTGTATTTGGTGAAGCTCCGGCCAGATCCGTCGAGGCGGCGGCAGTGGGTTGGGCGGCGGCGAGCGGAAGGAGCCGACAATTGCTTTCCGCCAATACCCAGCCGAGTTACCGAATGGGATAGGGGAAAGGGGGCATTGAGTAGATTTTCTCAATAGTGGGGAGATTTTTTAGGGTTGAGTAAAAATTTAGGTTGACTCTATGGGATACTCAATCTGTTATAGAAGGTTGGTTGAGTAAAAAACCAAATTTTACTCAGTTGGGACAGTTTACGCAATTGTTGGAGATACTCAAAGTAGTTTGTTTGCTTCCTAGCTTGTTCACGCAGCATGGAAAAATATGCTATAACTGACATAGTCAAACACGTAGAGATCTTGGTGGCATAAGATTAGTCTAGATTCTAGCATAAATCCTACAAACAATGCAAGTCAAAAGTAAGCTCCAGTTCTCTCAACTACTCCGATCCTGTGTGCCTCGTGTCCCGCGTTGCAGCGGGAAACGTTGCACCGTCACGGTTAGGGATGGCAACGGGTCGGGTTTGAGTCGGGTGGAGTCAAAACCCGCCCGCGAAGAAAAGTGCTTGGGTGGAAAATGGCACCTGCAGGTGAAATTGCGCACCGACGCCCGTCGGGTCTCCGGTGGGTGTCGGGTGCCCGTCAGGTTTCAGCAAAACACATATGAAAAGAAATATCTCAATGATTTCAATACAATACAAACATGTCCAGAATCAACAAATAGTCTCAATTTAGCATAACATGTCCATAACTTTGTGTTAACCTACAATAACAATCTTCGATAATCAACAAAATGCCGCACTTCCATTCCGGTTAAGGAAAAACAAGTAACAATGCTAATATTGATTCGGAGTGCAGGCAGTATATACACATCTCAAACTACACTGTACAACACCACGCCTAGAGGCTAGAGGAATCAGAAAGGTGAGGAACGACAAAGCAAGCCCCTGAGAAAATCCATAATAAAGCATTGGACTTTGGATTGCACGGCAGTATGTGCAAAAAAAAAAAAATTAAAGAAACCATCCGAGTAGTGGAGTTAGCAAATAGGGTGCGGCGCCATGACTTTGTTGAGCTGGAGCCACGCGTCCTCCGAGCAGAGCAGGGCACGGCCCCAGCCTCGCCGACGAACGCACGACAGCAGTCCCAAGGCTTCGGGCCTGACTTGGAGAGACCAGCAGAAGCGGGCTGCGGTGAGGGAGGCGGATGTGACTGGGGCTGCGACGAGATTTGTGAGGCAGAGGCGGCGCGAGTGGAGACTGGAGCGGCGGCGAGAGGTTGGGCAGCAGCGAGAGACGGGAGAGGGTGCGGCGGCGTGGGAGGGAGTGGAGTGGGGAGCCGAGTGGATAAGGTTGAGTGGCTGGTTACAGTTCGTTTCGTTGTTGGGCCGGACTGAAAAGTAGACTTGGGCTGAATTCAGGCGCCCGTCGGGTCACCCGGGGGTGAGATATAAAACCCGCGCCCGCCCAAAATCTTCGCGGGTCGGGCGCGGGTGAGATCCACGGGTGAAAAACAGCACCGCGTCCGCACCTGTCGGGTGCAGGACCCTTTGGGTGCCCGCACCCGCGGGTAAAATTGCCATCCCTAGTCAATACGCCACCTCCGATCCAATAGCTTTTCCACATTTTTTTGCCTGCCCGGCGGTGGCAAGGAGTTCAAGCCAAAGGATGCTGAAGCTTTCCTTGCCATGTTGAATATAGTGTTCACCTCCGATGAGAATTTTACATGCGCAAGAATGTCACAATAAAGGTTAAAATAGGATTGCATGCATTTTAATAATAACTATGTGTGGCTCAGAAAATAAAAAGAGCACTCAAAATAGAGAAGCTCACGCGTACCCAAAAAGCTATTATGTTAAAATAAAATAGAAAAAGTCCATTTTACTCCTCAAAAATCACTTTGTCTAGTTCACCCCCTAAGCAAAATGATGACTAACTTTGGCTATTTCATTTTTTTATCAGCAACTTAATAATTTAGTTATTCATTAATCTATTTCCTTTTTATATATACTAAATATTTTGAAAACTAGGATCAACATGCTTACTTTACAATTCAATAATTTTAAGTTCCAACTCAGTTTTTTTGTAAAATATTGAAACGATATATAAAAAATATTGACAAGTACAAAACCAGTTCAAACATCTTATATGACTAGATTCAATATTTTATAATAACAAACATTTTGGATATACAGTTAAAATTGGAGGTCATGGTCATGCAAATCTTCATCAACCACGGGTAGAGGTTTACAATAGAATTGGTCTTTAATAAACGTCTTCATCGAACTATGGTGGTCTTTGTCATTTGTTTTTGTGAGCTTTGTCATGAGTGATCGCAGACGGATGTGCTGCAACTTTGTAATAATAGGCTGTAGCCTCTCTTGAGGTCAAGGCAGGGTACTCTTTTGTTTTCCCATTATCTAAAAAAAATACAGTTAAAACATTTTTGTAGAAAAAAATCAAGGTAATAAAAGAAAAATATTGAATGATACGTCTAAAATGAATTTTGGAATAAACATTCAAAAA
Source organism: Eragrostis curvula (assembly GCA_007726485.1). Classification (NCBI taxonomy): domain Eukaryota; kingdom Viridiplantae; phylum Streptophyta; class Magnoliopsida; order Poales; family Poaceae; genus Eragrostis; species Eragrostis curvula. The sequence goes on along the minus strand of CM017439.1, from coordinate 24,714,860 downwards.
ATACAAACAGTATATCCTTGTGGATCAAACATTGTGAATGACTGAAACGGGTTTGCAGTGGAGCAGAGGGCAACATTCAAACGGAATTCGGCCGTTGAATGTGGCATCACGCTCTACACAGACGGCAGGGCGGAGAACATATAGTGTTTATCATGGGTTTCGTGTGTTACCGTGTTACCAATCGTTATAGCGCCTTGACATATACTTACAAATTCTAAAAAAAAGATGTGAACAGATAGAGCATACAACCATCTACCGTCGTACAAAATTAAGATACATGTGAAACTTGTGGAAGGGGAAACAAAAAGAGAAAATAGTCTGTGAAATAGTGACAGTTGCGGGTTCAAGATGAATAGTGACTGGTTTGTGGGTTCAATATGAACAGTAATGACACACACTATTCACATGCTGATTTGTCTCTCTTTGCACAAGTTTCAGTTGTACCTTAAATTTGGTATGATAGTAGATGGTTGCATAAGGATTCTAACGATGTGCGGGATAAGGATTCTATGATTTTCGAGAGGAAAGATTAACCATGAAAACAAAAAAAAAATAGCAAAGAAGCTCGATAAAATCCAGCATTAATGACATGCCTTTTATCAAAGACATTAAATAGGCAAAAAAAGTGTTGTACAAAAATTTGGCCCTGAAAAGCAGGATGCATCAATTTTTTTTATACTATTTAATTTTGTTTCTTGTTAATATTTCAATTATTATAAACTTTGAACCTCAATTCTGAAAAATTATTTAATACTCTTTCCTAAATTTAAAACTTCCCAGCACAAACCAAACCCCCGGTGTCAAGAAAACCTCTCTATCTCTATCCGTTTCTTCGAAGTTTCAATCGGGCCAAAGCCCATTCTTTTACTTCTACCCAAGTCACAACACGGCGCATGATCACCATAGCACCTAAATGTGGTGTGTTGGTGTTAATGGAATTATGGATGGGAAATTAAAATTTCTTTATTTGGTTGTTGCAAGGGGTAACCCTTTTGAATATGGTTCCTTGTGGACCAGTTCATGTGCCGTGTGCTAGCTAAGAAGCCTGCTGCCTCTTAAGGCCGTGCTAGCTTGGTCATATATGACACATTAGCTTTCATGGAATTTTTAAAACCGTCAGTGGAAATTGGTCTTCCACGACTATATACATAAAAGGAAATTCAAACGGTGATCAAATATCTCTTAGTTCTAATTAATCACGAACTGGAGGATATATATATATCTGATGAATTATCATTCATGCTTGAAGGCTAAAATCGTGAGAGATTTAAGTATCTTTCTCTATATGCATGAGATACTCTTTTTTTCTTCATATTGTCATTTAAAAATCACAACTTTTTTATATGAAAAGTTGAAACAAGACAAATTTATATGAAAATGGTAGCTCTCGGTGATAATGGCTAATGGACCACAAACTTGGTGCTAGCTTATGTGAGTAGTAGCAAATTTACACAAATGAATGATGGGATGAGCAGGAAGAGAAGGGTGCATGCGTATTTATAGTCTAGAGGCCATGCAAAGCTGTAGTGCAAAGTGAGTACGCTCACTAGTTTATTATCGAGGAAATGTTAGAAGAAAACGACGGGTAAGGTAGGTTATGAATTTTCGCTTGATATAGCGCGTATTTATAGTGCTAACTCAGCAGGCCTGACAGTGTTACGTGTGGAATGAATTAGGCATCTGAAAAATGTATCACATGGTTGATGGTTCTTGTTCATACTTATTAACCAACTAAATAGTTAATTAATACTGAGAGGTCTGGCAAATGTGTCGTGTATTGCTTAGGCACGCAGAGATTCTCTTTGGCCGCGGGTAGTATTTGACTGAATTCAAACCAATTTGCTGAACTCTACCATACTGCGTCCACGGACATATGAACTAGACCGGTCAAACGCAGGGCAATCTGTCAAGCAACATTGTTGCTCCGGCGTACGATTATCCACTGTTCAGAGTTCAGAAGTTTGACTAGGGCTTGCGGTCGATCGTTGACACTGAATATAATGTTTGGGCAGTGGGTGTAGAGCGGCAGTTTCAGCTCGCAAACTATTTATCAATCCTTGTGTGCGTACTGCCAATTGAACAGTGACATGCAGGGCATATGTATATAGACGATACAACTACGCGTAGGTTAACACTAGTTACACTATATAACTACCACGAATACAATAAACCTGCATGGCGCGGACATCGAGACATAGCAGGGAGCTGGATGTCATATTCATACTCTTTCTGGGTAAGAGTTTTGAATTTCGGTTTGCGACCTTCACATTCACCAACAAATATATACTAACTTGTTTCGGCAGAAGGTATTAGTAGAAACAGTAGCATCCTAATTTCTTTTGTTTTGAACAAAATTTGAAAAACACTCTACCAAACAATGATCCAGATAAGCATTTTGTTTTAATTCTAAATTGGACTAAAATGTTTTTGACCAAATTCAGTTTGGTGTTGCAAAGGGAAAAGGCTAAACTTCACGAGGTTCAGGCCGAAACTTTGAAGCTTGGTTCTTCATGACCGGAGATTCTAAGGACTTCATTTCAGCAACAATGAACCAAGCGTCTAAGTAACGATCCGTCACAAACATGAATCCAACTAATTAGTAGACCAAACCAAAGTGCAGGAAAAGAAGGCATCGAACAGCACCCAGCAACGACTCATTTGCTGGAAAATTCGAGGAATGCACACAGCAGCGCCTCATATACTTGGGATTCCACTGGTTAAAACCAGGGAAAAGAGATGGAGAGAAAATCTGGTACATGACCGTAATATATACACCTTCAGCACATATAATCTGAGAAATATTCATACATACACTTTGTATACAAGACAGTGTGCAATAAAGCAATTATTTGACACATACGCACATAAATGGAACTTGCTATTAAACACAACCACAACTACTCTTATTACAGCAGCCATGTCCAGGCCATTTATTCCTTATTATTATTGGAAACAATACACAGAAGCGTACTAGCTAGAATCTGATAATATGTTGTGTGTAGAGGTTTTGTTCATTCGTTGCTATTGAAGTTTTAGGGGTACCCACCACCACTGTTGGCAGACCCAGAGCCACTTCCTGAACCGCTTCCAGATCCATTGCCACCTGGACCACTTTGCCCACCACCACTGCCACCTCCTTGGCCGCCTGCCTGAGCATACCCACCACCATAAGGACCGTATCCACCTGCCTGGCCATATCCTGAACCGGAACCCGAACCTTGTCCAGACCCGCCATTTTGCCCGCCGCCGCCACCTCCACCTTGGCCGCCTCCCTGGGCATAGCCTCCACCATATGGGCCGTATCCACCAGCTTGGCCAGAACCAGAACCATAACCACTTCCAGATCCTCCATTTTGTCCACCGCCACCACCTCCACCTTGTCCACCACCCTGAGCATACCCTCCGCCATATGGCCCATACCCACTAGCTTGACCATACCCAGAGCCTGAACCAGAACCAGACCCAGAGCCCCCATTCTGTCCACCACCACCACCTCCACCTTGGCCTCCTCCCTGAGCGTATGACCCACCATTAGGCCCATACCCGCCGGCCTGACCATACCCAGAACCGGAGCCAGAGCCATATCCTGACCCACCATTTTGTCCCCCTCCACCTCCCCCACCGCCGCCGCCTCCACTAGCATATGCACCACCAGAAGATCCACTTGATTGGCCATACCCAGAGCCAGATCCAGATCCCCACCCGGAACCATTTCCAGACCCATCCCCACCACCACCTCCCCCTCCGCCGCCGCCGCCCCCGGCGCTAACATATCTAGAAACCCTTGTAGCATTGGACAGTCCAATGCTGAGGAGGACGATGAAGCAAAGAGCTGCAAACTTGGTTCTAGCCATTGTGATCTGCCAAGCTTAGTGAAGTAGATGGATGGGATGAGATGGAGGAGAAGGCATCATGTCGTATTTATAGTGCTAGAGGTCGTGCAAAGCTGCAGCGCAAGTGGTTTTTTGCTCTCTAAATATTCTTGAGGAATGCATTCGTTTAGGACAACGAAAACGACGGGTAGGTAGGGCAGGGAGTACGACTTCTTGGTTGATAAAGCATTTTTTTTTCTCAGTTGCCAGACTTTGATCGTGTGAATTCAGTTTATAGCGCGGCAGGTATGAATGCCACGTAATCTTAGAACCAGGCATTTGACCAGCAAGCTGACAGGAAAGTGAGAGTTGCTCTTGCAACCATATGTACTCAGTTCTGACTCGTGAGTTAATAACATTTTACATTTTGAACGACACTCACTAGTGATTCGTGAGTCGGAAGTTGGTAAGGGCTCCGCGAAATGGCTCGGCAGCTTCTAGCTTGTACTTAGCGAGCAGTTACTACTACTTGGGCCTTCTGTGTCATATCGTGAGCATAAGATAAGCGCGTCCTTTGGCAGAGCTGTCATTCTGGTAAATACTAATTGAGTACAAAGAAGTGCACTCTCGCGCGCGGCGCTCAGTTTTTGACTGAAACTAAACCAGGGTGAGGAACTCTGATACCCTGCGCCGACAGACATATGAACATGAACTACTACTAGCTACTAGCTTGCATCCGCGTGGAGAAATATCTCAGCTGTTTGGCACTCTGCGATACCGACGTAAAGCGTAGTTCAGACACATTATCCATCGGTTTGACTTGCGATGGATATATCCGGCCAAACGGAGGAGACTTTCCGGATAAGCAAGACAGCTACGCAGGCTCACGCTACCACCACACCACAAATACTATAGTGACTGGATAGCTCGAATTCCGAGCTGGATAGCATGGCAAGCGGCGACGGCGTTATCTATAGCATGCATATGCTGGGATTTTCATGTGCTGTCAGTTCATTTGTCAAACGCGGCGTGCGGGGCCACAGGTTTGGTATTCCGGTCGGCGCCGGGAAAGCGAGCGAGCTCGACGACATCGTCGTTCAGGGCGTGCTGCGCTGTGCTTTGCTATGCTTGGCAGGTCCGGGACCCCCGTGCCCGAAACTTGGAAACCTCAGAAAGGAGAAAGGTTATTGTTTTCGAAATTTGATTTCAGAACGTTCCATGTAAGAGAGCTATGAGCGTTGCGAGCGCGTCTGAATTTTGCGAGATCGTGATATGTATAGTACAAGTACAAGCTCTTGTTTCCTGCTCTGCTCTGTATCTGATGCTCTGCTCTTGTTTCCAGCAGAGCACCATCACATAAGCAGCGCCGATTCGTGGACTCGGACTTTTTCGTAATGGGTTGAAGTGGGCTTTGAGAGGCAATATTTGGGCTTTCCATCAGTACATTTTTTTTTTCGTCTTGCTGTATGCTAAGCCCATGGGAGGTTTGAAGGCAAACGGTGAATTTTAATAACCGATGATACATTGGGCTAGGGACAGAAAAAAAAGGTAGAATCTTTTGATAACCGATGATAAACAGATTACAACGAGGACAACAAAAGGTGATACACACTCGTAGATAGCCATTACATCTCAGTTCAGCATGCTGGACTACCTACACCCCCTACAATCACGAAGCCCAATTTATTCCTGACAACAACAAATGCCCTGAAACCAAACAAACAAAGCCTAGCAACTCAAACAAAACTCATTGCACGAACGATAGCAAAATGGACTGACACACTAATGCTGGGCTCCAGCTGATGCAGTTTTGCTCCATGAAGGGACTGAATTCTTAGTGGATTCCACCGCTGCCGGATCCGGACCCAGCGCCGCCGCCGCCTCCTGAACCGCCCTTCTCGCCACCACCACCGCCGCCGCCGGTGCCAGCACCAATACCCCTGGCGTAACCCTGAACCCCATGAGCCGTCGCTGCCGGCCTGTCCGGAGCCACCACCAAGACCGCCTCCGGAACCGTAGCTGGGAGCATCGGCCGCACCACCACCGTTACCACCACCGGCACCAGCGCCGCCACCACTGGCGTCGGCGTTGCCACCGCCGTTGTAACCGGGAGCATATGCTACGCCACTCTCACCCTGGCCTTTGCCGACACCGCCACCGACGCCGGAACCGAAGCCGCCGTTGGCGCCACCACCCTGGCCGCCGCCGGCACCCTTACCATCAGCGCTAGCGGTGTTGCCACTGCTCGGGCCGGGGGAAGCGCTCTCGCCATGGCCAGAGCCGTAGCCGGAGCCGGAGCCGGAGCCGGCGCCGCCGTTGGTGCCACCACCGCCGCCCTGTCCGCCGCCGCCGCCGGAGCCCCTAGCGAAGTTCCAGAAGCCATTCCATATGTCGCCGCCGCTCTCACCGGACCCACTGCCAACACCGCCTCCACTGCCACCACCGTACCCGGCTCCACCGGACCCACCGCCACCTCCACCGCCACCGCCACCGCCGCCAGCTTGAGCGGTGTTGCCTAGCAACCTAGCCAACCTCGAGGCATCGGCGAGGCCAATGCTCAGGAGGACGACGAGGCCAAGAGCTACGAGCTTGGTGCTGGCAGCCATTGCTAGTGAGCTCGGTTGGAGTGAGGCGAGGTGGGTGATGAGCCCCAGGTTTGCATGGGTATTTATAGCTGTGGAGGCCGTGCAAGGACGCGGTGTCTTAGGGCTAAGAAATCGGTGGCCATGTGAAAAGAGATCCGATCAATTCCTCTAGAAAAAACTAGCACTCCACTGTGGAGTAAGATTCGATCGAGAGTTCTCTAATCAGGGCGGCAGTGTTGACCGCATCGATCTAGTAGCCAGTAATTAATTCTCATGCGATCGCCAGAGACTTTAGTTAAGTCTGCTTTGTGATCTATTGACAGGGAACTGTAGAAGACTCTGGAGTTAATTAGCTGTTGCTTGGTCTGACATGCATGGTTCAGAGGCTTAGAAGCTAGAGATTCCCATCTCTTAACGTAGGCGCGCAGTTTGTTTTCTCGCTTCCTGAAACAGTACTTCACCTATGTTTCGACACACACAGAGTTTGATCCTACCAAAAGTTACAGGACAAGACGACATGAACTTATAGTACTGAAATGTGTGCAGTTTTACAGCAGGTGCACGCACCCAACACTTCAGTAAGCAGCATAGTATACATTTTTCTTATTTTACTATGTGATTTGTATATGAAGGAGAAAAACATAGTTCAAAGATACATTTTCAGGAACCTTCAAACATAGAGTATGTTTTACGTACGCATGCAAAGTTGAAATCTCGAAACTGTGGATCAATGAAGTAGAAAGGCACAAACGAAAATTGCCACATACTAGCTTTTCTTCATTCTTACCATGGAACCTATATCCATTATGGTGGATCCATTTTCTGGACCAGCTTAATGCATGGATCCTCTTTTTCTTAGTTCAGTACTATATTTTCATTTCATGTTTAATGCTTGGTCAGTACTCATACAGGTTATACATGTTGGCATGGGATCGGAGGAACCACTGCTCGTGCTAGGCGAGTTGGCAGCGTTAATTTGTTAAAATTTAAACTGTGAAGAGGCAGAGAGTTTTGACCTGGACTAATTCCACGGCTCGATGGCCGTGCTGCCAGCCTGCAAAGACCTCGGATTCAGCGCGAGCAAGCAGAGCCTGCGTGCAGCTAGCTAGGCACTGTAGGCGTTTTCCTCGCGCCATCAACACCACTGTAGTTAACTCGAGCTAGTTATGGCGAGCAGAAATATCGAGAGATCGACTGGAAAATAACAGCAGCATAGTTGACCTAGGGTTTCGCAGTCGATTCTCCTACATACAGGGCCCAAAAAATATTGCAGCTTCTACTAAAACAAGCGACAGATCCTAGCCATCTTGATGGTTGCGCACGATTTGGTTTTCCTCATGCAAGTTGTAATTGATCCGGCGAGGTGACCCGTTGCTAGCTTTGGCTATCTCAGGTAAAGAGTAACAAGAACATCGATGGGAGCGTGCAATTGATCCGGCGAGGTGACCCATGAACGCGGCGCTAGATAACTTGGCTCGATGTGCATTGAGTGATGAGTAATCATGGATCCAATTGTCCTTGCCCCACCCCGTTTAGTGAGCCCGTAATTTTTCTGGGTCGGATCAATGACTCAATATCAATGCGACATAGCGCGGGGACGCTCGCCGGACACGGCCAGAGTTGGAGGGGATGGACGAGGAGTGGACACGGCATGCCGGTAGCCAAGACGGTGCAGGCCTGGACTTGTGTTTCTTCAGTCGGCCCGGGCACAGATCCTCCGTGCACTCGTTGCTTCATAATTATTTTTTAAAGAAAATGCTTCAGTCAACGGCTGAAAAACAACTCATGGGCCCAGTTTTGATGAGAGTCCCTCACCTCAAATGGGCCCTTGTCAGTTCCTTAGAAAAAAAAAGGGGCCTCGTCTCTTAAAAACAAAAAAGAAAAAACTAACATGGGCCCAATCAGGTGACCTCTCAACCCACCGACCCACACACACAGAACAAAGACCTTAGCTGAAAAAACATACACACACAAACACGCGCGGAGAGAGAGAGAACAAAAATCTCTCTCCATTATCTCAAATAATAACACCGTAATATGGTCTGCGTTTACAAATATGACTCCATTGGTAGCCACAGAGCATGATTATGTCCGCGGTTACAAAGATTTGGCTTCATCGCTACAAAACTTTTGTTGTAGTGTAAGTAATTAGAAAATGAAACAAAAGTTGAAGGGGCATCACCAATTTGCACTTTACTACACTTTGATTCTAGGAAACAAAATCAAATCTAAAAGCAAATGGATATTGTAACATTAGCACGCAAACGTGCAACTCACGGAAACACACCTCGTACTATGTCTACAAAAACCAAGCACTTCGGTTTTTTTTTTTTTTTTTGGATTGGTCATGAAAACAACCAAACACTCGGTTCTGGAAGGACATTGTCCGTTTGATTGCCTAGCGTCGACATGCTAGCTAGAACAATCTCGCCATGGAGATGAAGAACATAAATTAGGGTTGAAAAGGGATTTAGGATTAAATGCATCCAACCAATAAAAGATATCAAAGTTTTGTCCTCAATCCTAAATCCTTCAATATAAAAGATATCAAAGTTTTTTTTCCTTTTTTTGAAGAAACACTTGACATACATGTAGAAGGACTCCCTCTCTCTCTCTCTCTCTCTCTCTCTCTCTCATGTGCGTGCACACACAACCTCTCAATGCCTATAACAAAGTCACCACAAATGTCTAGTTGTCGATGTGCCTATCAACAGACCACCACACTCATCGAATCCAATGCAACTCCAACTTCTAATAGATTATTATAAGGCTCATTAATAAATAATATATTATTAAAATTTACATTCTTTTTTTGAGATTACACAGTACAACTTAGATACTCACAACGCACGCACACTCACCCCTATGAACGCATATACGCAAACCCTACCCCTATGAGCATCTTTGAAGACTGAGCCGGCAAATCCTCCAGATTGACAAAGTCACCACTGGCACCTCGCTGTCGACGGCCACGTCGCCTACCGCTGAAAGCACAAATAAATCCTTAGATAACACTGCTAATGATTAGATAATATATTGATACACAATACTTATAGATGACATCCATCAAGTTAGTCGAATTACATGGACAAGAGATTTATACAAATTGGCTCAAAAATGTAAATTCTACTACATTTTTTACTTGTCTTATGTGATACACAATACTTATAGACAACATCCATCAAGTTACTCGAATTATATGGGCAAGAGATTTATACAAATTGGCTCGAAAATGTAAATTCTACTACATTTTTTACTTGTCTTATTTATACCTAGTTTGTTGGGATTGGACTGGACTAGGGCATGATCTCTACAAGTCTTGGCTGCATCGTGGCTTCTGTTCTCTAGGATGTTGTGGGTATAGTTTTGCATTTAGGATAAGATGTGACGACTATATAAAGAGATGTACTGGACATATCTCCTTCCTCTCTCTTTATAAGGTCTGTTCCTGAATCAAGGATAATCTTCTTGTTGGATATGGAATTCATGTTACTAATACGCTCACAGATGTTCGATAGATGCACTTATTGCAACTTTTATCAATGCATTTTCATTCCTGCTACAGAAAGAGTACGTATTACATTTGGGGTAGTCACCATTCAGTAGACTACCTATACTAGTCCCCGATACAATCGCGAAGCCCATTATTCAACACTACTGCTAAAAGACAAACAACAAGAACTAGCAACTCAAGGAAAACTAAGTGCAGGATACAATAACGAACTGACAAAGATGCAGGGCTCCGGCTGGTACAGTCTGCTCAAAAATGGGAAAGCTTAGTGGATATCGCCGCTGCCTGAACCAGACCCGGCGCCTCCACCGCCACCCGACCCATACTGGTCACCGCCGCCGGCACCGCCACCGCCTCCGGCACCGTTTCCATTTGCGTAACCATAAGTCTGTGATCCGTCACTGCCGGCCTCTGCACCGCCTCCGCCAAGGCCACCTCCCGTTCCGGAGCTTGGAGATCCAGGAACGCCACCGCCGTGCCCGCCGCCAGCGCCACCACCTCCACCGGTAGCATCAGCGTTGCCGCTGGTCCAGCCGGGGTTTGGTGCCCATGCAACGCCACTGTTACTGCTGCCGTTGCCTGCGCCGGCCCCGTTTCCTTGGCCGTTACCTCCATTGGCACCACCGCCTGTGCCACCACCAGCACCCTTGCCATTAGCATTGGCGTAATTACCAGTGCTAGTGGTAGGGCCAGGAGCTACACTGCTAGCATGGCCTGACCCGTAGCCGGAGCCGGTGCCGGAGCCAACTCCACCGTTGATGCCACCACCGCCGCCCGATCCTCCCCCACCGCCGCCACCCCTGGCGAAATTCCAGCCACTATTACCCCAAATGTCGACACCACCGCTGTCACCATACCCGTTGGCACCGCCAGTTCCGCCACCACCGCCTGATCCCTTCCCCGAAGATCCGCCGCCGCCTCCACCTCCGCCGCCATTGCCTCCGCCGCCAGCAGTGGCGCTGTTGTACCTCACTACCCTTGCTGCACTGGAGAACCCAATGCTAAGGAGGAGGACGTAGCTAAGAGCTACGAGCTTTGTGCTGGTAGCCATTGCTGGTGCGCTAAGAGGAATGCGGTGAGGTGGACGAGAAACCGCGTGAGTATTTATAGAGCAGTCGAGGCCATGCATGGCAGCGTGGGGGCGATATTTTAGAGGTGCCGCATTGGGTTGTTAAATCGTGGCCATGTGCCATGAGATTCGGTCAAAAGCTGTGTATTCATGGTATACTGTTGCTTGAGGTGTTAACACTTCTGGAGTGAATTAACAAGCTGTTGCCCCCGATCAGTTTATACTACTATCAAAACCCAATGTATCAGTAGCTTGAGGTTCCCCACCTATTTACATAGGCGTGTCTTTGCAGTTGTTTTTTTCTCCCTCAAATATAATGCGCTCTGATTATGATGAGAGAGACAGCATATAATAATTTGAAACTCGGATATATATACATGTTACTGAGGGAAACATTTATCTCTGTTTTGGTGGGGACGGAGCAAGCACGCCCAGAACTTCAGTCCTTCACTTCCAGCGCAGGGAGAGTAGAGTTGATCAATTAATTTGTTAAACGAGGAAGAATCAGTGTTGACTTACCAATTTCAGGGCTCGAAAGAGACGACCTCGGACTCAGCACAAACAGCTTGCTAGATCTTGCAGGCGTTCCCTTGCGCTATTTAAGGACACAATAGTTTTTTTTAACTTGAGTCGAGTTTTGACCTAGAAGTTCGTAGACGATTCCCCTACACGGCCCCAAGAAATTACTAGTGGCTCATTATAAACAGAAACATGAACGAGCGACAGATCCTAGACAGCTGGTCACTGATGCTGCTAGTAGCTGGCTCAGGTAAAGGGTAACAAGACATGGGGATGGGTTTTGAAGAGTCTATGTAATTTCCTGGGCGAGGTGACCCATGAACTTGGTGCTAGATAACTTGGCTCGATGTCTCGATGTGCACTAGCATCGGGCAATCAAGGATCCACTTGGCCCCCGTTAGGTGCACCTGCGCTTTTTATCTTTACCTGAGACAGAATTGATCGGAGACACACCGCGAGAACTCCCACTGGGCGGCTGTAAATGGAGGGGATGGCCGAGCTAACTGGAACTTAGGTTTGACGCAGCTGAGAAGAAGAGTTGGGGAATCCCCTGTAATTCGGATAACCAACCATGGTTCAGCCTAGCTACAATAGAACAGATATGAGCCAATAAAAATCCAGGTTTTCCCCACTGTTTCTCTATTTTTTTTCTATATGAACCTTATACTAACTTTATTTTTCCTTCCACAATAAAAATCAAATCTAATTCAATAATTTTTTAAACCCATCTTTTTTTCTTAAAAATATGTCAACATTTTGTATAACCACAAAATATTATTAGCGCAATTGACTGTACTTATATTGAAAACTTTTAAAGTGCTCCAAATAATTTGCTGAGTTGGAGTTGTATTCAAATTGCTGAAACATTTAAATTGTTGAAAATATAATTGTATAACCCATATATATAATTATGCTTCATTACAAGTACTCAATTATTTAGACTTAACGTACTGAAACAAGGTTTAACATATTGTGAAGCCTATTTCATTAATCGTGATTAGCTGTTGCAACAAATTTCGATAACGCATTCAACAGTTTTGCTGAACTTGATGAAATGATGCATATAGTTGACATAGTACAAAAATTTCGACGATCAGCTTTTGAAAAATAAAACATTTATATATTGGATTTTTTAATTAATTTTCCATCTATCATGACGTGGTCACCGTATGTATATTACTGGATTTGAGTGTTTCAATGGATATAGGAATTTAAGTATTTCAAGGGTCTTCCTATATATATTATAATTCAGGGGATAAATAACATAGGCCAGCTCAATTAGCGCAACAGAAAGATTACAAAAAGGCCAACGAATAATATGTATTTCTTTTTATTTATGTTTCTATCATATGTAATTTGGTTGTTCAAATGCATACCTTTTTCCCGTCCATTAAAATTTAAAAGAAAAATCAACATTCGATCAACTAATTAAATAACTGTGTTCATGACCCACAGAGTAGGAAATGTCAATAATTCTTCATGAAACGTAAACAATTATTTTACCCATGGAGAGAGTTCCATCAACCTTGAAGATAGTGTTCCTTAAAAAAGGAGCATTATCATGCCAGCAATTAGAAACAAAGTTTTTTTTCAGATCAAGCATCCTTCCCCTTAGTCCCCGGCCTATGTACATGCTCTTCCCAACGGCCCTCCGGCAAGTTTTTGTGCACTTGATTATTATTATTTTTGTGACCAGGACTTGAGGTGCTACTGAGGCTCTTGTAATCACTAGGCTACAAACCCTTTCGTTTTGTGCACTTGATTCAAACCCGTGACCTTCATAACTGTGACCCGCATATGTGCATACTTGACAAACTCATATTGTGTTCGATTGTTGACGGCAAATGGATATATATTTCTCTTGACTCTTGCAGTTCTGATCTTCGAATTATATGAACATGTAAAAAGGTTTACACAAAATTCTTTTCAATTAATGTTAACAATTTTGTGAAATACTTTCTTACTGATTTATAAAGATACATGGATATCTCACTACACATGAGCAAACAAGAACTAAATAATACATGCCGTGATCACGGGTTGTACGTTAGAAGTCACATGGGTTCATGCAAAAATAAGAGTATGTCCTCGTGCATAGCCAAAGCATATTCTCTCTTATATTGTTCATTTGTTCTAGAAAGGAGAGAACTTCACAATTTATGATGAAAAAAATTATGGTACTATCCACATGCACTTCGGTAGCTATAGAATGCCAAAATGAACCTCTTCTCAATGAACTTATACTTTTACCTTATTTGCCATTGGGACTTCTACTTTTTCATTATTTGCCATCCAAAACATACACTTTCCTTATCTGCCATCCAACCTATTTTGGATGGCGAATAAGGAAAACGTATAAGTTCCAATCTAAACCCTTAAAGAACCAGTTGCGAGGAAAATCAATTTTACCCTGCCAGCCTATCTACCCTTCCATCTGAACCGTCCTGTCATATTGTGGGTCCAAAATCCAACGCTGTCACGACCCAAAATTCAAAAGATATAAAAATCACTCAAAGTTTAAATTTATGTCTAACTCTTACCTATTTATCGAATTTTCAAAAAAATGAAAGTTAAGTAAACTAATATAAACTAGAAAAGGGAAATTTCTAAATATAAAATTTTGTGCTCAAGTGTTTGGTTAATCTGCCTCCATTTAATGGTAGCATTTTGAAAATAAAACTTCAAAACTAAATTAGCTCAAGAATATAGGAAAATGGGAATTTTAGGAAATAATTAAAAATGGGACTTGCCAACCATGGCTGTTAAATATTAGGATTTGAATACTTGAACTCATTCGAATTTATTTGATTTTATTCGGAATTGATTTGGATTTTATATGAATTTTCCTCGTTTGGAAATGTTTAAAACATTTCCATCTCCCTCCCTTGCTCGTGGGCCACTTCTGGCCAAGCCCACCTTCCTCTTCCTCTCTGCTGGGCCGCAATTTCCCCTCTCCCTTTCTTCCCGGCCCGGTTCCAGCCCAGCCCGGCTCAGCCCCAGCCCGGACGCTCGTCGTCTTCTTCATGTCGTCGCCGCCCTTCACCGCCACCGCGTGGCCGCGCATCCCCGCCGCGCGCGCCAGCGCTGCGCATCACGCCATGCCGTGCCACGCGCCGTCCCTCTGCAGAGCCACCGCACGAGCCGCGCGTCACCGCCTCCAAACCCTGGTCCCGCGCGCCGCTTTGCCGCGTTCATCGTCAAACCGCCGCTGCGCTCGTTCACACCAGGTACAGCCCTGCCTCCGCGTTGACAACCCCGCGACGCGCCACACCGAACCAAAGGTCGAGTTCCGAAGCGAAGACTTCCGCTCCTGCACCATGACATCGTGTCACAGCGCATACACGCCATGGACGCGCCCGCGTCCTCAGCCTTCCCCTCTCTCGATAGCCTATAAAATCGAGTGCGTGATCAACACCTCTCTCTTCCTAAGCTCTTCACTCCCCGCTTCGTTGCCCAGGCAGCTCCAATTGAAACTTTTCCCCAAATCGCGCCGCCGATCGATTCGCCGCCCCCAAGCACCGTACACCCTCCTTTGCCACGCACAAGCTTCGCGTGTCTATCCTGAATCGAGCGCACCCTTTCGCGCGGCTCGAGACGCACCGGAGCACCCTCACCGTCGAACGCCGCCGCAGCAAGCCGCCCCTCACTGGTGTTAGCTCCTATCCGCCCTACTCCACATCGTTACGTACCTGAGGTGAGCTCACCGTCCTCTCCTCTCTCTCCCGGACCTTTTCCCCTCTAGTTTGGCCCATCGGAGCGCCAGATAGGCTACTCCGGCGAGCCGCAGCCATGGCGCCACCGCGCCCTGTCGCCGGCGACGACCGTGCGCCGCCATACTCGCCCCTGGTCGTCCATCTCACGATCAACGGCCAGGATTAGAAGCTAGCGTACCCCTTCGGTTCATAAAATCCCACCCACTTATTTCAGATCCAACGATCCAGAACACCCCGGTTCACCATGAACCTTGTGAACCAGAGCTATGAACCCAGTCCACAGAACCGTAGACCCGATCCATACCATTTCCAATACAAAAATAATTCCAAATTCCCTGGAAATTCCCAGATCATGTACTTTTACAAATAACCCCCTGATCTTTACAACAATTCTGCTTAGGTTCTGTCTTTTTACAGAAACGCCCCTATACTTTTCTGTAATTACTTTTCAGCCCTTATCAGTTTACCAAGAAGCCCCTAATCTTTTCTGTAATTACAAATAGGTCCTTAGAGTCTTTCTGTAATTACACAGTAGCCCCTAAAACCTTCAAACATCCATAATTCCTCAACCGAAACTCCGTTTCGAGCGATTCTTGCGCTCACGCGATCATAAAAACACATAGTACCCTTTGGTGCTACTCCACGAACCTTTCAGAACCCTCTTTTATTCACACTTCCGCCATAGTCCCCCCAGCTTTACTTAAGCCATATCTTCACCGTTCTAGCTCCGAATCCGTCGATTCTTGTTCCGTTCATCTTCCATAACCCTATTATATCCTCTGAACTCTTTCTTGTACTTTGGTTCTTATTTAGTTTTACTTGGTTTACTTTGTCTTTGCGTTAGTATTTATTTAGCGAATAATACATGTAGCTAACGAGGAACTCGAGGAGGAGTTACAAGATTCAAGCTTCAAGGACTCAAGTTTCGAGGAAGGACCTGAAGACATCAACTACGACAGAAGAGAGTGAAAACTTGGAACTCAGAGATTAGGATAGCGTTTGTCAGGCAAGCTCTACTTCTCCTTGATCATGATTGAACCTACTATTTTCGCAATGCACCTATGGCCGTCTCGTACTACGCATTATTCATTATTTTACTGCTTGTGTAGCTATGATCCTACTTGTTTATTGATATTGATGTCTGTTACTTGGGCATTAATATCTGAATCCTTGTTTACCCTTGATTACCTGTCACCTTGTTAACCCTAGGATGGTTCCATCATTTCTATGATGGCACATGATCGCCTTGCTACTGGAAACTGCTTACGACCCCTCGCAATGTTTCTACATTGCTACACCATATTCACATATTTAACTTTATAAATGTGTTAAACGAGTTTGGTGGTGTGTGTGATAATTGGGGTGGGAATAGTACAACTGTGTTAATTAGGCGATGGTGATGATGATGGTGACGGTGATGATGGGATGGGTTGGACTGCGAGCAAGGCCACAAGAGAAAGTGATGATTATATGGATAACCCCTAGTGTGGGATTTGGTGCTTGCTCGGCCACATAAGGACCGGTTCTTGTGACTGTATAACATAATGATTTCCGTACAACCACAGAACCTGAATGGGCAGGACCTCTTTCCTACCTTCTTGGTACTCCTGCAAGCAAGTCCCACCTGGTGGCTGGTTGTGGCAAACGGATGTTAGGAGCAAAGTGGATGTGAATCTCGGGCATGAATACCCGCAACTCTTGGCCAATGGTGTCGCTCACCCTTATTATTATTATGGACGCTCCTAATCCTCGTGGTGGGCTTGTGGGACTACTCGGAGAAGATGACTGAGGCGTTATGTTACTCTCCGTACAAGAGTGCATAGCCTGTGGGTAAAGATGTACAAACTCTGCAGAGTATAAAATTCATCCGGATGGACGTTGTCACGGCATATGACACATTCTGTTGCGTCACATTGATTAGCCACCTTCTTATCCCTTGGTGTGTGAGTGGGTGTATAGACGCCCGTGTTTTGGAAGTGATGGCAAGTGTGCCGGGTCGGTATGACCATTGAGGTCAGAAGGCCCAACTAAAATATGGGACGGGATCGAATCATTCTCCCCCAGGACCAACCAACTAAAATATGACAATCAATTTCCCTATTTTATCTATGATCCTTGATTGCTGAAACCCTGCATAAAGTTTGCGTTCTGCTAAAATGAACCGTGAAGCCTTATCCTTGATAATGCCAAATATGCATGTATTTATACCCTTGAGTAGTGTAGGGCTTGCGGAGTACCTTATGTACTCACGTGTTTGCAATTGTTGGTTTAGTAGGAGAAGACCTCGTAGGTGAAGACGACGTTTGGGTTTTCGGTTCTGCTTCCCAAGTCTGCTTGTGGCTATGGGCCATGGTTTTCCGCTGTCTGCTCCACCATTAGTTGGTCGGATAGACTTGGATAGTTATAAATCATTGTCATGTCGCCACTAAAGGTGTTATCTATCAGGTATATTACTTATTTACTAATTCGAAGTATGCTTTTGAATATCATATCTGTGTTCTTGTGTGTATCAGCTACTGATCCAGGGACTGATACAGGATGCACAACAGATTCCAGAAATGGGGTCTGACAAACGCACTGAATGGTTTCATCAAATCCCAGGCGTAACGCTCCCTCTCTCTCTCCCCCACCGGTTACGTTTATTTTTCTAGCGAGTTGCGTTACCGTAACGCTCCAAAAAATGATTTTTCTCACCCATGGTACAACACCTGCACCCCCTCTTTCCAAATTGGCATGATTTTCATCTCTTTCCAACTTGGCATGATTTCTGTAGCAAGTTTTTTGGAAATAAATCAAGCAGTTCACGCTCCATGATTTTTCCAAAAGTTGTCACGTGAAAACAGCCTATCTTTCCAACTTGGCGTGATTTCCAAATTCGTCAAGATTTGCAAGGCGTCGCCCAGACGGCAAGAAGGTGCATCCTCTCGAACGTGAGTCTCCTGCCCCGCCTCATCGCCGTTCCTAGCCTGTGCACCTGGGCGTCGTCTTGCGCGCATATCACCAGAACCCTTTGACCCGCTGCCATCCGGTGTGTAACCCGGCCGTGTTGACGCGATTCGTGGCTCCCAACGTGTCTTCCCTGAGCACAGCCGCCGGAACCCTTCCATGCTCCTGATTCATGGCCAGAGAGGATGGCAAAGGGTGCGAACTCGCCGCGCTCTGGTTTGTCTCATCTCTTACTGTTTGTTTGGTTCGTTCTTCGCATTCGCGTCAGGGCGATTTGAGAGTTCGACGTCGTTCGTACTAGCAGGAGCGGTTACGATCAATGAGCCCGCGGCAAGGCCTCCGATGTAGCCTGTGTTCGGTTGGTTCATTCAGCAGTGCATTTTCTTGTGATTTTTGTATGAATTTTCAGACACGTTGTACATGGACCTTTGATACGAGATGATGTAGTTCGCCTGGTGTTATTTGAATGTTTCAAAGGCACCATAAATTGATTAAGACACCGAGATGTAACATATTTAGCTAGGATATGCATGATCAAATGTCTACGCGATCACTGTTGTGCCGTTCGTTTGAATGATTCAGTATACTGTTGTTTCCCATATCTTGCATTGCAGTCTGCTGATGCTTTTCCGAAAATCCATGACTTGTGGCACACCTTTCTCAGATCTTATGTCTTGGATTACTGAGAAATCAGCCAGCTCCTGCATCCCCGCATATATCTCAGTTATACAAAGATCATTGCTATAGGGGTTCGTTTATTCTGATAAATCCCTGCTCAGTTGTACAATTTGATAATCATCTCTGCAGAAAGAACTAAAGAAATGTATGACTAAAGATCCAGAAGCATCTGTCAAGTTTATCGGTGTTGCTGAATTGATGAAATATTCAGTAAGATGACTGATGGGGCCCTACATACCATTGAGAGTCATGAAGAAAGGTAAAAAAAGTTAATCTATTTACTTTCTAGCTGAGTTATTTTCTTCGATGTCTATCCTTAACAAGTTTTAATTTAGGGCTTATTTTGCATGGTAGCGGTATAAACTCGAATAATTTTGTTTGTATTCTTAGTAATATGATTGATAGCGGTATAAAAGTCAAACAATTTTGCTTGCATGGTGATTTCTGTTGGACCTTGATCTAGTTTCACTGTGATGGCCATTGTTAGGTTGACTCCCTTATTTGTTTTATACCAGGCATGATGTGAGTTTTCGCTCTCTAACACCCTTGCAGCTTTGATCACAGCTGTTCTAAGACTTACTGGTGAACTAGAACTTGGGAAAATGTCATGTTCACTTAGTGACCTTAAGTAATAGCTCTACATATCACTTCCTGGCTTCTTTCTTTTGAGCTCTGCATGTTCACTTAGTTTTCTGTCTCTAACACACTTTTTTTTACGAGATTTACAAGTCCAGTCTCATTGGCCTTTGATGTACAGGTTTTATTACAAACTGAGCAAGCACCTTGTTGGATAGCAGATTGGTTTGTACTTCTGAATCCTTTTAACTATTTGCTTTCGTAGTACTGAAGCTTTCCCCATCTTTATTGTAGCTCAAAGCTGACAAACCTAAAGCTTATAGATTTATGTGGTAGCTCCAGCTGAGTTTACAACGGTAAATTAAAGCACCTGATTGATATCCTCTTTGTATATATATGCACACATCTGCACTATACATTTTAGTCCTTTATTCTCCAAGCAATTTATTCCTTTTTTTACGTCCCAGTTGCTAAGTCACTCATTCAGTTAGATTGAGAAAGTGCCACAAAGTAATTTTCGTGGAATGTTTCTACACGTTTGGATTGCCAAATTCTTAGCACCTTGCCAGAATTTCAGAGATACTTGAAGCACCTTGCTTACTAGCATGAATGGTAATCTATTCACTGTTGTTCTTATCATGAAGGGACCATAGCCATTACTGTTCTCCAACAGAACCACCTTTGCCACTGTTGAAACTGCTTTATTTTGTTTCTTTGTTCAGGTTACAAGTACTGTGCGACTGCTAACCGAACAGATTGCATTGTTGAATCATGTAAATTGCTGGATCAACCAGGACACTTGCCATGCTCAAAGACCTGTTGTTTAAGCAGTTTTATCAAAATCAACAGAGTATATCCAAAGTATTTTTCCAAAGCAATGGAAATACTATGATGTTGTATGTTCAGGTATTGCATGGGCAGAAGCCTCGGGCTGGCAAATTAGAAAAACCACTCTGGATTCTGTAGCTAGCACTACAAGAAAGGGCAATCAATACTGAGGGTAAGATGTTTCTGAATTTTTAAACTGCATTAGTAACCTGGAAGTTTCCATTATTTATATTTCCCAATTGCTAATAACTAGAAAGTTTTCAACTGCAGCAATAGCACTGATGCAGTAACCAATTCTAATTTTCCCCTGATCATCTGCCCCTAGATAGGATGGAATACTTGAGACTCTCCTAATTTTCAGACTGCACCAGTTGCTTTTGTTTAACCATTTAGCAAAAGTATATTTGTTACTTTGTATAAAAAAAGGCTTGGTTTGAAATGCCATGGTTGTTAGTTATATTTGGTTTTTTCAGCTTGTGTGATAAATCTGGAGACTTCAATCCGTGCTTGGACCAGTTTCTTCTTTCTTTTGTGAAATGGTAAGTAACTTGGATTGTTTGTTTTCAATTTCATTTTTGTTCTGGGAAATATCAATTAATTTGACACTAGGAGTATAGCAAGAAAATGTCATCTTCAATACAGTTCAGTTATGCATGAGGTTTTCTTAAGATTCCTTGGATTTTCTTTATTTTTTTCTCAATCATAAGGATCCCAGACCAGAGTTTGCTGAGCTAAGTTTATTTGGTTAGATGCGTTGAAATAATCCTGCATACAAGGATTTATTTATTTGTTTTAAGGTCATGTTAATTGACCTTTCATCATCTCGCATTATGCCAAGGTGGAAATAGTATGTCAAATGCTTGGCTCCTTTTGCAAATCACTAAGGGACTAGACATGGCCACAGGAAATAATTTGTTATGCTTCCATATGTATACTCTCATTTTGCAGTGGATCGGAGGATGAGCTCCTGATTTTTTTTTCTATGTGCTAGCAGCAGATTTCTTGTAGTGAAAAGAGAAAAGCGGCAAGCTAAAATACCACTAAAGGTGAAGCATATCATATGGCTTCTTATGCAAAACATAATACAATCGGCAGAGCAGCTGAGAAGAGAGGATGTAACACCCTGTGTTTGCCCATGTATAAAAATCACTAAAAATTTGAACTTTTTCAAATTTGAACAAATTCAATCAAAGTAGAAGTCAAATCCATGCCAAATTTAAAATTTCGAATTTTAAATGTGATCAAACACCACCATGTACATATTTGGAATTTTCTGATTTTATTTATGTGTTCTTTTGGTTTTGATCCTTTTTCAAATTTGAATTTCATTCAAATTTGAATCCTAGAAAAATTCTGGAAAATGTTTGAATCTTTTCTTCCCTCCTGGGCCGCCCTCTTCCTTTTCTTCCCCGCGGCCCACTCCTTTTTCCTCTCTTCCCTCTCCCTCGCGCAGCCCGCGGCCCAGCTCTACTCCTCCCGCCGGCCCAGCAGCCGTGCCAGCCCGCTCGCTCGCGCCGTCTCGCTGACAGGTGGACCCCACCTGTCAGCGTCGTCTTCCTTCTGACGCCGCGCCAGGAGCGCCCATGCCGGCCGTCGTCGTTCCGTCTCGTCGCGCTACACCGCCGCCGCAGGAGCCTCACGTGCACACGCGCGCCTCGTCCCGTCGCCCCGTCCCTTCCGCCAACCCCGCCGCAGAGCACCTAATCTCCCAGCGCGTCCGGCGACCATGACCCGCGGAAGACGACGAACGCCCGCACCTCAACGTCAGCCCGCGCCAGCACGGCTTCGTCGCGTCTCGTCCATAGCCTCACGCTCTCGTCATCTCGCGGATGGGCGTCGTCCTTCCTCTGGCGCCCCCGTCGCGTCGGAATTTAACGCCGACGACCACAACCGACGACCGCCGCTTGACCAGCGCCCAACGGCTCCCGCTCTGGCCGCCTATAAAAGCTTCCCAGCTCCGCGCGGAACCCCTCTCCCCTCTCCCGAGCTCCAGCTCTCGCCTTTGCCGCCTGAGCGCTTCAATTTCGGTTTTCCCCCACCGTCATCCCCAACTCCGGCGGCCACCCCCGACGAACTCCCAACGCGCAACCAGTTGGCCCTGGCTCCCCTTTCTTCTTCCTCTGACCTCGCTATGCCGTGACTAATCCCGTCCCGTACCTCATTTCCGCAGCTGGAGCGCGGAGCAC
Source organism: Eragrostis curvula (assembly GCA_007726485.1). Classification (NCBI taxonomy): domain Eukaryota; kingdom Viridiplantae; phylum Streptophyta; class Magnoliopsida; order Poales; family Poaceae; genus Eragrostis; species Eragrostis curvula. Next base: position 24,692,437 of record CM017439.1, on the reverse strand, counting down.
GGAGATGGCGACGGGCTAGGGTTCCGGCCACCGCGCAGAGGCGAGGAGGAGCCACCGACCCCTTTCCGTCTTCATCAAGCCCACGGTGAGCACCGTGGCCCTCTCCTCTTCCTCTTGCGCGCTTCAATTCGTAGCTCGTAGCTGGCATTTTAGCTCCGCGCCGCGCGCGGCCATCCGCCGCCGGCAGGCTTCTTGGCCGTGCCCCGCCTCGCTGAGGCGCGCGTTGCACTCCACGCGCTCACGCGCACGCGCACGGCCACACAAACACGCGCAGGACCACGCACCCGCGCCCTACCCCTCGTGCGCAGCCGCGCCGCCGCACTCCGGCGAGCGCGCGCCGCCGTCTCGAAGCCCCGCGACGTCACCGTCAAGCAGCCCTAGCTCTGCTTTCGCGCGACGATTCTCTAGGTGCCCGTGGCTTCGCCCCTGGTGCCCTGTAGCCGCCGCCGGTAAGTCCTCCGGCGAGGCGCCGCCGCGAGCGCCACTCCTCCGGCACGCTCTGGCCGTGCTGCGTCGTCATCCGACGTGGCGTGCCACGTCAGCGCCCGGGCCCACGGCGACCCGGTCTCCCCTGCCGCGTCCACGGGCGCGGTGCATCGTGGACCGCCCTCTCATGCCACCTCCGGTCCATAGCCCTGTGGGCTTAGTTCACGGAACAGTGGGCCACAGTGAACCCGGCCCTAGTGGCCCACCTGTCAGCCACACAGTCCCTGGGAAATTGCTAGGCCACACAGTTAGTGTACACAGCTTGTTATTTCAAGCACTTTCCTTTATCAGAAAAATTCCATAAAATTCCTAAAAATACTAGATTAATTCCTAATCATTTTGCAACACTTCTTTACTCCATAATAATTAGGATTATGTCTATGCTTAATTACTTAGCTTAATCCTAATTATTTCCTATGTTGCAAACTTGTAAAATCTATATCTCCTTCATCTTAGCTCCGATTCGGGTGATTCTTTCACCAAAATTCATCTAAAATCATGAGCTATTTGTTGTTACCAAAACCCTCTGTTGTTGATCTCTTTTGGTCTTCATTTGATTTACTTGCTTGTTAGTTCAATTGTTTGATCGGTAGTTTAATTTGATCGTTGTTTATTTGCAATCAATAGAGGAGCAAGTCTTCGAGGAAGGAGCGGAGGATCCGGATTACGAGGACTTAGAAGAAGAAGACTTTGGTGAAGGCAAGTTCTAACCCCTTTGATCATGTTGTTCCTATATTTTGCAAATATCCGACTTAGAGCCCAGTTTAGAAATAAAATGTGCATGATGTTTAAATGTGATTTAAATGCTTAGTATGATCCTAAGTACTGTTGATTGCCATGCCTTGACATTGCTTATCCTGATTCCTTGTTAGACCTAGGATTCACTATCATTAAATTCTTTAATGATATGCTGAAATGATATACTGCTTAGGACTTGTTACATGCGTACTTAATTAATCTTGCTATACATACTTTTTGGTGTGAAATGGTGTGTGTTCGGTGGAGTGGGTGTGAATATGAAATGTGGGTTGGTAATATACTAGTGATAATTGTGCAATCCATAGTGGGGATATTTCTGGCGGGAGCAGGCGAGGTAGTCCTCAGTGGGGAGGCCTATCTCTGGGATGCGATTCCTCCTTCGAGGATAGCTATTGAAGATGCTTGCTTCGGTCGTATAAGGACCGGTTCATGTGCCGCCTTGCCTAGCACCTTTCGTACAACCACATGCCTTGAATGGGAAAGGTTTGGACCCACGCCCTACTATAGTGTTCACCCGGTACCCACCTGGAGGGCAGGAGTTGCGGCGAAAGCCAGGAGAAGGCTCGACATAGCAGGTGTCGGGATCCGGTATATGGTGTTATTCAGGCCTTTCTACATGATAATGATGATATTGTGAAGCCCCTGGTTGCAGTATTTCCGTGGTGGTGCCATGGTGACACCAAGTAGGTACGGGACCATTAGCGTGCCTGTCCAATCCATGACGATGGGAAGGGCTGGCATGCCTTGTGGGGAATTGTGTACAACCTCTGCAGAGTTACAAATCTATCATGATAGCCGTGTTCCACGGTAATGGGCAACGCAAAAGCTTGTGCCACACAATGATTAGTATAACGGTGTGAGTAACTTTCTTGGTGTGTTTTTGGAATACTCCGGTGTGGAACCGTGTGCTGGTTTCCTGCCAGCATTAAAACTTGGGAACTGACGGGATGGACTGCATCTCCCCCAGGGCCACAACCTCACTAAATACCACTGATAACTATGATATTAGTTTGTGAACTGTTTTGTTTTCCAAACAACCATTGCATAAAACTGGCTTTCCGCCCAGATGATAAACCCACAGCCTATCCCTTTGGTTTTACCCTCGCATTCCAGTTACCCCTCATTGTTAGGACTTGCTGAGTATCCTATGTACTCACCCTTGTTTTAATCCTTCAGATGAAGAACCTGAGTACGTGGAGGATGGTGATGAAGAGTAGGGTCCTATCTACACTCAAGATGCCTGTGCTAGTGCCGTTTCCGTCTTCCGCTGTAGTAGTGTTTAAGAGGTTCTGCTGTTGCAGCCCACCAGCTTGATGCTTGTTGTAATAAAGTGGCCTTTGGCCGTTTGTTGTAAGACCTTTTATGTATGAAGGCTTGTCTGAGACTCGGTAATATTTATGTAAGTGATGACTCTGTGATATCAGTCTGTATAAAGTGTTCGTATCAGCGTCTGATCCAGGGACTGGTACGGTAAGCACTAGTGCTGCAGAAATAGGGTACGACAGAAGAGCGGAAAGGGCAATAGAATGTAAATTCTACGGGCAAAAGGAAACATAACGTATGATGTTTGCATGACCAATATATCTCGAGTGTGATCAAAGATATGATGGGATGGGAAAGAGTACCAAGCAGTTTACACAACTTCACCAATTCGTTTCTGGACATAGCGGTGAAAAAACCAACTTTTCTGTAGAGATGCTTTTTTATCCCTTGATTGTTTGTTGAAGAGACATTGTAGGAAATCTCAGTGAGTGCAATATTCGTTGCAAAAAACTATTTCTGTTGAAATATCCAACCAAACAAGTTCAGACGGGGCTCGCCCCTCGGGTACACTCCGTTGTCCAATTTTGAGCCATGTGCATGGTGTTGGAAAAGCATTATTATATCCTTAAACTCTAGAAACAAAGACCTGTTGTGTAAAATGTAAGAATGAAAATAAAATGTGCTATGAAGAATGAAAATGAAATGTGCTATGAATTTCAAATAAGTTTTGATTATTTGAATGTCCTGACAAAAAGAGAGAAAATATTAGACTAATAGAGAAATGATTGGACTAATATGAAGCATGTTGTTAATTTCAAATTAATCAGATGTAGCATGATTCATGTGGTGACGGAGTAAAGTGCAATTACTTTTATTTTTTGTGAAACAGTTCTAAATTAATTAACCTTTTTCTAAAATAATGAAGCAACAAGTCGTCTAAGTTACCTATAATTCTTATGGTCCTGCCAAGTGATGCAATTTTTTGAACACGTGCATGGCGCACGTGCATTTTTACTAGTGACCCATAAAGAACTCTCTCGATCAATACAATAGTAAATAATAACACAATTTCGCTAGTTACAAGGTATTTATTTGATTTTATCCGGCTGAAATTTTTACTAATTATTTTTGTATCTAGATACCTTAAAATTAAAAAAAATCAACTACAAAGTTGTATATCACATTGAGAGCTACAATGTATACTGCAGAAAGATTGTCTTTATCATACGTTTCAAATCATGTTTTGTGATTAAAACATGTTTTTTGGCCATAGATCTAGTGATGTTTCTTCTTTAAACACACATTTATATATGACACCCTTTTTTGTCATTATTAAATATTAACTGACAATTTGTCAAAAAATAGGCGTTATCCTGACATCGCTAGAAAAACAAAATTCGTCACAAAATACAAGTTGGCCCAACAGGCTCATACCACAACTTGTTGACCCCGCGAGGCAAATTGCTCATCGGCCTAGTAAAGCTCATAAGTGACCAATCGATGATGGTGCACTGAGCCGGAGCAGGCCATTTTTTTTTACAGAAGTCAACCATTTTAATTTTGTGGGCCTAGCCCATGGTGTGTTTAACTTTTGTGTGGGTCTAGTATCGTTTAGCCCGAACAGCCATTACAACATATACATCGCATTTGTTACAGCTCACAATTATCGAAATAAAATCACAACCAGGAAGAAATGCACATTGCATATTAATAACAATCCAAATATACCTAAAAAAATAACAATCCAAATAGAATGTTCATTCATGACCAAATCAAAAGCAGCGAAATACAAGTATTTCAAATTCATCAAGACTATATTTTTTTGGATACCCTCCACTTCTTTTTCTGGTTGTTCCGCTCTATAGATTTGCTTTATTAGTGGATTAATTAGATACGATTGTTTATCTATAGTAGGGGTGTGTTCGTTTGCTTTAGGACTAAATTTAGTCCAAAGAATTTTGTTATTTATGGGTATTAAATAAAGTCTAATTACAAAACTAATTGCAGAACGCCTGTGCTAATTCGCGAGACGAATCTAATGAGGATAATCAAGCCTTGATTAGACTGTAGCATTACGGTAGCAAAACATAGATTAATTAGGCTCATTAGATACATCTTATAAATTAGCACCCATCTGTCAAAAAAAATTTCTAATTAGACTTTATTTAATATTCCTACATAACAAGATTCTCTTTGATGTGACAGGAACTAAAGTTTAGGAGGCTGGTAAAAATACGTGAACTAACCATACTTGTAAAAATACATGAAATAACAAGATTCTCTTTGATGGCACTCATCCTAGTAGAATGGTTAGTTCACGTATTTTTACAGGAAGCTACTTATGATCAAAGCATGTCTAATATATATGCTGTGTCCACTTTGATGCATATTCGCATTAATGTGTCAAAACTGTCTTTAGGAGGGATATCAACATCTTTATTATGCTAATGCGATGTATATAATACCATGTCACATTGACATGCTATCAAGATAGTGTAGAAATGTGTCTTAGGTGTTAATGTATTTTTTAAAAGCGCAGCTAGAGGGCTTGTGTAGCGGAATCTTTCCGTTAGATAATTTTTTGGGGTTTTACGACAGGTTAGATTTTACCGAGATATAACTCAGTGTTGCAACAAGAGAATGATATCAATGCTTACTTTGATGCAATCCGCGGGCAAATATCCTCTAAAAGAGTGGAGCCCTTTATTGGTTCATTATTGTTACATCAAAAGGTGAACATAACATAAAACAAAGATTCTTACAAAGATCAGCGAAATTCGAGCCTGATCAAGAAACTGATTGAATGTGATTTTTAGGTTGATGGAGGTGGAGGCGATTCGTCACCATGTGGCGAACCATCACCGTATGAAGAGCCAGCGCCATTACCGCCACCAGTCCCACCATTTTGGCCACCACCTGAGCCAGTACCATTGGCTGTAGCATTCACATATGTACGACCCCAGTTATTGGCGTCTCGACTTCCCTCACCAAATCCTGAACCCGTGCCACTGCCAGTACCATAACCAGTGGAGCCAGGACCGCCTGCAGCTTGACCGCCGCCGCCACCGCGACCAGCTCCTCCGGCACTGGAGGAACCACCATAGCCTTTAGAAGAATCGTTGCTCATCCTACCAGCCCCGGACCCCATGCCAGACCCACCGCCAAAACCAGAGCCACCACTCCCTGATACACCACCCCCACCACCTCCTCCTCCTGCAGTCGTATGAGCTCCAGTCCCACTATCACCGGTTCCGTACCCATGCCCAGCTCCCGAACCACCGCCATTCACAGATCCACCGCCCTCACCCCCTCCTGTACCAGTTCCTTGTGAGCTGGAGTATCGAGCCACTCTAACGGCATTCGATACTCCAATGCTCAAGAGGAGGACAAGGCTAAGTGCCACAAGATTATTAGTGCTAGCCATTTTGGAGCTAAGCAGAGCCTAAGAAGGGATGATGGATGCCTAAGCGATGGACAGCATGCGTATATATAGCTCGGGTGGAGGAGGCAGTGGTTGCAAGAGTTCAATACTTTGTTAGCTGCATGCAGTGTAGGTGTGTGCGGACACTGCGTCCACCTTTTGCACGCAGTACCCTTTTCTTCTTCCTATCGCAAGGTTACAAAATCCTGTTTACTCCGTCAAACGCGACGACCTTGATTGCTTACTCCAAACTCGTCAACGTGGTTCTTATCTATTTTTAGATGCTACTGAACGAGATCTTGCAGATTATACATTAGTAATCCCGAGGTAACTAGATTTGACTTGGTTTATACAATGCGTCCAGTCAAACAAACAGTACAGGGCTAGCTAGATGCTCTGTGTCGACCTAATCAATCCTCTAGGTACACCGTAAATATCAACTGATTGAAGAGAAGTGGCCGACGACTAATCGTATACTACTTTAATCGATCAGTTAAGTAGACCTAGAGAGTAGACTTTGGCTTATTATGGCAGTGTCAGAAATTAAGAGCTCACGCGCATCGGATCCGATCGCGGATCTGCTTCGCTTCCAAGTTTCATCCATGTTACTCTGCACAGCTGACTAACGGAGATGTTTCGAGTGCTCACTAGTACAGTACAATACAACCTTTTTGGTGTAACTTTCTATTTCATAATTCAAATCAAAACAATGAGTAACTAGTATGGCTGCCTGCGCATTTGCGCGGCTAAATTTACTATACTATTTAAAATAATTATATTTTTGTAAAAGTTTAACATAGATTATTGTTATTGCTTATTTTATATTCTATATTTATAAAATAGTAAAAAATAGATTGGAGAATTTCTTACCGTCCCTCAATTTGAGGTTGTGTCTTATCTAACAATGTATTTAATTTTATTTTAGAAGTGAGGTTGGTTCAAACGTGGCATGCTAAACAACATATTTCATGGTAGGAAAAAAGAATGTGTCGTGCTAGAAATAAATCTTTCAAAGGAAATGTGTCATGCTAAAAATAAGATAACGTGCCATACTAGCTAGACATATCACGGTGGATTAAGTGTTTATTGGATATTTTTATTATTCTAAAATTTAGTTATTTTGGGCTCATAATTTTATAATTGGTAAATTAAAACTAGGAATTAGGGATATTTTCAGCTATTTTTTAAATCTAAATTTAGTTTTTTTGGACTTGTAATGGCATGGAGGGTAATTTAGAAATAGGTGTGAAGTGTATTTTGGTTATTTTTTATTATTCCGAATTTAGCTATTTTTTTGACTCATAATGGCATGGTGTGTAATTTAGAAATAGGTGTGAGGGGTATTTTTGGCTATTTTTTATTATTCCGAATTTAGCTGTTTTATAAATAGTTTTTGGGGGTTTTCTGACTAATTGTTTCATAATGGCAGTGATGGGTAATTTACTCTTCTTATTTATTAACGTGAAAATTTATAGCATTTTAAAGCGAACGTGGTGGTTCATTTTCGACGTCAAATATATATATAATAATAGATCATGGGCTCCATATGGCCCCACCATCCTTTCAGGGTCCTGAGAGGTCAAGGTAGTGAGCACCCTCGCAAGAAGGATTTGGCCCTGAGTTGATACCCTCGCAAGCAGGGCCTTCGCCTAGTTCCCATCCCCTAGATGAAGCAGATGCAGTTTTATTGTTGGCAAATATTAGTGCGAATTAATACACCTACAACTACAAGTACGTATTCTCGACTGTTTGTTAAGGTCTATGCCACCGCCCTTTGTTTCTTAGCATTTTCCATTTATTTATAGGCGGCTAAGTGCAGATGTCATTGAGCTAATTAACCCGCGCTTTAGCTCTATTTCAAATGCTGGGGACGTGAATTAAGCAGAGGTAGGCGGATCGGTGGCGTGTATGATGATAGCTAAACACAGGATTACCTGCTTCATCCATTTCTTGACGAGTTGCATCGGAATTGGGGATATCAAATATTATCTTGGAGAGGATACACCAATGGTGGTGAAGGCAATACAATCAGGCAAGTATAGCCCATGTTCAGTGGGTGGCCTGGTGCACGAGTTAAAGAGTTTTTTAGCATGTGAGTTCGATCATTCTCGAGTTATTCATAAACCGAAAGAATGTAATAGTGTGCTCATTCCTTGGCATCGTTAGGGAAGAAGTGTTCTGCTTAGTATGATCCAATATTGGACATGCTACCTGCTTGTATTCAGTCTTTGGTTGATCGCGATTCTGTGTGACGCCAATGGCTTAAGGAAAATTCGATTCCATTCAAGAAAAAAACTTCAGGTATCATTAAAAAAAGAATAAAAGAACTTCAGATAGCCCTGTTCTTGTCACTTAGCTACTATATTGAAGTTTTTGCTGCATATTAGAACATGTATGGCCCGGGCAGGACAAGTGGATCTCTTTTTTAACTAACATGTAAAGAAAACACCCTGTGTTAACTAACACAATGTCCATATTTTCTTGCCGTTTACATATTGGAGATCTTTATTAGTTCCTTCCCAGTGGTGCATAAAAGGGGAAAAAAGGTAAAAGTAACATCTTTTGACATCAACTTGACATAGCATCCTGTAGTTTGAAATCCTAAATGACACTTTAAGGATGTCCATCACCATACCCAGATCCATTGCCGTCACCACCACCACCCCCACCATTGCGACCACCACCTGTGCCCCCACCATTGCCAGAAGCATCCGCAACTGCACGTGGCGGTGTCGACGTGAATGGGTTGCCATTATGGGCCTCGCTAGAGCCAGTTCCCATGCCACCACCAGTACCATACCCACCAGAGTCTAGATTGCTCGAACCTTGCCCACCGCCACCGCCACCACCATTACCCCCAGCACTAGTAAAGCCACCCAATCCACCATACGGATAATTTACCTGAGAAGAGCCGGATGCCTTACCGGATCCACTACCAAACCCAGAACCACCATACTCTGACGAGCCACCACCGCCACCACTGCCTCCACCACTCACATAGGCTCCTCCATCGCCACTCTCACCGCTTCCAGAACCACTGCCCAGTCCGGAACCAGCACCGTTCTGATAACCTCCACCATTACCCCCTCCTTGGCCTTGTCCTTGAGAACTAGAATATCTAGCCACCCTAACAGCATTGGCTATTCCAACGCTCAAGAACACCAGTACGCTAAGTACCACAAGCTTAGTGCCAGTCATTGTGTGGACAGCAACTTGGTCTAACAAGGGCTGAGCCAACCCACCAATTGTATAGGTATTTATAACGTTGTTAAGATGTCGTTGATGTCTAGCTTCTATTCCCGTGACATAGTTGTATGTTGTTTAATGAACCGCAGACCAAAGTTTGTTGACTGCAGAAGACGACTTTGGAATTAATTCGAAAATTTGCTAAATAGAAGGCTCTTCTAGACAAAGCTTTGCTGGCTTGATTGAAGGACACATAATAAGAAGGGTGCATGAGTTCAGTCAAGTGGTTGCTTGTTCTTATCTCTATGGCAATATAAATATGTTCTAAAACTCACATCATGGCTTTATATTTGTATTTCAATTGTGAAATTTCCAGAAACCTGTAATGCAACTCGCAAGGTGATCATGAACAGTTGTACCGTTATCTCCATCCTCGAACACATTTTTTTTAGGTTTTTAAACATCAATTTTTTTTTTAAAAAAAACTTTGACTGTCAATACATTATGTTCATAAAATTGACTACATGATGTTACTACATTCACCGTGAAACGAAATATTGTGATATGTAATGATTTATGCTCAAAATAATTACTCCCTCCATTTCACAATACTTGTGATTCTGGCTTTTCAATGCAAATTTCTTCCTTCCCAATGCATCTCTATCTCTATCTCTCTCCTCATTTTTTGTGCACTATTTCCTTTTCATCTCTTTTCATGTGTCCAAAGCTAGAATCAAAAGTATTGTGAAACATAGGGAGTATTTCCTATAAATATTTGTTAGTAAAAAAATTGACTTTAAATAACCCAACTTTTACGGTGCCCTATACCACTATTATTATAGTAGTGGCATTATTAAGGGTAACACAATCATTTTGGTTTTATCGGTCTACTTTCAATCGCGTCGCCACCCTCTAAATCTTTTCATCACCACCCCCTCTTCGCACGATCTTGTCCTGTCGCCAACTATGATGTTGCCTCCCTACACCGCCACGGATTTACCCTTTGCTGTCACCGATTTCACACCAATATTTATTTTTGTCCTGAAATACTCTAATATAATTAATGCTACTCAAGAATACTATTGGTATTAAAAGTTAGAGGAGAACTAATCTGGATCGTTGGATTCTAAATACCGCCACTATATATATACTGGTGGTATGCATAATAGCACTAGTATAATACTAGTGATATAGGGCATCGTAAAACTCTATACTTATGGACAGAGGAAGTACATTTTTTAGATATGATGTAGCTTAACTATTTTTGGAAGTATTACTGAGCAAGAAAAATGAAAAAGAAGTATCTATGATTATCCCAACCAAAGCTTCGAAGAGAGAAGTCCCAACTGGTAACTTTTTTTTTTTATCATTGTGTGATCATATAAATCAATTGCTGAATATCGTGGCAACTTAACTCGGGGAGCTTGACTTGACTCAATAATGGATACCATGTGCGTAGATCCATTGATCAAGGCAGCTTCTACTAATAAATAGTTCATGGCGGTATACATTTGACCATTGGCTTAATTATATAAATCATGAGGAAACGATTTCCAAAGCGTGTTCTATCACCAGGAAACTCAATCGAACGGACTATAGTTGAAGAAGGTCCAGTTCTGTAGGGCATGGGTCAGTAAATGTGAGGCCCATGGGTTGCTCTTGCTAAGCGAAGCTAAAGAGAGATGCACCAACTTAAATAGCTAGTGACTCGAAGCGTAGTAATTAACTAAGAACTTATCCTTTTACGTGAAGCGAAAACAAAAGCGTATGCGTGTTACTATTTATGTATGGTTTCCGTAGTATGTGCGCGGGCATGAGCCATATTTTTGCCTGGTATATGTTACACATGGTAATTAGAGCCGACATGCATTGTGTCACTGGCGCATTCATAGTGTGCATGACTCGTGTGCCCGACATGACTGCACATGGCATGACATGTGCGGGAAGTGACCGAAAGCAATGTTTATGTGCATGTTAGTTGCCTCGACGAGAAGGGGGGAGTGAGTGAGGCCCATGGGCTGCTCTTGCCTTGGGTTGCTCTGAAAGTGAAGCTTCAATACCACATGGCCGGATTCTGGATGGCATTGAGCGATCGCTTGGACGAAAGTGTACCGCCCCCTTCCAATGGAGTGCTTGGGGCTGCCAGATTTAAAGCTTCCAGGTTGGGCACTCAGATTGAGACGGAACTGGCTTGCACGGGTCGAGCCCGATAAGTCTTGGGCTGGATTCACCGTCACCACTGACCCGGTCGCACAGGCACTATTTGATGCTTCAATCACGGTTGCTATCGAGGATGGCAAGTCAGCCCTTTTTTTGCGCGATCGGTGGCTGGATGGTCAATCCTTGTCCACCATCGCCCCAAACTTGGTCGCGGCGGTGCCCATGAGGCTCCGCAACACTAGATTTGTTGCTAATGCCCTTAGCGGCTGTTGTTGGATAGGAGAAGTCCGAGGACCACGCGCATGGTGCAAGTGCTCCTTGGTTTCTTTAAAGTGATGGCCATTACCTCCTGGGTCGAGCTGTCAGCAACCCCTGACCAGTTTAGGTAGAAATGGGCGGCTGATGGTCACTTCACCTCTTCTAGCACCTATCATGCATTCTCGATAGGGCAGTCCGAGGTGCTTGGGGCTTGAGTTCTGTGGAAACTCAAGCACCAAATAAATCTCGCTTCTTCTTTTTGTTGGTGCTCCATGAGCGGTGTTGGACTTCCAACCGCCAGCTTAGACACAACCTCAAGAACGATAACACATGCGCACTTTGCGCACAGGAACCCAAAACTTTGAACCACCTATTGCTGCACTGTGTCTACAACAGGGAAACTTGGTTCAGGGTCCTCGTCGTCTGGGGCTGCATCACCTAGCTCTGACTGCTGATGAGCCCCCGTTCGTAGAGTGGTGGCTCCGGTCGCGTAAGAGGCCTCCCAAAGAACTATGTCCAGGGTACGACTAGTGGTGGAGCTGGGGGGGGGGGGGGGGGGGGGGGCAGCTTCTGAAATTTCACAGAGGATATACCCCCTGGCCCCTCCTCTTCTAGAGCTCCGGCTCCTGCTTTCTAGTCCACCATGGCCATGGCTGCCAAGAAAACTGCCAATGCCCAGAGGAAGAAGAAAGCATGAAGGGTTATTGGGCCATGGGCCACTAAAACTAACAAGCAAGAAGGGCCGGCCTCAGAGTATAATCGTGTTTGGGCCTGCTTGCTAGCTGCCATTGTTTCAGTTTTCAAGGGCCGGCCTCAGATTAGTTGCTTGCGCCCAAGATTCACATTTGCTTGATTTTGTTTTTTATTCTTTCTCCATTACAGTTACCCTTACATTACCTGTTTATGTGCAGTGAGGTCCACTTATTATTGTTGATCATAAATTTATGACGTACATACATCTTATCTTGAGCAGAATTTCTTGAGCTTGTGCCATGTCTGTTTGTCTCCTGATTGATCCATGATTAATCCTATATTCATCTCCAATTCTACTGCTACTCGGTACCGCGCCACTACCAAATCGAGCAATTTGCTCGTCCCAAATAACGATTTTGTTTGAAAAAATTGATACAAATGTAGACTTTAACTGTCTTTATCCCCCATTTATTGTTTCCGTTTTTCTAAAATCAAATATGTAATTCTTAATTGTTGTTCCATGAATAATTGGAACGGATTTACTTCTGTGCAGTCAACTGAGATTGAGCAATCTCTCAGCCGACGTTGAATTCCTAGCGAGGTTAGAGTTGGGAGGTTGAGGGCTTCCATGGCCGTTGGACCTAGAAAAAAGGTTCGGTGGAAGCGAGAGAGACGGCAAAGGCAGAGGCGACGGGGCGCCACCTCACGGAAGGACAGAGCTGGCGGTTGGGCCAGTGTTGAGGCGGGAGAACTTGACGGCGACGGGTCAGCGCGGTGGGGTAGGCCGGTGGGGACGCCTATCGCCCCCCCCCCCCCCCCCCCCCTGACATTCTCGTCCAGCTCCGCCACTGGGTACGACACCCTCACTGTTTTGGTCGCATGGAGGCTGTGGTGAGAGCGCAACAAGAGGGTACACGAGTTCCAAGCTCTACAGCCGGTCACGTTGGCACAGGAAATCATAGACGACGCTCACTTGTGGGTGTCCGTGAAGTTCTCCAAGCTTCGGAGGCTCCTTGTACCTAGGCTTTAGGTTGTGTCCTTCCTTGTTTTAGCCTCTTGCCGGGCAGCGCCCCGGCTTATTTGTGGTCGTCTAGTCTTCCTTACTTTTTTCGCTTTTGCTTGCAAATTGCCTTAGGGCTTTGTATCGGATATTGGTTCTAGTCCTTCTCGAAAAAAATACCACATGAGAAGAATAAGAGGGATGCACCAACTAAAATTGATATTGGGCATTAAAAAAAGACATTGAGTGTAACTCATGCTTTATTCTTTTACGTGAAGCGAGAAAGAAAGCGTAAGCGAGTTACTATGTAGGTGTGGTTCGTGCAGCGTGTGCGCGGCCATGAGTCATATTTGAGCCTCACACGTTACAGTAAACAAATAAATTTGCAACAACTTGTGAATGGTATACTAGCCGAATTTGGAAGTCTAAATATGGCTAGATGCCAGGTACAGAAGGGCAGTCTCTGATCCCGTAAACCAAAAGAAATTAAAACTGTCTACAAGTACTATCGAGCTACTTGTATTACACGTATTGATTTTAAAGTCAAACTAGACCTTTTGGCCCCACTCCGGTGGTCAGATCACGGGATGCACTGAGATATATGCTGACGGGTGAATAAAGTGAGGAATCCTTTTCATGTTTTGTGTTTGCAAAAGGCTGCAAACTTGTGCAACCTTTGTGAGAGCTACTTTTTACAATGTTTGGGGCATTGATGTTTTAGAGATTTGTTACGATTTGCTTTCAGTATATAATTGTTGGGGACCTAACAATTGAAAATGGATAAAAAGTCAAAAACATGTTTTTTTTTCAAAGATTCCAAATTTTTAACCATTTCACAAGAAGGCAAAATAAATGTTGGAGATAACTAAAGGAATCAAGAAGATGTTTCACACACCAAACAATTTATTCATCTATAACAAAGAACTAAAACTTCTGAAAACTATTTTTGCATAAAAATACAACTATTATTTTTTGCAAACACAGTACAAAGACGCATGACTCTCACAAACACGGGCGAGTACTCGTCCGGTTGTCCCTATGAACACACACATGCACATCTTACCCTAGCTATGAGAACCGCCAAAACACTAAGCTGGCTTGATCTTGAGATTTATGAAGGCACCACGGGCGTGTCGCTATCGATTGTGCTAGCTATTGTTGAGGCAAAACTACATCTTTCAAGGCCTGGCGCCACTTGTCAGCACCCAATTAAAAGATGAATGTGTTACTGGTGTAATGGTGCATGGGATTATGAAAAAGATTGTAGTTTTGTGATATCTTAGAAACTATTGAGCTTTATGCTATAAAGCTACAAACAGTTGTAGTTTTCAAAAGTTTACTCATATTTGAATTGTTTTGGGCCATACACTACAGTAGAATGGTGCTAGAAGACACTATCTCCACACAGAACACAGCATATTGAGAAAATAAAAATGGCTCCCACGGTTACAGATTGGCACCGTACAAGAAAAAAAAAACTGAGATTCACGAGAGACATGATCTATCTCCAACGGTTTTGTGTGGATCTGTGCAAGAAAATAAAACTTGAACATAGATCCAAATATCGAAGCCTAGCATCGTCTTAAACAATTTATTGCGGTGCTATAATGATAATAGAGTGTGCGGATGAGGTAGCATCAACAAGCCCGCAGCACCATCCACTAGCCAACCCGCAGGGGGGGGTGGGGTGGGGGGGGGGGGGGGCTTAGTCGTGACACCAGGGCGGGTCTGCCTTCGTGCCCCCACCGTCGCTAGAGGAGAGTTGGATGAGATTTAGGAACTTATTGAAGAACTTATGCAAGATGGAGTCCTTTTAAAATAGGGATGAGTGTGAATGATTAGGAAATAAAAGATTAGATCAAGTCTAATTCTATCAAGAGTTGGAGTGTTCCTCAAGTCGAGTCCCTGCTATGTAATGAGGGAGGGAGGGGGGGGGGGGTGTAATTGGATATTAAGAAGGAAATTTTCCTCAACGCTCTATATCTCTCAACCCGAGCCCTCCCCCCACCCCCTTGCCCGCGTGCCACACCCTACGCCGCTGCCTCACTCATCGCCGCGCCACAACCACCCCCTCCTTTTCACATGCTACTGAAAGAAAGATGAAAAAAACTTTTGAATATATATTAACGAGTAAGAGCTTGCGATACCTATTTCAAAAAAAAAACTTATCATATTGCCATTTTTTGGCACAATATATCTCATAATTACACTAGTAAGGGGATGGTTTTGTTGTACGTATTTACTGTTTGAAGATGCATATAAAGTTTTAAAAATGTGATATAGTGCAGTGCGCGTTATCTGTAGAACACAATATGGATATATACTCACTAATAAAATATATATATATATATATATATATATATATATATAAAGGATAAATTTTGTTAGAGTATCTAGCCTCCTAACTCATGTGGCAATCTTGCTAGCAGTATATACCTTCGCTAAAAAGGAAATTCTTGCTAGCAGTATATGACAGGAAAAGTGAATGCAAATTGTGACGTTAGGAAACTCTCGATGGGGGTTTAATTATGAAAAGTGACTTACCTGGTAGCATTCTGATGATGTAGAAAGTTAATAATGAATAGAGATAAAATTTCTCCAACGCTATCCAATATTTTTAATGTTATGAAACCCTAGGAAACCGGGATGGAGAGCAATCGTTTCACTCAATATGGAACATTTGGTCACAACATCGTGCAATAATTAAATGTTAAGGCAAAACTAAGCAACATAAAAATGAAATAGGGTTGTTTTATTTACGCTATATGATATGACTGTCTAGGAAGAAATAAAATAACTAATAACCCCATTGAGAGTAGCCTTACAACCAATGCCCTCTAAAGTTTTCCTTAGTATCGGGCACTGCAAAATAAAACTAGGTAACAACAAAACGAAGAGTGGTGTTCATTCATGCATATGCATGAGGATTTATGCTTCGCTACCAGCTGCCAGCTCCCTTGTTAATTTGTGTCATTACTAGTAATTTGTGTTAACTTGGTCTTGCTCTTGTCTCTACTCACATGGTTTGAAACCCGTTGCCTTTAATATCCCGTATCCCTCTCCCCATTTCCGTTTTTGTAACTGTCGCAACACATATTGTAGCAAATGCACATAACGTACTGGATTATTTATGATTCTAAAAAGGAAAATTTGTGTGTGGGACACTGCTAAATGTTGGTTTTGTTTCCAGGATATCGCATCTATTGTTTTGGTCTCGTGGACACTGAGAAAACGCAGCTTTTGTCTGCAGGACACTAAAGCAAAAAAATTGACTATTTTCAAATTTTTTATCTTCAATGCACAACATAAATTGAAACTTGAAATTTGACACAAGCACACATTACTGTATTCCCTATACATGTATTTTTTTCATATTTGTTGTTGATTGTTTGCATAACTTTTTAATTAATAAAATATTTATTTTTAAAATCAAACTATGCAAACAATTGGCAAAAAATAATGAAAAAATCACATGGACAAAAAATGCAACAATGTAACTTTGTGCCAAATTTCAAGATGCAATATGTTTTGTGCATTGAGATAAAAAGTTTTGAAAGTAGCCATTTTTTCTACTATAGTGTCCGGTAGACAAAAGCCGTGTTTTCTCAATGTCCACAAGACCAAAAGAAGATATGGCGATGTCTAGGAGACAAAACTAATATTAAGCAATGTCGTACACACAAATTTCCCTTCTAAAAATAGAGATCAACCCCAAAAAAAAAGGAACATGTAAAAGGGATCTTTAGTAGAAAATTGAAACAGGAAAGAAAATACAACTATGGAACATGAAAGGAGCATTTCTTTATAGTAAACATACTACATATTAATAGTGGAGACTTTTATTATTGGCAACCAGTACAAAGAACATTATTAAAATGAAAAACATTACAGGACATCAGTGTGAGACAATGTTTGTTGGCCTCCAAGTTTAAAACTTCTGCACCATGGAAACATTACTGGTGTCCACCACCATACCCATATCCATGACCCTCACCCCCACCGCTCCCGCCGTTTTCGCCACCACCCGTTCCTCCACCATTGCCATCAACGTTTGTGTTCACTTGAGCAACAGGAAAATAGGTGTACCCTGACGCCGAAGCAGATCCAACACCAGAACCACCACCAGCCCCGTAACCACTGGATCCACTGTAGCCCCCAGCTTTTCCACCACCGCCGCCCCCGCCATTGCCGCCAGCGGTAGAGTATCCACCAAAACGACCATCAAAAGTGAAACCACGGCCAGAGCCAGAGCCTGATCCGACGCCAGATCCATATCCACCGTATCCAGCACCGCCTCCACCTTTGCCACCACCTATGGAGCTTGAATGAGCACCATCACTGCTTGATTGAGTACCATCACCACCACTGGCAGACCCAGCGCCGCTCCCAGATCCGAAACCAATATCGTTCACAACTCCACCACCCTGTCCCCCTCCCTGGCCTGATCCAGATGATACATAGCTATCCTTGCAGCGCTAGCTAATGCAAGGCTCAGAAGTACAATGAAGCCAACAGTTACTAGCTTACTGCCAGCCATTTTCAGCTTACTTGGGCAAGCTATGGTTGAAGTATAGTATGGTTTGCATGAATTTTTATAGAGACTGTGGTGGCCCATTAGCTAGTTGTTTATGTTTCAGCGAAGTTAACGATGACATAAACTGAGGTTGTTGACTGCAACATGTCATTCACTTTAACTGTAATCAATGAAGGGAAAACGTAGATCGATCAGATCATCTTGCCTATCTAGGTCATCGCCTGTCCACTAAATTTTGTTTTAGCTACAGATATAACTGGGATGTCCAAAATGAATTTAATAATGCTATGGAAAGAGTTGGGTACATGAAAAGTGTATTTAACTATCCAGCATCTGCAGCAAGCGACTGGCCAGATATAACAACTAATTAAGAGATTAAGACACACATATATTATCAGCATTTACTGTTTGAATTAAATTAGTTCACCACCACTAAGGCGGTGCCTCCTAAAATGAAGGCTCGCTGACTCCCTCGAGTCAGAGTATAGATACTTCCTTTAAGCTGAAGCAAGCGACTTGCACTTGTGGCAATGGGAGATGTCGGCAAATTAGACAATACTTCTACTTAAAATTTTTCTTCTTAGAAATAAATCCACCACTGAGCGTAGTAAAATTCATGTTGAGAGGTTTTACGCTATTGACATTATGATGAAATATGTAAACAACTATCATAATTTTGCTAGGACTACGAAAGGGTCAGTAGCCTAATGGTTATAAGAGCTTCAGTAGCACCTTAGGTCCTGGATTCGACTCCCCATGGGAGCGAATTTTTTGAATTTAACGACATTATGATTTCAGTGGTAGGCGATGTTCCCCTCGACAGCGAGGCGCCAGTAGTGACTTTGTCAATCTCGAGGATTTGCCGGCTCGGTCTTTGAAAATGCTCATAGAGGTAGGGTTTGTATATGCGCGTTCATAGGGTGAGTGTGCGCGTGTTGTGAGTATCTAAGTTGTATTGTGGAATAAAAGAAATTGCTAGGACATGATCCACATGGATACTGAGATCAGCACGCTTATGAAGTATAGAATCGACAGTGGTAAACTTAGTTACAAGCTAGCATTGAGCAAGCATATGGGTCCGTACTCCTGAATTTTCAATTCATCGCCTCTCTGAGGAAGAAGAGTGATTATCCCGAAGTTCAACCTATACGTAGATAGTGTTCATGGGTCTCTAAACAGGTTCGAAATACTTGATAGCATTCATCAGCTGGAAGCCATCGGGGCCAAGAGCTTTCTTTTGCTCCATTTGGAATATTGGTCGCTTTATTACTTCGTCCATCTCAATATTGGTCGCTTTATTACTTCGTCCACTTAAAAAGGTGTATTCTTCTCGAAGCATCTGAGCAAGTCTTTCGTTGAGGTAGTGTTTTAAGGCTATTTAATTCATTCAGCGTTAGAGTATTATTTTCATCCTTCTTATCTATCACGTCTATCAAAGGAATGATTTGTTCTTTTTCTTTCTTTAACATGTCTGTCAAAACGGATTTCATCTTGTTCGAGTACAGTAGTATAAAAAAAAATATTTCTTGCGAGGCTTCTTACCTCAAGTCTTGTTCTCCAATATACTCTCTTTCCTAGCTTTATTTCTTGGTTTAGTCATATATCTTGACCAATATGATTCTCATCAACTTTAATTTGAAATTATATATATTATGCAAATATTTGTAATAGTGAATCTTAACACATAAGTCTCATGTTGTCAAAGTTGATCGAATTTATTGAAATGATATGCTAAATTGACCAAACCCAGAAAAGAAGCTTCTTCAGGGACAGCAGAAGTCTTTGGTATGGATACCTCAATGCAGTTCATCAGCCATCACTACCGTAAACGGGTCTTGCAGTGATGGACAGAAATATCCACTTGTGATGGGTATAACATCAGTCACTAGATCTGTAGTCACTACAAATGACCAATCTACAGTGACGTGGGCGTCATCACAAAAAATACTCCAAAATTGAACAAGAAAAGATACCACATCATTCGCACCGGTGCACGTCACAGACCCACCGGTGACTCAGCTTTTATCTAACTGCACGCTCCCACATGCTGCAGATCTTGCAATGCACGGGTCAATTGCCTCAGCACCACTCCTAATTAAGGGAGGGAAGGAATCTGGCTGATCGCAGATCAGTACCATATCCATGTCATACTGGAGACGGACTCAAAGGTTCTGGTGGAACTCTGGAAGTCAAGAGACAGGCACCGATCAGAGATCATGGGAATTCTAGAAGAAATCCAAGAGCTTAACCATAGTGTCTCCTCTTTTGCTTGAATTCATGTGAAGTGCTCTGCTAACTTTGCTGCTAATGTTTGTGCAAAGGAAGCATCGCTGGACAGACCTTGTAGCTTATGGGTTAGTGATGTACCTCCTTTTCTGCTACGATGTATGCAGGCTGACTGTAACCCTGATGAATAAATAAAGAGGAGTGGTCTGAAAAAAAATTAAGGGAGGGAAGCTCCAAAATGCCTTAGTAAAGAGAGAAGCTCCCAAAATGCCACTACTTAACATGTGTACTCATTTCTCTATGCCAAAATCTCTACATAATCTGGTTTTTATATTTTTCAGACTAAAACTGTCACACCCGGTTTCAAGAAGACAACCGAATGCACACCATATGTATGCCATGATCAATTATTCATACATACAGCGACAAAATAGTGAAATACCATTATTACAGTGCCAGGTTAACGAATAAACATTTATTACATAATGACTCATGGTCTAAAATAGAAATAACAGAGTAGCGAATAATAAACTAGCGGAGCGACTATCCCATCTTCCACAGGCGTTGTCCAGGGGCAACACCAGCCTAGTATGGAGCATCCGGATTGAAGTCATCGTCGTTGTAGTCCACTTCACCTCCGTTGTCTGAGCAGCCATTGTTTATCCAAACAAAGAGGGGGAATAGCAAATGTGAGTACATGTCGTACTCCGCAAGTGTAGTAAATAATATGACATGGTGGCAAATATCAAGAAAAGCTAACACATGATTTACTGCACTATGCAAGACACATTTATAAAACAGCAACCTATTTACTAGGTGTAATCTCCAAGCTCCGACAAAATAACATCAAGGAAAAGCTCATCGGATTACCCCATCCGACTACCGACTCACCAAGTTCCCACCACTTGGCTACCAAACCATACCAACCAACCATGCATCCCACTAATCGCGAAGAAGTCCAAGCTCGTTCTTAACCGTGAGCACGGCTGTCATGACAGTTTTTATCCTTGCAAAGTTTGCACACATTCACCACGAGTCAATGTTATTCTGTTTTGCTTTACACTTCCGTGGTGTCAAACCAGGTAAACATTGAAAAGCCTTTCAATAGCGTCTCATATCCTGTAAACACCCGCTAGGATTCGCTACAACGGACAAGTCCATTTTACCTTGCCGGTCGTAGCCCCCATTTGCGCCAAACAACAACCGAATGGTGCTACAGTAAATAAGAGACAACTATTTAATTAGCTAAGTCGCACCCATTTAAGCCACGTGGTTGCGCTGTTCAGCCGGGTTACATGTCCATGAACCGGTCCTTAGAATCTAGCACAGGCACCAACACAAACCGAAATCTCGTGCACGACGGCACCATACCAAACAAACCAGCCTGTCCAAATTCCCTAAGCTCCATGTTTTGCTAAAACAATTACCAACCCAATGAATTAAGTAGAGCATTAGTCAAATTAATTAACCGGTTCCCAACAGCACTAGCATGGATCTACCCAAACCATAAACATGCTACCCGAACAAAGACTTCAAGGAATCATATGGAAAAACTAGTAAACCAATAACATGGGATTCAAATTAAGACTCAAGCATGCAATTTATAAACGACACATCCTAAAGGGATCAATATGCATCAAAGGCACTTGCCTTCTTGGTGTTGCTGCTCAAACGGCTCTGAGAATTCTTGATCTTGAAGATTGAACGACGTCTCTTGAACCGATTCTATCCGCGTAAAGTACCGACAAACAAGCAAAAAGCAATACTAAGAAAACAGTCCAAACAGTACATTCATGGCAAACAAAATACATCAACAGAAACCCTACGTCGTGACGGTCGCGTGAGCGCAAGAATCGAGTAAAACGGAATTTGTATGAAAAAGTTATAAGATTTACAAGTAGCAGGGGTTTTACTGAAAAACTGTCATTGTAAACGCAATTAGCATAATTAGTTTATACTGAAAGCAGGTGGTCATGTAAGCCAAACGTCATGCTGATGCAGAAGACATAAACTAGTCTAATTAATTCTGGAACTGCTCACGTACTCGCTGCATGCAAGCCTATCTGAATCTCGAAGCGATATACTGCTATCAATCTAAAGCTAGCTATGCATCACGTTCAGTGTTCTAAATAGCCGGCTATAGCTGACGCTATAGCCGGCTATAGCTGCTGGGAGGATGCGGGGCTACGCTATGCTTCGTTTGGCGCTAAGTTGAAAAATCCGCTAAAAGCGTTTTGTAGCCAGCTAAATCCGCTATTTGGCTGTTACGTAGCCGGCTAAATGGCGGATTCAGCTTGGGTCCGAAACTGAAAGAAAAACGGCTTGTGGCCTGCAGGCCTTCCTAGTCCTGGGACTTGGGCCGGGCCAAATCCGGGTGGGTCGTGGCCCGAACGTTTGGCACGGCCCGTGGCACGGCTCAGCCCGATAAGATTTCGTGCCGTGCTGGCCCGGCCCGAGCTGACGGGCCGTGCCGTGCCGGGTTTTCGGCACATCGGGCCGGCACGGCACAAAACTGTTACATGGGCCGTGCTCGGGCCGGCACGGCACGAAAGTGGCCCGGCGGCCCGGATTTGGCCCGGCAGTGTGTTTTTGTCAAGTTCTTTAGTCAACGTGATTTTTGTTATTTTGATTTGTATTTCAAAATATAAACTTGTATAGATTTTGCATATGTGGTCCAAATTTGATGATTCTTTTTTCTATAATCTTCAAAAAATCATCTATATCATGTCGAATATTTGTATGCAAACTTCCCTGGTTCAATTTTGTACCGATCAATCAATACACTAATGGTCACTATTCACCATTATCTTTACTTTTTTGTTAATCCCCAACCAATTTGAATTTTGAAGTAATTTTTTGTGTCGATGTACAACTTCTACATATCTACACATAGGATTTTTTTTATAAATTTTTTTGTGACACTTACACTCATGTATGTTTGAATTGCTCCCCATTTGTCTCAAAAGCTCATAACTTCTATATTGATTAGTAAATTTTGAACACACATTCATGCAAACATTGTTGAAAAAATTCCCCGAAAATTATAGAGGTTGGTATTGACTTGGAACACTTCCACACCAAACTTGAGTTCAAAATTCAATATCTTTTTAGAGATAAAAATTGCAAAAGCTCACTTTTCCTTTGTTTTTTTTTTTTGTCACGCTCAAAGTATAATGATTTTGGAACTCAAATTTGATATACACATCTAGTATATCTTTACTAAGCTATTGTAATTTTGGTGGAATTTTTGAAATTATTTTATCCATGTAACACTATAAAAGAATCAATTTAAACAAAAAAAATGCGCCTTCTCTATACTGAAAACGCACTCTGAAAGAGGCATCTAACTGAAACCGGGCCGTGCCCGTGCTTGGCACGGCCCGACGACGGCCCGCCGTGCTCCGTGCCGTGCTCGGGCCGCATTTTCATCACATCAGGCCGACCGGCACGGCACGACGTGGCACGACGGGCCGTCACGGCACGGCACGAAACGGCACGAAGCACGACGGGCCTGTGCCGTGCCGGCACGAGCACGGCCCGAGTCCCAGCACTAGGCCTTCCCAATACTTGGGCTTAGGGTTCTCAATACTCAACGCCACCGCCTCCTCACCCCTCGACTGGAGCATTGCAGGATAGAGCGGCACGGCGGCTGGGATTTGCGGCGGCATTGGCGACGAGCTCGGTGGCAGCGGCGACGAGCGTAGCGGAGCAGCGCCGGTTAGCTGCTAGGAGTCGGGGAGCAGGTTGCCCGTTGCCGATCCTTTTTCCCTGTTGCTGAACCTGAAGCATCAACTTCACAACCAGCCAAAAGGAAGAGGCCTGTGCGCCCAAGGAAGAAGAAACTCAGGAGCATTCAGTTGTTAATGCGAGCTGATCAAGAGCAACCTGAAACGTCTGCTTCATCTTCCGAATCAGAAGCTGATCAAGATGGCGATAATTCAATGCAGATGCACTCTTCTGACGATGATTATTCTGGAGATGATTAGATGAGTAGGACCTTATGAGTTATGACGAGATTATTTGAAATGTTCTCTTTTATTTATCGCCAGGTTGCACTATCTATATTCTAGATACTAGTGCTCTCTGAACTTCTCTAAATTATGTTGAACCTGAAATATGATGCAATGAAGGCATGGAGCTCTTATTTTAGCCTTTAATTATTCACTAATTCATTAATTGTATTGTAAAACCGCTAAATGACTTAGCTGCCGCTATAGCCCGCTATAGCCTTTCTTAGCCTTTCCGGACATCAACCGCTAAAGGCCTTAGCCCGCTATTTAAAACAATGATCAGAGAAAAGAAAAGCTGCAGCGGCAACTATAAACCTACGGCAGCGACGCGATGCCATGGATGCAACAGCAGGCTCGCCAGCTGAATCTCTCGACACTACGATGCTCTACAGAACTTGACGGAACCCGAAGCACCGAAAAGATAGGATCGTTTTCTCACCAAGGGCTTCGCAAGGATATTAACTGCTGGCTCGGTGGGGACTTGCGACGGTGACGGCGGCTGACCATCGTCGGCGTCCTTCGAAGACCAGGCTAGCTGCAGCGTCGGTTTTGATGATCGATGGTGGTCCTTGTCCTCGGCATTCGTCAGAAAACAGGTTGCGTGCGATCAATTTCTGGGGCGGCAGAACGACGACGGCGATCGGCTCCGCAGACTCCGGAGACAGCCCTGAAGACGGCGGCAGCGTTGGGTTCTTTTCTTGGCCACAGGGTCAGACGGACTAGGTATTATAGTTTATATACGTATAGGAGACGAGGCAAGGCAGGTTTGTGGATACGGGAAAATCCCTCTCCGTGTCCAACATCTTGAGAGATAGCAACACGATGGTTACGATGTTGGGTATGACAAAATCTCCAATGGGTCCTCGTGACGTGAGAGGAAAAGAGAGTTTAGTATTTAAACTGATGGTTTCTACTCAAAACGAATTCTACTCCAAACGAAAATCTATCGAATTTCAAAAATCATTTTACATGCAAATAAAAGCCTGACTGCAAGTCTACCCAGCATGAATGCAACAAGCAATTTATATAACCTATATTAATTGATTTAGTTTAGAAAATAAAGCTTTTGCAGAATAAAAATGTTAACATATGCATCCTATTTAATTCTATACAATTTTTAGACTATTAGCAAATCTGAAAATCAGGGTGTTACAAAAACAGACAAGAGAAGTGACCACATTACCACTGTCCTTTTTTTTAACATGTACATGAGCCCATAAATTCCAAAAAGGCCAAAATAGTTTCTTTTTTGACAAAAAAAAACATGAAAAGTTGAAAATCGTGGCGGTCAGGGCTACGCCGCTGCCTCCGTGAAGACGCCGGACTGCCGTCAACCCCGGCCCCGCAACCAAACTTCGGCCGCACCGCACTGTCCCGTCTAAATGAAGACGCCACACAGGACCAACGTAGACGACTCGGCCTGGTCGGCGTCAAGCTCTCGACGAGCCGAGCCATGGCGGCTGGGCTGAGCTCGCCCGCGCACGCAGAGCATGTCGAGAGGTCGTAGCTGAGCAAGGCCACTGGTAAGGGGCGGGAAGTGAGCCAGCCTGCCTCACCACGCGATATCTCCTGCGCTCGACTGGCGGCGCGACGACGACCCGCCCCACCACGCGTGCTGGATCACTGCGTCGTGTCGCGCTGCGCCATGCCATATCGAAGTTGAGTGCCACCGCTATCGAGATGCGCAGGTGGAGCTAGACGGCTCGATTCCGATTCGAATTTTCCTCAAGGACGCACTTCTGATGTAGGAGAAACAGGTACGGGCAACATAGTCATTTTGCCACAGTTTTTAGACAAAAAAGAAAAGAAAAAACTGATAGTGGTGTGGCGGGAATGATTACACAGGTTAGTAGTGGCATTGGGGAGCTTCTCTCTTTACTAAGTGTGTTTTGGAGTTTTCCTCGCTTATGAGTGGTGCTGAGACAAATAACCCGCTGCTTGCTGTGCCCGACGAGTAGAGAAGAGAGGGGGTCAGCAGCGTGAGGGGCAGAGTGGTGGGTGCCTGGATCTCTGCCACTAGACACTGTTTTTTAATGGCGGGTGTCATTGTAACACCCTATGTTTTGCTCATATTTAAAAACTACTAAAAATTTGAACTTCTTCAAATTTGAACAAATTCAATCAAAGTAGAAGTCAAATTCATGCTAAATTTAAAATTTCGAATTTTAAATGTGCATCAAACACCACCATCTGCATATTTGGAATTTTCTGATTTTATTTATGTGTTCATTTGGTTTTGATCCTTTTTCAAATTTGAAATCCATTCAAATTTGTATCCCTGGAAAATCCTGGAAATGTTTAAACATTTCTCTTCCTCCTGGGCCGCCCCTCTCCTTTTCTTTTCCCCGGCCCACTCCTTCTCCTCTTTTCCTTTTTCCTTCGCGCCAGCGTCCGCAGGCCCAGCTCCTCTCCCTCCGGCCCAGCAGCAGCCCAGCCCGCTCGCCCTCACCGTGACGCTGACAGGTGGACCCCACCTGTCATCGTCTTCCTCTGGCGTGGCGCAGAGCGCCCATGCCGCCCTGCCGGCAACGCCGTTTCGTCGCGTCAAGCTACACCGCCGCCGCAGGAGTCTCACGTGCATACGTCGCGCCTTCGTCACCGCGCCCCGCTCCGTCGCGTCGCTTTGACTCCGCGCGCCCTTCCCGCTTGGACCGACGACCACGACCCGCGGAAGACCGGCGAGCCTCCACTCCGTGACGCCACGCCACGCGAGCTCCGCCTCGCTCGGTCCCGTCCGTCGCACTGTGGCCATCGTTGCGCCCGCGTCATCACCGCATGGGCCTCGTCCTCCCTCTGGCAAGCCGTCGCGTCGCCATTTAACGACGACGACCAAGACCGGCGACCACGCCTTGACCGACGCCCAACGGCTCGCTCTGCGGCTGCATTTAAAAGCCGCCGAGCTCCGCACCGCGCCCCTCTTCCTTTCCCCGAGCATTCGAGACAACGCGCACACACGCGTGTTTTGCTCCGCTCACCATCGCGCCGCCGCACTCCGACGAGCCTGCGACGCCGCCATGGTCGTCCCCGACGACGATGGTTAGTCCCGCTAGGTTCGCCGTCGCATGTAGAACTCGTAGGTGCTCACCGCGTCTCCATCCATGCACGGGAGCCGCGGCCGGCGAGCTTTCTGGCGACGCGCCGCTGCGCGCGCCCCCTCAGGCGCCCTCTGACCGCGTCGCGCCGCCATCCGACGTGGTGTACCACGTCGGCACGCGGGCCCGCGACGACCCGGTCCGCGCGCACAGTCAGCACGCGTCCACGGATGCGGCGCACCGTGGACCACCCTCACATGCTCCCCCGGTCCACAGCGCAGGTGGACCGAGTTCACAAAACAGCCGCGCACAATGAACGGCCCCCCTGACCCCACACGTCAGCCTCACACACTCTCTGTAAACGCTAGGTTCACACAGTTAGTGTACACAGTTTGTCATTTTGAGCACTTTCCTTTATCAGAAAAATTCCCTAAAATTCCCATAAATACTAGATTACCTCCTGATCATTTTGCAACACTTGTTTACTCCATAATAATTAGGATTATGTCTCTGGTTAATTACTTAGCTTAATCCGACTTATTTCCTATATTGCAAACTTGTAAAATCCATATCTCCATCATCTTAGCTCCAATTTTGGCGATTCTTTCGCCAAAATTCATCTAAAACCATGAACTATCTGTTGCTACCAGAACCCTCTGTTTGGTCTTCGTTTGGTTTATTTTCTTGTTAGTTCAATTGTTTGATCGGTAGATTCATTTCGAGCGTTGTTTGCTTTGAATCAATAGAAGATCAAGCTTTTGAGGAAGGAGCTGAGGATTCGGATTACGAGGACTTAGAAGAAGAAGACTTTGGTGAAGGCAAGTTCTAACCCCTTTGATCATGTTGTTCCTATGTTTGCAAATGATCCAACTTAGAGCCCAGTTTAGAAATAAATGTGTATGATGTTCAAATGTGATTTAAATGCTAGTATGATCCTATATACTTGTTGATTGCCATGCCTTGATATTGCTTATCCTGATTCCATTGTTAGACCTA
Organism: Eragrostis curvula; assembly: GCA_007726485.1. Classification (NCBI taxonomy): domain Eukaryota; kingdom Viridiplantae; phylum Streptophyta; class Magnoliopsida; order Poales; family Poaceae; genus Eragrostis; species Eragrostis curvula. Next base: position 24,664,413 of record CM017439.1, on the reverse strand, counting down.
GGATTCACTATCATTAATTCTTTAATGATATGTTGAAATGATATGCTGCTTAGGACTATTTACCATGTGTACTTAATTAATCATGCTATACATGCTTTTTTGTGTGAAATGGTGTGTGTGATTGGTGGAGTGTGTGTGAATATGAAATGTGCGATGGTAATATACTAGTGATAACTGTGCAATCCATAGTGGGGATATTCTTGGCGGGAGCAAGCGAGGTAGTCCTCAGTGGGGAGGGCTATCTCTGGGATGTGACTCCTCCTTTGAGGACAGCTATTGAAGATGCTTGCTTCGGTCGTATAAGGACCGGTTCATGTGCCGCCTTGTCTAGCACCTTTCGTACAACCACATGCCTTGAATGGGAAAGGTTTGGAACCACACCCTACTATAGTGTTCACCCGGTACCCACCTGGAGGGCAGGAGTTGCAGCGGGAGCCAGGAGAAGACTCGACATAGCAGGCGTCGGGATCCGGCATATGGTGATTATTTAGGCCTTTCTACATGATGATGATGATATTGTGAAGCCCCTGATTTCAGTATTTTCGTGGTGGTGCCGTGGTGACACCAAGTAGGTACGGGACCATTAGTATGCCAGTCCAAGCCATGACGATGGGGAGGATTGGTATGCCTTATGGGGAATTGTGTACAACCTCTGCAGAGTTAAAAACCTATCATGATAGCCGTGTTCCACGGTAACGGACAACGCGAAAGCTTGTGCCGCACAATGATTAGTATAACGGTGTGAGTTACTCCCTTGGTGTGTTTTTGAAAAACTCCGGTGTCGAACCGTGCGCTGGTTTCCTGCCAGCATTAAAACTTGGGAACTGACGGGATGGACTGCATATCCCCCAGGGCCAAACAACCCCACAAATACCACTGATAATCTGGATAGTAGTTTGTGAACTGTTTTGTTTTCCAAACAACCCTTGCATAAAACTGGCTTTCCGCTCAGATGATAAACCCTCAGCCTATCCATTGGCTATACCCTTGCATTTATATACCCCTCGTTGTTAGGACTTGCTGAGTATCTTATGTACTTACCCTTGTTTTAATCATTCAGATCAAGAACCAGAGTTCATGGAGGATGGTGATGAAGAGTAGGGTCTTGTCCGCACTCAAGATGCCTGTGCTCGTGCCGTTTCTGTCTTCCGCTGTAGTAGTGTTTAAGTGGTTCTGCTGTTGCAGCCCACCAGCTTGATGCTTGATGTAATAATTGGCCTTTGACCGGATGTTGTAAGACCTTTTATGTATAAAGGTTTGTATGAGACTTGGTAATATTTATGTAAGTGATGACTCTGTGACTTTCATTCTGTGTAAGTGTTCGTATCAGCGTCTGATACAGGGACTGATACGGTAAACACTAGTGCTCCAGAAATGGGGTACGACAGAGTGGTATCAGAGCCATGCTTGACTGTCGGATGGACCCTAGACTGGAAACGATTGCGAGAGAGTGATATTTTATATATATAAACCTATATTACAAAATCTACTCTCAGTTATGTATTTATTTTACAAAATTGTTTTGTTACCTTGCACTTACCCATCTTCAACTTTTGTTGAAACAGATGGAGGACCAGCAGCCAGACACCGAGTGGACCCGTAGCTACTGGATCGGTGTTTCAGGCTTCCCCATTATCCTGTGGGAGACGTTGCAGAGGTTCGGCTACATCGACCGTCTAGAGTACCGCTCCCTTAGCTTCGTCCAGGATGGTACCCAGTATTGCGAGGTGCACGTGACAGTTCTCCAGCCACGTACACGCCCAGACTTGGAGCCCCTGACAGTGACAGCTTTTGGCACCCAGTCTGGAGACGTCCACCAGCTTGCAGCTCGCAAGACCCTACTACTCTTCTGCCAGCGCCACGAGCAGGGAGTACGTGACACCCCGTGTCGCTACTTCCCGCTGTACGGCTACACCGACGCACAGTGGGAGTATCGGTTGACTGCACTACAGGGACCGGACCAGCTTGAGGAGGACCCCACTGTGGTAGCGTCTGCTTGGTACATAATGGGCATGGACAGCCTGTTCGAGTCACGCCAGAGAGAGTTCGAGAGCAGTATCACCAGAGTTGAGGCAGCAGAGACTAGAGAGAGAGATCTCAGGGAGCAGCTTCAGCAGACCCAGGCTCAACTTACAGAGGTCGAGGCACAGTCTACTCAGACAGCGCACGTCCTTGAGACGACTGCACAGATATGGGATGAGGACACGCAGAAGCTGACAGAGGTTCAGGCCCAGCTTGCAGCAGCCCAGGCACAGCTTTCACAGCTCCAGACCCAGCTTATCGAGTCCCAGACAGAGCAGGCACAGATTCAATCTACCCTCGAGGCTACTATGGGACTCTGGGAGGAGGACGCCCCGTACCTTATCAGAGAGGTTGACCGCTGCTACGTGAGACTCAACCAGGTTGGAGCAGGACCCCGTCGCAGGATCACCCCGAGGATCGGAGGTCCCAGACGCCACTTGCACTACGCTTGTCCGACAGACTCAGAGGGTGACTCCAGTGGCAGTGAGAACTCAGGAGGCGCAGGACCATCAGGAGTAGCATAGCAGGCAGCCCCAGCTCCCCCAGAGGTTGCACCAGCTCCAGTTCCCGCTGAGGTTGCACCAGTTCCAGCTCCAGCGCCAACTTACTGTTTTCTATCAGAGTCTGACGAGGAGCCCTCAGAGGAGGAGGACGTCCAGATGGCAGAGGACGACCCTGAGCTAGAGTTGCTAGAGGACCCTCTGTAGGGTGAGGAGGACACTGAGACCGAGGACGAGGTGGAGTTTCCGTCGGATAACGACGGCAGTGACTTAGAGTCGATGGGCGAGGACGATTTCCCAGTGATCGACCTATCACCACCACACTACAACCTGGTGATAGAGGAGGTAGGCAACGTCGTCAACTTCTGGGTTAACGTCGACGACCAGCCAGTGGTGATTGACCCACCAGCCCTGCAGGAGCCAGCACCTGTTGCACCTGCAGCTCAGCAGGAGCCAGCACTTCTTGCACCACCAGCTCACCACCAGCTAGCTCTTATGGCACCTCCAGCAGCTCAGTACCCGCCAGCACTTGTTGCACTTGGACCACTGGTCCCGTACCAGCCAGTTCTTGCACCACCCACAGCTCAGCACTACCCAGCAGCTCCACAGCAGGCCCCACAGATGCTCGGAGACACGGATCTCTTCAAGTACTACCAGCTTCTCCGTGCCCACAAGCAGTGGAGCGACCCCTACGACCTGTACCGTGCGTGGCGCAGGGACCATGGCTACGACCAGTACTGAGGAGTAGCTATCTCTGATGGAGTCAGTTACCAGTAGCACTGGTGGCAGCAGTGCTTGTATCCGTAGTTAGTAGCTAGCAGTTTGTAAACAGTCCAGCAGATGTGTGTCGTTGTATCCTAGAGTACCATGTTGTCGAGTCTTGTTGTTTAGTTGTAACCGTCAAGTCCTCCTGTGTAAGGACTTGGGTATGTGTGATCGAACTCTGTTATGATGCTTATGTATGCTGTGATGTTGTAATGATGCTGGATCTTATTGTTTGTGTGTTAGAAAATCTTGTGTTCCTGTCTTGTTGCCTTGTCTCAGCTTGTCTCAACCTCAACTTGTTCTCACCTATCGCTATCCTCTATCAACTCAACAGATGCCTCCTGTAAGGCAGTCTGCCCGAGTGCAGCAGCGCCGTCAGCGTGAAGCTGCACATGACGAGGATGCCCCAGAGCAGGGCAATGCACGTGGACGTGGAAGAGGAAGAGCTAACAACCAGCGTGGCAGAGGTGGAGGCAGAGTTGGAGGCAATAACCAGGAAGATGAGGCAAGCCAGAATAATCAGAATGACCAGGAAGGCCAGGGTGAAGGTGGAGGTAATCAGCAGAACCAGAATCGAGGTGGAGGAAACCAGAACCGTGACAGAGGTGGAAGAGGTGGACGAGGTGGAGGTTTACCCGACCCTCCTGTCACCAACCTTGTCACTGTGATGGACAACCAGACTCGTCTGATGGAGATCATTGCTCAAGGACTTCTTGACCGTGCACCAGGTCCCCAGACCAAGATGTCAGGGTTCATGAGACTCAGGCCACCGACCTTTGAGAGTGCCGAAGAAGACCCCCAGACAGCAGATGATTGGCTGAGAGGCATCACCAAGAAGCTTCAGGTTGTGAATGCCAATGACAGAGAGAAAGTCCTTCTGGCGTCGCACCAGCTCATGGGAGCAGCCAGTGAGTGGTGGGACAACTACCATGAAGCTGTAGAGAATGCTGATGCTATCACTTGGGATGAATTCCAGGAGGAATTCAGGAGGTACCACATCCCTGAGGGTATCATGGAGATGAAGGCTGATGAGTTTCGCTCTCTGAAGCAAGGAGCTATGACTGTGAACCAGTACATCAGGAAGTTCATGAAGCTTGCACGTTATGCACCTGAGGATGTGAGCACTGACAAGAAGAAGCAGGACCGCTTCAGGAAGGGATTGAGTCCTAGTTTGAAGATGCAGTTGGTCACTCACATCTATCCAGACTTCAACACTCTGATGAACCGTGCTATTCTTCTGGAGGATGCACGTTCTCACATCGAGAGTGACAGGAAGCGCAAGTTCAACGCACAGAAGTTCAGGCAACAGGAAAGGAACTAGAGGTCAAGGAGCAACTTCTCTCAGAAGCCTAGGTACTAGCCAACCATGCAGTACAGGGCCTCAGCGTCAAACCAGCAGAATGCACCACCTTCCTACCGCAGCCAGAATTCCAGCAGTCAGCAGAGGAGTAATGCCAGTGTTGCCCAGCCAGCTCAGAGTGACAAGAGGACGTGCTTTAACTGCCGTGAACCAGGTCACATGATTGCCAAGTGCCCTTATCTAAACCAGAATCATGCTCCAGCTCAGTCTCCGCAGCAAAGCAACACCAGAACTGCAGTGTCAGGAATCGGACGTGGTGGACAACAATCCTCTGGACAGCAGCGAAGGAACAATCAGACCTTCGGTCGAGGCAGAGTCAACCACATCGACACCCAGGAAGCTGAGGATGCACCAGACGTTGTCCTCGGTGAGCACCTGGTCAACTCCACTCTTGCAACAGTTTTGTTTGATTCTGGAGCTTCGCATTCGTTCATATCTTCAAAGTTTGTTGCTGCACATGGTTTTTGACTGTTTTGCTCAAACAACCCCTGATAACACTCTCTCCTGGAGCGGAAATCAAGTGTTTGTTGGGATGTTCCCGGGTTAAGATTCTTTTAAGTGGGATAGTATTCCTAGCAAACTTAATAGTTCTCCAGTCTGCCGGAATAGATGTTATCTTTGGAATGGACTGGTTAAGCAAACATCAAGGCAATATAGCATGTGATACTAGGAAAGTATCCTTAGTAAACCATGAGGGAATTAAGGTTGAATGTGAACCAAGAGGATCAAAGGTTACACCTATGGTATGCAGTTTGGAAGCAAAGCCCCTGGAAGAAGTGCCAGTAGTTTGTGAATACCCAGATGTCTTCCCAGATGAGTTACCTGGAATGCCACCTGACCGAGACATAGAGTTCATCATTGAGCTCATTCCCGGAACTTCTCCAATAGCCAAGAGACCCTACCGGATGGCAGCTAATGAGCTAGCAGAGTTGAAGGAACAGATAGCAGAGTTACAAGAGAAAGGTTTCATAAGACCAAGTTCTTCCCCGTGGGGATCACCTGTTCTGTTTGTCAAGAAAAAAGATGGTAGTTTCAGAATGTGCATTGACTACCGTTCACTCAATGAAGTTACTATCAAGAACAAGTACCCACTGCCCAGGATCGATGACTTGTTTGATCAGTTGATAGGAGCTAAGTTTTTCTCCAAAATTGACCTGAGATCCGGGTACTATCAGCTGAAGATTCGAGAAGGAGACATACTCAAGATAACTTTTGTCACTCGCTATGGTCAGTATGAGTTTACAGTGATGCCCTTTGGACTTACCAATGCACCAGCATACTTCATGAATCTGATGAACAAAGTCTTTATGGAAGAGTTAGATCGGTTTGTCGTTGTCTTCACTGACGACATTTTGATCTACTCTAAGAGCGCAGAGGAACATGAACAACACCTAAGGATTGTACTTGAGAAGTTAAGAGCACATGAGCTTTATGCCAAGTTCAGCAAGTGTGAGTTTTGGTTGAAAGAAGTCGCTTTCCTTGGTCATATCCTGACCGAAGAAGGAATTGCAGTGGACCCAGCTAAAGTTGAGACAGTTACCAATTGGAAGCAACCCACAAATGTGACAGAAGTCAGAAGTTTTCTTGGACTGGCAGGTTACTATCGCAGATTCATAGAAGGGTTCTTCAAGTTAGCCAGACCAATGACTGCTCTGACCCAGAAAGGAAAAGAATTCAAGTGGACAGAAGCTTGTGAGAAGAGTTTTCAAGAGCTAAAGAAGAGGTTGACAACAGCCCCAGTGCTAACCCTACCGGATATACATCGAGATTTTGTCGTATACTGCGACGCATCTCGACAAGTTTGGGTTGTGTGCTAATGCAAGATGGACGAGTAGTGGCTTATGCATCAAGGCAACTGAAGGTTCATGAGCAGAACTATCCAACACATGATCTGGAGTTAGCAGCAGTTGTTCATGCTCTGAAGATATGGAGGCACTATCTTATTGGAAATAAGTGTGAAATCTTCACGGATCATAAGAGTCTGAAGTACATCTTCACGCAGTCAGACTTAAATCTAAGACAGAGAAGGCGGTTAGAGTTGATCAAGGATTATAATCTGGACATACAGTATCATCCTGGAAAGGCCAATGTAGTCGAAGATGCACTGAGTCGCAAGGCTCACTGCAACAACATCAAGTTACATAAGAGAAGACCTGAGTTACTAGCAGAGTTCAGGCAGCTAAACCTTCACTTTACCCAGTCTAGTGAGATAAACAACCTGTGCGTGAAGCCAACTCTAGAAAGTCAAATCTGAACAGTTCAGGTGGATGATGAGGAAATACGTGATCTCAAGGCTAAAACCGGAGTGGATAAGGCACCCGGATTCAGAGTAGATGATCAAGGCACCTTATGGTACAAAGATCGAATATGTGTACCCAAGAATGGTGGATATCAACAGCTTATCATGGATGAAGTCCATAACTCCGCTTACTCCATCCACCCAGGATGCACCAAGATGTACTTGGATCTGAAACAGAAGTTTTGGTGGTCAGGAATGAAAAAGGACATAGCAGAATTTGTTGCCCAATGTGATATCTGCAGCAGAGTCAAAGCAGAACATAAGAGACCTGCAGGATTGTTGCAACCAATACATGTTCCAGTGTGGAAATGGGATGAGATCAGCATGGACTTCATTGTGGGACTGCCCCGCACTCAGAAAGGGAACGATTCAATATGGGTCATAGTGAACCGTCTGACGAAGTTTGCACACTTCATCCCTATAAAGACTGTCTATAGAGGAGACAAGTATGCTCAGTTGTATGTGGATCACATACTCAAGTTGCATGGAGTTCCGAGCAGAATAATTTCAGATAGAGGAAACCAATTCACCTCAAAGGTCTGGAAAAGTCTGCACAAACTGTTGAGCTGGATTACAGTTCTGCATATCACCCTCAGACAGATGGACAGACCGAAAGAGTCAATCAAATTCTGGAAGATATGTTGAGAGCATGTGTACTGGACTATGAAAAGGATTAGGAGAAAAGCCTTTCCTTTGCAGAATTCTCCTACAACAATAGTTATCAGGCCAGCCTACAGATGGCACCCTTTGAAGCTCTTTATCGCAGAAAGTGCAGAACACCTCTGATGTGGTCAGAAGTAGGAGAACGATCTTTCTTTAGACCGGCAATCATTAGAGATGCTGAAGAGAAAGTAGCTCTGATCAGAGAGAATCTGAAAGCAGCCCAGAGCAGACAGAAAAGTTATGCAAATACCCGTCGCAGAGATCTGAGCTTTGAAGCAGGAGACTATGTGTACCTCAAGGTATCACCGATACAAGGTACCAGGAGGTTCAGAGTCCGTGGAAAGTTGGCACCCAGATACATTGGACCCTTCAAAGTACTCAAGAAGATAGGAGCAGTAGCTTACCGCCTCAAGCTTTCCGAAGAAATGTCAGACATCCATAATGTCTTCCATGTCTCACAGTTGAAGAAATGTCTGAGAGTCCCAGAGGAGATAGTACCACCGGAGGTGATGGATCTTCAACCGGATCTCCGTTACCAAGAGAGGCCTATCAAAATCTTGGATGTTACTACTCGGTTAACAAGGAGGAATGCCATACGGTTTCGCCGAGTACAGTGGAGTAATCAAACAGAAGCCGAGGCAACATGGGAACGTGAAGACGATCTGAAGAAGGAGTTTCCCTACCTGTTCGAGGAAGAGCCTGAATCTCGAGGACGAGATTCCGTTTAAGTAGGGTAGGTTTGTAACACCCTATGTTTTGCCCATATTTAAAAACCACTAAAAATTTGAACTTCTTCAAATTTGAACAAATTCAATCAAAGTAGAAGTCAAATTCATACCAAATTTAAAATTTCGAATTTTAAATGTGCATCAAACACCACCATCTGCATATTTGGAATTTTCTGATTTTATTTATGTGTTTATTTGGTTTTGATCCTTTTTTCAAATTTGAAATCCATTCAAATTTGTATCCCTGGAAAATCCTGGAAATGTTTAAACATTTCTCTTCCTCCTGGGCCGCCCCTCTCCTTTTCTTTTCCCCGGCCCACTCCTTCTCCTCTTTTCCTTTTTCCTTCGCGCCAGCGTCCGCAGGCCCAGCTCCTCTCCCTCCGGCCCAGCAGCAGCCCAGCCCGCTCGCCCTCACCGTGACGCTGACAGCTGGACCCCACCTCTCATCGTCTTCCTCTGGCGTGGCGCAGAGCGCCCATGCCGCCCTGCCAGCAACGCCGTTTCGTCGCGTCGAGCTACACCGCCGCCGCAGGAGTCTCACGTGCACACGTCGCGCCTTCATCACCGCGCCCCGCTCCGTCGCATCGCTTTGACTCCGCGCGCCCTTCCCGCTTGGACCAACGACCACGACCCGCGGAAGACCGGCGAGCCTCCACTCCGTGACGCCACGCCACGCGAGCTCCGCCTCGCTCGGTCCCGTCCGTCGCACTGTGGCCATCGTTGCGCCCGCGTCATCACCGCATGGGCCTCGTCCTCCCTCTGGCAAGCCGTCGCGTCGCCATTTAACGACGACGACCAAGACCGGCGACCACGCCTTGAGCGACGCCCAACGGCTCGCTCTGCGGCCGCCTTTAAAAGCCGTCGAGCTCCGCACCGCGCCCCTCTTCCTTTCCCCGAGCTCATCCACCTCCAGTTCACGCCCGAGCGCCCCAATTTCCACTTTTCCCCACCGTCTCCCTCAACTCCGGAGACCCCTTCGGCGACTTCTCGGCGAGCCAATAGTGGAGTCCTGCCCCTTCTCCTTCCTTCTTTGGCATTGCTGCTCAGTGCCTAACCCTGTCCCGCCTCTCTTTTCCGCAGCCGAAGCTCGGAGCATGGAGTTCGCGGGGAGCTAGGGTTCCGGCCATCGCACGACGATGACGAGCTGCCTCCGCCCCCTTTCCGTCTTCAACGAGCCCACCGTGAGCACCGCCGTCCTTTCCTCTTCCTTTTGCGCTAATCCTTTTGTCCCCCGCACGCGCGCACACCGCTCCGCATCGAGCACCGCCACCAGCCGCCGCGCGACCTCGTCACCGGCAGGCTTTCCGACCACGCCCGGCCATGCCGAGACGCGCGCCACACGCGGCGCACTCACGCGCACACGCTTTCGAGCCAACGCGCACACACGCGTGTTTTGCTCCGCTCACCATCGCGCCGCCGCACTCCGGCGAGCCCGCGACGCCGCCATGGTTGTCCCCGACGACGATGGTTAGTCCCGCTAGATTCGCCGTCGCGCGTAGAACTCGTAGGTGCTCACCGCGTCTCCATCCATGCACGGGAGCCGCGGCCGGCGAGCTTTCCGGCGACGCGCCGCCGCGCGCGCCTTGCTCTGGCTCCCTCTGACCGCGCCGCGCCGCCATCCCACGTGGCGTACCACGTCGGCACGCGGGCCCGCGACGACCCGGTCCGCGCGCACAGTCAACACGCGTCCACGGACGCGGCGCACCGTGGACCACCCTCACATGCTCCCCCGGTCCACAGCGCACGTGGACCGAGTCCACAAAACAGCCGCGCACAGTGAACCGGCCCCCTGACCCCACACGTCAGCATCACACACTCTCTGTAAACGCTATGTTCACACAGTTAGTGTACACAGTTTGTCATTTCGAGCACTTTCCTTTATCAGAAAAATTCCCTAAAATTCCCATAAATACTAGATTACCTCCTGATCATTTTGCAATACTTGTTTACTCCATAATAATTAGGATTATATCTCTGGTTAATTACTTAGCTTAATCCTAGTTATTTCCTATGTTGCAAACTTGTAAAATCCATATCTTCATCATCTTAGCTCCAATTTTGGTGATTCTTTCGCCAAAATTCATCTAAAACCATGAACTATCTATTGCTACTAGAACCCTCTGTTGTTGGCCTCTGTTTGGTCTTCATTTGGTTTATTTGCTTGTTAGTTCAATTGTTTGATCGGTAGATTCATTTCGAGCGTTGTTTGCTTTGAATCAATAGAAGATCAAGCTTTTGAGGAAGGAGCTGAGGATTCGGATTACGAGTACTTAGAAGAAGAAGACTTTGGTGAAGGCAAGTTCTAACCCCTTTTATCATATTGTTCTTATGTTTGCAAATGATCCAATTTAGAGCCCAGTTTAGAAATAAATGTGTATGATGTTCCAATGTGATTTAAATGCTAGTATGATCCTATGTACTTGTTGATTGCCATGCCTTGATATTGCTTATCCTGATTCCATTGTTAGATCTAGAATTCACTATCATTAATTCTTTAATGATATATTGAAATGATATGCTGCTTAGGACTATTTACCATGTGTACTTAATTAATCATGCTATACATGTTTTTTTGTGTGAAATGGTGTGTGTAATTGGTGGAGTGTGTGTGAATATGAAATGTGTGATGGTAATATGCTAGTGATAACTGTGCAACCCATAGTGGGGATATTCTTGGCGGGAGCAAGCGAGGTAGTCCTCAGTGGGGATCTCTGGGATGTGACTCCTCCTTTGATGATAGTTATTGAAGATGCTTGCTTCGGTCGTATAAGGACCGGTTCATGTGCCGCCTTGCCTAGCATCTGTCGTACAACCACATGCCTTGAATCGGAAAGGTTTGGAACCACACCCTACTATAGTGTTCACTCGGTACCCACCTGGAGGGCAGGAGTTGCAGCGGGAGCCAGGAGAAGACTCAACATAGCAGGCGTCGGGATCCGGCATATGGTGATTATTCAGGCATTTCTACATGATGATGATGATATTGTGAAGCCCCTGGTTGCAGTATTTCCGTGGTGGTGCCGTGGTGACACCAAGTAGGTACGGGACCATTAGTATGCCAGTCCAAGCCATGACGATGGGGAGGATTGATATGCCTTGTGGGGAATTGTGTACAACCTCTGCAGAGTTAAAAACCTATCATGATAGCCGTGTTCCACGGTAATAGACAACGCGAAAACTTGTGCCACACAATGATTAGTATAACGGTGTGAGTTACTCCTTTGGTGTGTTTTTGGAAAACTCCGGTGTGGAACCGTGCGCTGGTTTCCTGCCAGCATTAAAACTTGGGAACTGGCGGGATGGACTGCATCTCCCCCAGGGCCAAACAACCCCACTAAATACCACTGATAATCTGGATAGTAGTTTGTGAACTGTTTTGTTTTCCAAACAACCCTTGCATAAAACTGGCTTTCCGCTCAGATGATAAACCCTCAGCCTATCTATTGGCTATACCCTTGTATTTATATACCCCTCGTTGTTAGGACTTGCTGAGTACCTTATGTACTCACCCTTGCTTTTATCATTCAGATGAAGAACCAGAGTACATGGAGGATGGTGATGAAGAGTAGGGTCTTGTCCGCACTCAAGATGCCTGTGCTCGTGCCGTTTCTGTCTTCCGCTGTAGTAGTGTTTAAGTGGTTCTGCTGTTGCAGCCCACCAGCTTGATGCTTGATGTAATAATTGGCCTTTGGCCAGATGTTGTAAGACCTTTTATGTATGAAGGCTTGTATGAGACTTAGTAATATTTATGTAAGTGATGACTCTGTGACTTTTATTCTGTGTAAGTGTTCGTATCAGCGTCTGATTCAGGGACTAGTGCTCCAGAAATAGGTACGACAGTCATCTCTAGCAATATAGCGGCAGGTTAATTTTTTTATCTCACTGATGCCGCCGTGCTGTGAAGTTAGAAAATGCTAAAACAAATCCTTTCTACTATAATAGTTGCATTATGGCTGGTTGACATTGTAGAGGTGACACCTCGAAGTTTTCAGTTGATTTAGTAAAATATTGGCTCAAAAAGTAAAGATCTGATGCATCTAGTGAATAAGTGCTCTTGAGGACATTATCTTATATACACCGCACTTACCATTGATCGAGCATCCAATGGGTAATGTCAATGCTACAAAAATTGGCAGATATTTGGGTTCGAAGGAGTTGTTTTGGGAAAGATGATCACAAGAACATGACAAATTTATACTAGTTGAGGCCCCGTATAGGGTATGTAAAAAGTTTGCAGAACTATATGGAAGCATAAAACGGTTATTACCGTATACAGAGCCAGAACCACTGCCACTACCAGAAACTTTTTAATAGATCGTTTTGAATACCAGAAACAAGCTTAGTTGAGAATGCAGACAGAGGCGATCCCAAAGTTTGTAACTGACATTCATAAGCTGCTCAAAAATGCTAGTTTCTCAAAACTATCATTAATTTAAAAAGAGCTTTGTAACTACACTAGATATTAAGGATTCGTGGCGGGGAATAATTCGGGATTCGCGACGGCGAAATGATGAGATGAACCCTAACCCAACCAAATCAATAATAATGAATAAATTACTTACTATATTGATAAATGTCATAGATTAATGAATTACAAATTTGATTTTATTGATGAAAAGAAAACTACTTATTACAACACTTATTTTTTCTAATATTACCTTTAATTGATAAAATATTGGTCGTTAGTAGCGAATTTCCGATATCAGATCTACACCGTCTGATCAAACTAATGGCCGATACTTTTGAGGAACTGCTGACCATTATTTTGGACACTAATTAAAACTGCTCTAAAAAAGCATATACATAGGTAAAAACAAAGGAAAGGTTAATTAACCATGTTGGTTTGGTTGGTCTCAAATAATAATATTAGTGATTACAAATTGAGATGCCCTCGTGGCGGGTAAGGAAACATAGCACGTCTTGCCATCTTTGCTGTCCGGATATGTACGCTTACCTGGCACAGTGGCCACCGAAGTGGAGAATTGACCCGGCTGCCGATCGTCAGCGGTTCAGCACTTACCTTGATATATATTCCATAAACAATAGAGTGACACGTACGCTGATCTTTTACTTTGGAATCTAGAATTGAGATACCCAGTTGACATTGCAGAGACGACCTCGAGGTTTGTTTCAGTAGTTGAAACTGACACTGCATATATATGCCTTGGCGTGGACAAATTGTAGCCCCTAGACACCTAGGTTCACCATGTGAAACTATTCCTACAAACCACGTTATTTTGAGGCTGCTTGGGCCGAAACTTCATTACAGTATTAACAGGATGCGAAGGTGTTGCACAGACACCAATATAACACAAACAATGATGTATACACAATCAACGAAGATGTAAGCATGCAACATTTTGCATGTTCCATAAAAAGTACTAAGGCTATGTGGCGTGCTCCGCCACCATCTACAATATTAGAGTAAGCCATTATGGGCATGCAACATACTCTCTAAATCATTATGGGCATGCGGGAAAAAGTAATAGAGAATGAAAGTGCCGAGCTAAATATTGCTAGCTAGAAAACTGGAATGAAAAATTAACTATTTTGGAAAGGAATTTGAAAAGACTGTTGGAGACATTTTTTTTAATAATTATAGCCATATTTAGAGAGAAAAAACATGTTTTATTTAGCTTCTTGAAGTTGCTTTAATGCTGTGATTTGATTTTTCGCCATAGATGCCATCACGCGCCTCGCGCCGTGATTTTTCTCTGGCACATGGCGCAGCCTTTAGCTGCGGAGAGCTAGGGAATTTCCATGCAATACGTCAAGTCAGGTACGTTTTTCTTTCTTTTTTTTTTACGAAGGAACACTTTTGTGTACTATTGCATAAGCTTATAGTTTCAAGATTAAAGTACTTTTGTTGTGAAGGAGCACTTTTGAGAAACAATTAGTTCAACATTTGAAATAAACTGTAACATTTTTAATATACAGTTCCAACATATTTGGTTAAAATGTTGAAGAAGTAGAAGAAAAATGTTGAATTAGCAGTAAACAATTGTTGAAATAATAAGTTTAAAACGTTGAATTTCTAAAAGTTCCAAAACAAGAAAAAATGCACCCATATAGGATCAAACATTGGAAATGACTACATTCAACATTTTATAATAACTAATTCATCATTTTAAGTATACTATTCCAAATTTTCATAAAATGTTGAAACAATGCAAGAAAAATATTGAAACAATACATTAAAAAAATTAATTTTAAAAATTTTGAAAACAATTATATCCATGTGGGATCTTGCTTTGTTGTATTTATTTTACAAATTATATCCAGTTAGATGGCGACACGTGGCATCCCCGTATGGTGGCTACAAACCCGCATAGCTTGCTCTAGCACACGCGCGTCCTCACGTTTATTTTCAACAATTCATGTCCACCAGCATGTATCGTAAAGCGAACTACAGGTAAGCTACCCGTAGCGCACTTGATAGGATTCCCGCTGGGAGGAGACCAGGACTCATCCGATCCAGAAGCACCAAAATTAGGACCGCAGAAGGACAGCAAGAATAACCCAATGGCTGAGAGAACGGGAGGCAGGCCCAGCCTAGGTGGAGGGAACCCTCTCACAGGATGAATTTCAATGCACAGTACATATCGAAAAGCTTGTTCCACGGCACATAGGCTCCTTAGGATGAGCAAAGGAATATTTATGAGTTGTATGGCAACTGTAACTCGTAAAATGGTGTGTAAGCCCTCTCATACTCCTAATTTTAGCGCATGAGGTGGTTGCTTCGCCAAACAACCACCTCTTTCTCTCACACCCTGTCTCTCTTTTCCACCTCATCAAAAATCCTATGTGGCATTGCATAAGACGGGCTATGAGACTGCTTACGTGTAGCGTTGTACCTGTCATGCATGCGCGCTTTCCCTTTCTTATCTTATTATAAGCAACTGCTCCATCCACCCACATCTTCGATTTTCAATATATCGTAGGCCCCATCAGTTATCTTTTCCCTTTCTCCTTTCTCCTTTCTCGCTCGTGACCAAGGGTGCAATCACCATGGCTGCACCTCATGTGCAACAACCGCGGCACACTATTAGGGTCGGCCGACTCTCACTGTAGTTGCTGAAAGTGAGTTGATAGAGCTCCCTTCGCTCATGGAGACGGTCCAGCTTAGGCAATATTGCCACGACACTAGAGTCATGAGGACTGACGGTAAGGCTCCAACAGCTTCTAGTAAGTTCTATCTCTTAGAGTTTCAACACAGTACAATCAGATTGTTGAGTTCGCCTCATGTATTTCGACTAATTTTGCACCACCCAAGTGCAAAATCTTTTTGAGGCTTGTCCATCGACAGAGGCTTAGCACTTGTGATCGGCTTTTCCGTCACAACATGAGGGACTTGGGCCAGTGCCCGTTTTTCTTAGAAAATGAAGATATTGAGCACCTTTTCCTCTGATGCAATCGAGCTACCAGCATTTGGAATGTGCTTGGATTCCCATCTCCTGTAATGAAAACTTCTATTGAGGACTTATGAAAATGGCAGAATTCAATTCGACAAAGCTAAAGATCTGAAGTGCAGTCCTCACCTCTGCTTTATGGAATATATGGAAATGTAGGAACTCTAAAGTTTTCCAACAAGTGGATGAATCAAACATGACAGTTGTTGCTCGTTGTTGTGACGGTTTGTCCCAGTGGTCTCACCGGTCTGCCACCAGCCTGCTGATAGAGATCTTCTAAAATTTTGGAGTAGAAGATTATCCCTTAGTCTCTAGTTTCTTGTATTAGGCTATTTTTCCTTTTGTTTTCTCACTTGTAACCTCATCACGTATCATATTTTTGTAACACATATGTATATATTGTTACCAATGTAATAAAAGTTCATGCAGGCAATCTCCAAAGGAGTTGCCGTAGTTTCCTTAAAAAAAGCATCGCACGGAGCCACCGTGGGACGCCGCCGACGCGTGCAACCGGGCTGTAAGGCACCGGAGCCTCTACCATGCATGGGTTGTATGCCACTGGGCTAGGGTGCCGCCATGAGCCCACACGCCGGGATTCAGGGCGCTGGAGCCGGAGAAGAAGATCACCGCGGAGCCCTTCGGAGCCGCCGCCAGGAACAACTAGTGTTTCTTTTTACGTGGAACTTTTCTGAAGTTGAGTTGAATGTTTTTGGATTGAGTTGAAAGTTCTCCAAATTGTCTTGAAACTAATCGAAATTTACTTGGAACATTTTAAATCAAGTAGAAAAATTTATAATTGACTTGAAACATTTTGGAATTAACTTGAAACTTTTCAAAATGGACTTAAAACTTTAAAAATTGACTTGAGACTTTCCAGATCGATGTGAAGTCTGTTTGTTTCGATAGCGTTCATACTAGTTCTGTTTCAATTCCTGTTCATTCCAGATCGACACGAAGTCTATTCTGGTATCGGCTTCGGTGGAAACAGACGCTGCCGGTCTCCCGTTTTGCGCTGACTACGGGTTCCTAATTTCGGAAAGGGTCGGCTGTTCCACACAGTTAGAGTTTAGATTATACACAACATTTCCAGCAGGCCAAAATGGTGGGGTCTAGTCATCGCTTGTACATTACGCTGTCAGTTTTATTAATTCCAGGGGCCCTTTATTTAATTCTACTTCAGCAATAGAACAAGAGACAATAAAAAGAAAGTTGTACAACATCAAGACGAGTAATAGGTAAGGCTCCATGCTTCTTTGGATACTCTGACCAGAGGAAACATCAATTTAGGGATGGGATGTACCGTAGCCAGATGCATCGCCATCACCTCCACCCATACCACCATTCTGAGTGTGGCCATTACCTTGAGCATCAGCATTAGCACTCGAATCTGAGAAGCCAGGTCCGAACCAAACTGTGAGACCCGAGCCAGAGCCGGTGCCAATGCCATTGCCATGGCCCGTTGATCCCTCATAACCAGCGGCTTGTCCTCCTCCACCACCTCTACCATTACCAACAGCACGAGAAGACCCTCCGCCTTGTCCAGCACTATATCCATTCATGCTATCGCCCGATCCTGATCCAGCACCATACCCTGATCCTTGGTATGGTGCACCACCACCACCTACGCCCTCTGCTTCAGCACCTGCGTGTGCAGTTTCTTGGCGTTCATTGTTCTCGCCAAACGCAGCACCCCTCCCTGATCCTGAGCCAGCACCACTAATATCTCCACCACCCTCTCCCTGTCCCGTTCCTGTTGCTCTAGATTGAGAATATCTAGCCACCCTTCCAGCACTTGCTAACCCTATGCTCAAGAGGACAATGAAAGTAAGAGTAACTAGTTTAGTGCCGGCCATTGTCACCTAAGCTTGCAAGAGCATGAGATGTGAGTAGCAGGACAGAGACACATCGCTCAGTATTTATTGTAGATGAGGGTTGGGCTTGGTGGAGTGGATGTGAAGTTGGCGACTTCACTGGAGATCCAAAGCAAGCTGTGTAGGAATTGACTGAATTGTTAAGTCAAGTGCGTACTAAATTAATGAATGGAAAATTGCCAGTTTCTAATAATCAAGATCAACACATACCACAATATGATATTTACATAATCTCTTTTATAACATGACCGTTGGAATAGAGACACGTGTACCTTGAAGTATAACATCCGAAAAATGAACAAACCATTGCCGCATTTAGGATCTCATTCACCTCCCACACTGTTCCAAAAATTTGTTGGTTTATCGTGGTGCTCCTTGCTGCCTCCCTTACAATATTCTGCGATCACCCCTCCCCCATGCCCTTACTCCCACTGCAAGCACAATTAACAAAACCGGCAGAAGCCTGTTTGCGTAGAGAGAATAAGCGGTATCTAGTCCCTAGCAGGAAGCATGTAGCAACGTGAGTTGCCGAAACGCACCGAGGCCCTCCGCTTCTTTTCCAATGAAAGCGATGCAATCTCTGGAGGTTATTTTTATTAATTAAACCTTTTTTATGTCGTAAACAAACAAAAGGTGAGAAATGTTAAATGACCGAGAGAGCTCCGTTTTATGTCACAATAAGGATCTACATATTAACAAAACATTGCAACGTTTGACGCTTGGCAGAGATCAAGTCTTCATGTTGCTCTGCAAACAAAGGAGGAAATCGATATTTGCTTACGGGCGGCAAAGAAAGAGCAGGTACAAGAGGTGCAGCAAGAAGTGAATGGCGAGTGATAGGCCTCCCTGGCCAGGGGCCGCACACAAAGCGACGCGCGGGGAGGAAGTTTGAAGCAGCTTCTGAAGTTGAGCATTTTTTTCTCCGAGGCCACTGTTAGCTAGCTGTTTTACTTGAGTTTTTTGGGGGTCCTTTTCTTCTCGGCCAGTGCTATATATGGCCGTCGCACAGACTAAAATTCTTTTCATTTTGGTCTGTATGAGTCATGATCTGGGCAGCCTAGGCTGCTATGAACTACTTCTATCTCCTTAATGAAATGACAGTGCAGCTGCCCTTTATCCTCAAAAAAAAATACATTGCAAGTTTCGATAAGCAACATGTTGTACATTCAGTTGCATTGAAGGACCGAATTGTTATGTTTCGCCTACTCGCTATTAATCACGTCACGGTGTATCATCATTTTTTAATTCTTTACCACTATAAGTTTCCTTCTAGGAAAAGGAGTGGTTGCAGGAGTATACTGTTATATGAGGGCAGCTCAAAGCGTTTTTCTATACCTTTGAGCACAAACAAAAGAGCGAGGAAATGTATGGAAAAGAGGATGCAAGTGTGCATGTCCCACTTGCTTGTCAACACCATTGCGTGTAGGAACCTTAATTGTACTTTCCTCTTCTTTCCTTTCCCTTCCATACAAGCCAATATGGCAATATATCTGATGTGGACATGCTTGACGCTATCTGAGGTGCCCTAGTTGCGGATGCTCTCACACGCTGTCACGCATGAGCAGCCGAGCACCGATGCATTCTTTTTTTTTTTTGGGGGGGGGGGGGGGGGGGGGGGGGACCACCGATGCATTCTCGAGAACCGTGAAGTAAACGGTGAAGAAATGGTCCGATTCTATCGTCAGCTGACATTGAAGAGGCGACCTCGAAATTGTCACAGTTGACTTGACTGAAGAACAGGTAGCAAGTGATCATCCTTTATGATAGCACATGCAAGTACAAACAGAACATGCTCATTATGCTTGCGGAGACTAGTATGAGTAACTCATATGCTCCTTTGGCATCATATCATACTCTAGTTTTTTAAAAATAATTAGTATTCTTAGTTCTTAATGTATCTTTCTCGATTCCCAATACACTCCTATCTCTATCTTTCTTGTTGTTGTTCTTTGCATCTACCTTTACCAACTCTCCTTAATCTGAGTGCCAAGACCTAAACCGTTAATTATCTTGGGATAGTGGGAGCATATAATAAGATCTAGTGGATTTACTAGCCGCAGTATTGTATAGTGAGTGGCACTTGTCTTAATTAAGTCCACGAAATGAATTGCACCACCATATCTTTGAAAAATTGATCAGTAGCTGCCTGAAGGTCATCGGGAGCTTGCTTCACAGCCGAAGTAAACCATTTGACACAGAAACCTATGTTCAAGCAGACAAAATACGCATTCCGAATTAAGAAAGGTGAACTTAGTTTGCTGAGATACCAATTTTTTCCTGGAACGAGGATTGAGCCTTCCACCCAGGAAGCTCATTCTCCGTATCCGAGCTGTTGTACGTGTATCAAGGAGTCCGTGAGCAGAGAGACAAAGAAATTTTGACAACGTGCATCGTGACCAGCTAAACAGTACTATCGTGTGCATTTGTAACTGTATCAGAAGGTCACTTAAGCAACGTGGTCTGGATGCTTCAAAAGCTGACTGTAGAGGATGGATCAGCAACAATAACTACAAATCATTTTTATCTCAAGCAAGTTAAGGTAGGCTAAATGAAATATGCAGAAACCAACAAGAAAAGAAAACCAAAAAAGAAAGAAAGGATAAGAAAATAGAGAAAAGGAGAAGAAAAAGAGAAAGAAGCTGGTGAAATGGTAAAAGGCCAAAGAACGTCAAAAAAAAAGGGTAAAATCAGGTTTCGGCGTGTGAATTGCTTTGCTTCTACTCTGTCATGTCCAAGGTTAGCTCTTCAACAATATTTCAATCCTTCATACCTCTCTTCACAGGCTCCGTCAATGTCAAGGTTAGTCAACCCTTGCCTCTCTTCACATTTTTGGAACGTTGTATTATCCCGTTACGTTCTGGTGCCTCTTCAGGTGTCTATTGAACGTGTCCAAATCATCTCAAGTGATGTTGTGCAAGCTTTTTTCTCAAAAGCATTTCCATTAACCTTCTGTTAAGCATGATATTTAGTCTGTCAATAACTGACTTTTACAGTAGACCCAAATGAAGGCACACCATCTATTTCCTTCATCCGATGGTTGAGATCGTCATCATGATATATACCCATTTGATCCATCGGTGTTATAAGTATCATGGTGTTGTATCATGAATATTATAAAGACATTTTGAGAAAAGAGGGATGGTAAACTTGTAATATATATATGATGTCTATGGTTAAAGTGCCTGAATCATTTTCATCCTTGTAAAACAATTTTTGATCTTAAGTTTTAAAATCTCAAAATAACCTTTTTATCAGAATCACTAATAATACCACGTCGTGTCCTCAGTCTCCAAGAGGATTGCGATGGCTCCTCGATATCCGGCAAAATTGCGATGACAAACCAAACGGGTCTAGATCTTGTGCATCTAGTTCATTCTCTGGTATTTGTTTCCGCCTCAATCTACTATCTTGCGTTGCCCATGCGATGGCTCACGCTAAGACGACAGAGGATACCGCTGATGTGGATCCGATCCGGTGCAACAGGGAGAAAAATAAGCACTGAGATGGGAGGACGACGGCTTGGATGGAGGACGTTGCTGCCTCGCCGGCGAGGATCCGATCGGGGATGGACGTCGCTGCACGGACGATGGCGCCGGCCAGGAACTAGACAGGGATCACGGACGACGGCATGGATATGGTGCACGGGCTAGACGACAGACAAGGATGCCATCGAGGATCTGAACGGGGTCGGGGTGCTCCTGACTCCAAGGTCAACTTCGCCGATGAGGCTCCGCCGCTCCGGACGACATCATGTGGCGGCAGCTCTATGGGTCCGCCGGCACCGTGCATGAAGTTCTAGTAAAAGAAAATAACGATTGTAATTTTGTGGACCTAATTACCCTCTAAGTAGCACAACTCATTTACTTAAAATATGGATTAACAATAATACTATCTAATTAAACGGACGGTTAGATTAGATATTTTCTATATCATGGTCTACTGTAAAAGTCTTCTAATAACTGGGCCCGAGATCCATATGCAGTTTGTCCCTCGCCAATTGCCTGTCCTGCCACCGTGACACCGTCGACGGCCAGACTCGACCATCACAAGTAGATCCCATGTCTTGCAGGTGCCAGCGCTCCTTCTCCAGCAACCGGGCAGGAGGTTCGCTGCATCTGCAAAATTCGTGTACGTATGCAGCCATTTTTGTCCATTTGTAGTCCAAGCTGCACCGAAACAACATTCAGTTTAACAATTCAGTTCTGATTTGTGGAATTCACTTCACCATTCATGAACTGCACAGCTGCAGTGGAGAGCCGCAGATTATACAGAGGAGGCGGCACCCGGTTGCGGTGAGCTTTTTGATCCGGGCTCCCTGGCTGCGGGTAATTGCGGCCTGCTCATAGGCCCATCCGTAAAGTTTAAGGGATGCTGCCTTTCTAGTGCTCTTGAGCTTAATCTCTAGTATTACTAGTAAAAATGCACGTGCGCCACGCACATGTCCGAACAAATGACATCATTTGGCAGGACTTTATCATAAATAAAAATAATATGATGTACCGTGTACGTATTATAAAAAAACACACTTCTGACACATCATTGCATTTAAATACCATAACGACATTAACATGACAAGCTAAAGAATCTGATAAAATAATAACATTGTTTAAAATTAAAGACGCTAATTAACTTTGAGACATAAAAGATATGACGTGACGCATAGTTCTGCTTCATTGTCGGGGAACAATAAAAAGTCTAAAATTTAAAGCTCTAGCAGAGTGGAATAACATATAGAATTTTTACACCTGCATTACCTAAGCCTGAATATAAGTTTGCTGAAAATTGTCTACATACCAAACACCATAACATTTTAATTGTTTCTCCCCTCAAAAAAAAAATATGGAAGAACAAAAATATTGTTTTCCTATCATCTCTTCCATTCCCAAGATACAGGCAGAATCTAAAAGCAAGGACAATGGACACAATCTAAAAACTTTCAGTTAGATAATGAATTCTAGTGAAGATAAAGGTGGTTGAATACTCAATTACGCTCACAATATCAAATATTCACTGTGGTTCCTATTTTTTCTTCTCCTGGAAAACATAACAGTTTCTATTCATCAAAAGAAGTAAAATAGTTCAGCTGCTTCACAAAAAGAGTGAATTTTCAGATGGATCCACTTCATCACGATCAATTAAACATATGGATCCACTTCATCAACACTGTGGGGGGTGTAATGGTGCCTAACAAAGTTATTGTTAAAACCAAGGTGCTATTATACTGAATTTTCATAATTGGCAAGCGAACCATGAAAAGATAAAAAAATGATCAGTTAAAAAGAAATGCATACAATATATAACTGCCACGTGCTGGCACCTTGCATAGCAACCAAATATCTGCTACACATATGATAATATGCTACTTCCTCCGTTTTTTAATAATTGACACTTTTGACCAAGCACGCATACCAAGGAAGTTTAAAACTTAAGATGTAAAATGACTAAAATGCCCCTAGTAACTAACTAAAATGTTCTAGAACATACTATGCATTAAAGAAATGAGATATTTTATAGGGGTAAAATTGGAAACCATTTCTTGAAAACCGTGAAGTGACAAGTATTTGCAAACAAATAAGATGGTCAAAAGTGACAAATATTGAAAAACGGAGGAAGTACATTTGATATCTTGTCAGAACTGACATCAATTTACAGAGTACTGAATATGAAATGCTCTGCATCCTACTTTCTCATGCAATTCCAAATCAACATCGGATGGGCTGGTCGGACCTATAGGATTTTCCATTTCATATATGATGAATCCAAAATTAATGACCTGAATCCAAGAGTGGAAGGCAAAATCTTGTCAATGTAACAGACACAGAACCGTCATTGAACACAATTGCAGGCAAAAGATTAAAAAAAAGACTCTAAAAAAAATGAACTGAATATTAGGATCATTGAACTCGCAAAAGGCTTAATATTTCATTATTCAAGCGTGCATGTAAAAGTTTCAGACCAAAACATGAACACAAAAAAAGATGTACCATTTCTCAGGTATTCAGAAGGTACATATGCTAGGTTGGTGCTATAGTTTTCCTGTCCCTACTGTTTTCCTTGTCCGATATCTGAAGTATTGCATTGTGCAGAAAAATATAAATGCAATTTATCTTGCAATGTTGACTACAGTTTGTGGAATTTTTCTAAATTAGGATGTCATATATACCTTGTTGCTAATGTCAAAGCTCAGATTATCTTGGGAGGAAAAAAATCATCTGCCCGGATGAGTTATACTCATTAGAACCAGTTACAGTGAAATAGCAGTCTCATCATAGTGGTTAAGCAACCCGCCTATTTTAAACAGGGGACAAAAATATACATATGTTCCAGATACAAAAAGACTAAAAGCATATGTACAATTTGTACAACAAGTATATTGAAATAAAGGCATTCAAATCACATGCTGGAAGCTATATATATCTTTAGAACCAGTAAATCGAACCGGCAATAGCTAGCATTGTCATTAATTTGAGCAGCACAACAAAAAATAGATTTTCAGCAGTCCATTGTTTCAATACACCAAGCGACCAACCATGAGAGCTCTATGTACCTAAATCCAACCATGTGCAAAAGAATTAATACATGCAAGGATTGTTACTCACCAACAAAGCAGAAATCTGTTCAACCTCAGTAGGGAGTCCTGCCGAGCGCCAAATTTGAGATATTATTGAAACATAAAGATTAGTTTGCCATCACATGGTAAAGTTGAAATTTTTTATTGCCATTAATTTCATCTGTCTCATATATGTAAGGACAAATACAACCTACAAAATTTCAAAAGAAAAAGCAAGAGAAGAAAACACCTGAATATATTGCCTGAACTGTGACTACCTGGGTGCAGGAACATCGACGAGTGCACTACCTGCAGGCTTGTTTGCTTACCTTTTTTTTTTCCTGCAATCCCTATTTGCGACCAGATTTACAAGCAGGGAACAAAGCAGGGAGCTAATTAATCCATCAATCGATTCAACATATGCACACAAAGCACTAAAGAAGCAGAAAAGTGAGGGAGGCGTAGAGAAGAAATTAAATCATTTCGAGACCCATGATTCTAAACAGGTCGTAGGTTACTTTGTACCATCGCATCCTAAGGCCGATGAGCAGCACAAATTCAACAGTCATGAAATTGATCTGATAAAGACAAACCAACCCACTCCAATATTGGCGATCTCGATAAACTGTACAAACTCACCTTTTCATCAAGGAAAGGCCCCCAGAGCCTGGCACTGCCTGACGGTGGTGGTCGACTTGCCCTCCCCGAGCGGCGTAGGTGTGATGCCGCCCACCACCACAAAGGGCGCGTTCGGTGCTTTTAGCACTAAATTTTAGAGGGCTCTAAACAAAGAAAAACCTAGTACTAAATAAAGTTTAATGACAAAACCTTTTTACAGATGGGTACATCTTTACGAGACGAATCTAATGAGCGTAATTAATCTATGTTTTGCTACAGTAATGCTACAGTAACTACCATCTAATCATGGCTTAATTACCCTCATTAGATTCGTCTCGCGAATTAGACCAGGGTTTTGTAGTTAGTTTTGTAATTAAATTTTATTTAATATAACTAATCTAGAGTTTAGACCCCTCTAAAATTTAGACCTCCGTGCGCCGAACACGTCCATAGTACCCATCCTGCTGCGCCTTGAGCTCATCAAGAACCGACAGCAACACCTGCAACCAGCACACGACGACCGATCAAGATCCGATCAAACAGCATCAGGCAGGCAGGCAGGCGGCACCCAGGACCATCAAGAACGCACCTTGGCCTTGTACTTGCCGTAGAGATCGTAGTGCTCGGGCCGGAGGCCGAGCTCTGCGGCGATGTCGGCGATCGGGAGCGGCTCGACGGCGTTGGCGATGTCGATGTCCGCGGGCACCGGCGAGGCCACGTTCAGCCTCCGGATCGTCGGGCTCGGCATCTCCGGCAGCAACAGCGGCGGCGGCAGCGGCGACGGCGCGACGACCGCGCTGGATCTCGCGACAACCCGATCGCGGTCGCGGCAGGGTCTGGGCGGGGCGGGGTGCTGCAGCGAGTGGTGGTGGTGTTGTTGTGCGGAGGATGCAGGGAGACGACGACCAGCACGAGGTTGCAGATGCACGAGCGACGTGGAGCAGGGGATGAAGGTGGATCTCAGCGCCTCTGTGGATCGATCAATCCTGTGGGAGATTGGATCCAGCGTGTGGATCCTCGCCGTCGTTGGTCGTTGCGGATGGAGGCTGTTATCGGCCGGCTTGCATAGCCGCCGTCGCTTGCCGAGCCCCGCAGCCGCAGCTAGATCGCCATCGCGGTCCGTTGCTCTCTGGGAGAAACAAGAATGGAAAGAAATGAGAGGAGGAAGGAAACGCTGGCGTGAAATCAATGAGGAAATTCCTATAGAAAAGGAAAGAAATAATCTAGGCAGGTGGGAATAGCGGCTGGCTACAAATTGATTGGTGAGAAAAATTCGCCAATCGTCATTGAAAATGAACTAATTTGGACATTTGTCCCATGCCAATGCCCCCCCTTATGCGGATCCGGGTCCAGCATGGCAGGATCCGACGGTAGATTAAAGGAGATCAGTTTTGATGAACGGTCTATAGACAGGTGGGGTAGAATCTGGTAGGTAAAAAGTGTATTTCTCCCAACTGATTCTTTAAGGGTTTAGACTTGCAATATTTTTATTTTTTTAAAACATGACATATGGGTCCCCCTTGACATGTTGAGGGACCAAACCACAGGTGGGCCACGTGTGCATGATCTGAAAAAATTATTCAAATAAAATTCGCATTTTATCAATTACATTTTTCTTTTATTTTTCAGATATAAATTATATGTGGGTGTCTTGCGTGACAATGGTTGACAAGTGGGCCTTATTATGACGATTCATATTTGTCACAAGTTTTGGTGTACAATGAAAAAATTTGTTAATGACGATTCATATTTGTCATAACTATTGTGACGTTTATTTTTTTACCAATTATGACGTTTTTGTTCGTCATAATACAATGGTGTCTTGATTTATGACGATTTTACGGCCAAATTTAATGATGAATATTGGTTTTCGTCATAAAACACGATTTTCTCAAAAACTTCACAAGCCCACAATTGTTGTAGTGAGTAATAGCGTCCTTAACAGAATACTTAGCAGAACTGCTTTGAGATGTGTGCTTTTTTCAGAAAGCATAGAAGCACTTCTCTTTCCTCAATCGATGCTACCATTAGTCTCTGTGTTTCTAGATCCATCTCTTTTTGTGCTGCCATATATGCATCATAAGATACACATCTCTGCTAAATTTAGTTGCTGGATATCTCGTTTCTTAGTAGACCAATATTCTGCTCCAAGTCTGGTCGTTATCATGTGTAGAATTTGCCCTTTAGCTATTGTGGCATCCTTGTGTCTCAAAGGATACCTGAAACTTGACTCTACTTATACCATGTCCAGCTTTAATTCTGTGATTGACATCTTCATCGAAATGTCCATGCTTATGTAGCATCGATCCCTAGTAACAAAAAATGTCTTTCTTGATACGACTTGACCATCCTTATGCCTCATATCACTGAAATTGCACTTCATATACTTCAGTTTAGACCTATTACGCCTAAAACATTTTCATTTCAGAGTGTGCGGTTGCGAATTCAATTTCTGAGTAACACTGCTTCTGCTCTCAGCAACCAGCAACGCTTCATTGCAAACAGCATAATCAAAAGAATATAGCATTGTACATCTCATGTGACCTCATCCATCACCAAGTTAAACAAAGAGGATGAACATGTAAATAATATCGTTGGGTTTAACTAGAAAGCAAATAGAGTGATGATAGAAAGGAAGCTAAAATTTAAATATCACAACGACATGTACTCCCTCCGGTAACGAAAGAGAGGACATCCTACAGTTTTGTCCGGGTTGTGAAAAAGAAGTCGTTCTACGTAGTGCAGTGCGAGAGAGGACGTTTTTGCCCCTGCGGTCGTCTGTTCCCGAGATGCAAAATGACTGCTTTGGCTTCGGCGGCCCTTTACGTCGGCGCGACATCCCAACCGATGCATAAAATAAATCCTTGATCTCTCTCGCTCACTCGCCATGCCCCACTCTCGATCGATTGCAGCGGATTCCTCATTCGGTTCTGCTAGCTCACGGCAAAAGAATGGTCGAGTGTCCCTTAAGCAGGAGAAATGGATGGAAAGGAAAGGACACAAGTAGCGCGCGAGCCACGGAAACTGAACACTGGTTTTATCTTTTGAGTCGGTTGAGGCCCAACAGGGTTTATCTTACCGTTCGAGCCACAGGAACTGAACACTGGTTTTATCGAATTCCGGTCAATACTTGCGAAAACCGGTTAATCTGTCCAAAATTCAGATCCGAAGATCACCGACATACTGTGAAAACGGTCCGGTTTCGGAATCCCTTGTTCTACGAAGTATATTGGCGTTTCAATGAAAACCTTGTCAAACTTGCTAAAGTTCGATCCATACCCGTCCAAGTCTCCAAATTTTAAGTGACGATCCTTTTTACATTATAATATTGTTAATTATAAGTATAGCAATATAATACCAACGTGCTTCCAACTCCAAAGTAATTCTTGTAAGCTAAGGAATGGCAACGTGCTATCAATTTTGAAAACCCAGCGCAGGACCTTTACATGAGCCCCAAGATGGAATGTAACGGCTTGAGGCTAAAAAATCAACTCCAGCAGGACCCTTAAATGAGCCTTAGGCTTATTGGGTCTCCAGATTTTCCTCCAAAGCCCCCAGATCAGGGGCTTGCTGTTGCGTCGTTAGAGCTGGGACTCACGGCCAACCACCGTGCATGCCTCGTCTGCATGTTCCTGCACGCGCCTCGTCCGCCGCCGCCCGCGAAACGCCATCGCCACCGCCTCCCCGTCATCGCCGACCGCCGGATCCCGCCGCCTCCGACCTGGCAACGGCTGGCTGGGACCGGATCTGGAGGTCCCTGACCTCGCCACGCCGTTTGCTGCCTCCCCGAACTCGGACGAGCCGCGCCATGGCCGGAGCTTCGCCTACCGCGCCCCCTTCCTCTCCACGACCCGGCTTCAATCCCCGAACCGCCGTCCGCCGTCAATTCATCGTGGAGGTGCCACGATTCGCCCTGCTCCCGCCTGGCCTCGATTCGCCATGGAGGCTTCGCGATTTGACCCGTGCCCGCCATTGATTTGCCATGGAGGTGCCGCGTCGACGAGCCACATCCTCCTGCTCCTATGCAAGACAGCGCCAAGACGGGTCGCCGTGCGCCGTGGAGCCTCGTCGAGGTGCCGCGCCGGCGAGACCGCACGTCGTGTAGCTGCATGCTGCTCGTGGCCGCGAGTGGCATCGTTGTGCTGGTGCTTGGGGGAAGAGAGGAAGAGGAGAAGGAATATGAGAGGCTGACGACTGGGACCCAAATATTGTAGGGGCTCACATTTAGTAGGTGTTACTAGAGTTGAAAGCAAAATCTAGGAGCTTAGATGTAAAGGCCGGCCCCTACATGACCATGTAAGGGCTTGGTTTTTCATGCCCCGCTAAAGTTGCTCTAACAATCCATGGTACTGTTGCTATATTCCACTCCTTCGCGCATCCATCTTCCCGCTAGCTGTCTCACCTCCTCGCACTGACACCGCCGGCTCCACTTTCACGCAGAGCTCAATCCTCGGGCCGCCGATGTCCCTCGAGCGGACACGGTAATCTCCATACAAACGGCTGGTACTGGCTCTCCATCCCCATGCGCCGTCGTCAGTTGGCCCCATCCCGACGCCGGGACGTGCTTTGCATTCGCCATCAAACAAAAAGCTAATTAATTCAGGTGCACTTCTAGTTTAATGAGGGTAATAAACCATGCAAGTATCGGCGATCTGCTGCTGGTTGTCGCTCATACGGTTGTCTTCTTTCTACTGCACATCACCTGTTTGTCTATTTTGTTAATATATGTTTTAAACATCTTATTCTCTTACGAGTCACGACACATCAATATATTCTGTATTCTCACAACAAAAAATCATTATATTAATTATAAATGTTTACCATATGGACCAACGATACTTCACACCTTTGCTATTACATATTCATACAGAACATTCATGCAAAAAAAAATCATACAAAACATTTTTTTTTGCATATGACTCGTAAGTCCTAACAAGCTTTTCATTTTTTAACGTGCCACGTATTTCATTAAAAAGAGGAGAAAAACTCGTAACGTGGCTCGCAACGTATTTTTTTAGCTCTTAGCTAACTCTACCATTGAGGATGCTCTAAAGAGCATGGAAAAACTCCGACTACGAAGTAGTATTTAGTTACAAGTACAAATACAAATACAAACCCAAACAGAGGGAAAAGAACCCCTAACAAGAGCAACCAAAACAAGGTGGGAACAAGCTCCCAAAAGAAAGCAGAAGACAAAAAGAAGGCGGGAACGCTAAGCCTGGCGAGGTAGGAGCAGCTTCCGCAGCTTGGAAAAGCCGGCAGTCACCCAAAGCTGAGCTTCATCAATGATTTCCTGCGACAAGGCTACCGGTTGGAGAGCTCGGAATTCGAAGATCCTATTGTTTGAATCAGAATATTGGAAGCTTAAAAAGTAAGAATCCACCCACTTTGATGTCTGATTTTGCGGGCCGCTTCTAGAGGATTTTTGGAGTTCTTCCTACTGCTAATTCAATAAGGGATATTCAGCTTGTCTTCACGTGCAAACTACGTGCGTATTACCAGTTACTGATAAACCAATATATCATACCTGTACACTAGTACACATATCTTAAGCATTTTCATGTATTTGACATTCAAACACATAATTCACAAACTGTTCATCTCACTTAAATGATACATATTGCCAACGCAAGTTTATTCACGCTAATAAGTGGTCGAACATACACGTCTCCTTATTCATACATAACAGTAAAACACACATGTCTTCTTTTTTTTGAAACGAAACACACGTCTTGAGGCATCATGAAACATGAAGCATGCGATTCATTTTCATAACCCGTCAACTGTTTTATGTATGTCCGCCGCCATATCCAGACCCAAAACCATGACCACCACCGCTTCCACCATTTTGACCATCACCATTACCACCACCGTTACCTTCGAATGTGCCACTTGCGGCACTATATGGATACAAGAAATGGTAATTATTACCAGAGCCAGAGCCAGAGCCACTTCCACTACCAGCCCCGTGACCACTGGACCCATCAGTTCCTCCAGCTCGTCCTCCACCGCCGCCACCGCCGCTTCCCCCAGCCGTAGATGATCCACCATTACCGTATGCAGTATATCCTTCAGCTTCCTCAGCAGAACTAGCTCCTGAGCCAGATCCGCCGCCAGATCCCGATCCACCATAATTGCTAACACTACCACCTCCTGCTCTAGCTCGAGCACTTGATTCAGAATTTGCCTCCTGGGCTCCGCCACTCTGAGCGACTCCTGTACCAACCCCATAGCCTGAGCCAGCTCCGTCCACTGATCCACCACCCTGACCACCTCCACTACCAGTTCCTCTAGAGGTAGCGAGTCTAGACACCCTCGTACTGGTACCATTGGCTAACCCAGTACTCAACAAGACAATGAATGCAAGAGATACAAGTTTAGCACCTACCATTGTGAGCTTGATGTAAACCCAAAATGAAAAATGTGTGAAGTGGGAAGGTTCCACGGGTAAGTATTTATAGTGGTTTTGTGGACACTGCTGGTGTGTGTGGCATCTTTAAATGAAGTATCAAGCTTATGGGTGCTTAAGAAGTAAGAGTATTGGAGATTGTCTACTTAGGCTGAGTCAATGAAGCAACTGCGACCAGGAAAATTTCTTAATAGAACGTTTCGATCCCCCAAAACAAGTTTCATTGACAATGCATGTAGAGGCGACCTCGAAGTTTGTGACTGACTTATATAATCTCTACAAAACTGTCGCCATATGAGATGGTAAAAGGAAAGGTTACCATAGATATATAAAGGCCAATGAACGCAGAGTAAAAGCAGGGCTAACTAAACGCTATACTAAACATGGATGTTTTGTTGGTCTCGAAACATAACAGAGCTGATTGCAAATTGATTGAGATGCCCCCTTGCCTGCCGGGCAAGGAAACTTAGCACATTTGGTCCTTTTTGCTGTGAGCAAGTATAGCAATTCCCTATGAGCAAAGAAAATAGATACTAGAGAAATTTTTTAGTGATATTGGTAGGGTTTTTTTTGTACAGTAACTTTGCAAGTATAGCAATTCACTTGAAGATGCACTTGTTATATCGTCATGCTGGCTATGTCAGATCATTGGCCTGACTTAGCATCCGGTGATGGAGTTTGAAATAGTGTTTTGGAAAACTTGACCAGATTTGTACACGGTTTGAGCTGTTTAATTAAAGAGGCATCACTAGATAGTACCTTTAGGTCTCTACGGAGCTTCTTAGGAACACGACCCATGAATATTTCTTATAAACTCTCTCTCTATCTCTCTCTCAACAACACAAACGCACTATTGCGGCGGACCGTAATGTACTATAGCGGCGGTTCCGCTGGTCCGCCTCTAGGCTTCCGTCGCTACAAATCATCTTTGTAGCGGCGGTCCAAAACAACCGCCGCTAAAAATGACATTTTTAGCGGCAGACCATGGCACTATCCGCCGCTACAAATAGCATCTTTAGCTGCGGACCATGCCACCGTCCGCCTCTAAAAAAGCCATTTTTAGAGGCGGATAGTGGCATGGTCCGCCGCTACTATTGATTTTCGAAAACAAAAAAAAAAAGACCACCACCGCCACCGCCGCCGCACGCCGCATGCCACCGCCACCGCCGCCGCACGCCGCACGCCACCGCCACCCACGCCGCCGCCGCCCTTGCTAGCTAGCGGAGGGAGCGCTCCCTCCGCCGCCCTTGCTAGCCGAGGGAGCGCTCCCTCCGCCGCCGCCCTTGCTAGCCGAGGGAGCGCTCCCTCCGCCGCACCCCACCGCCACCGGCGGCGCACGCCACTGTCACCGCCACGCCGCTGCTCGCGCCGCCCTTGCCACGTCGCTGCTCGCACCACCGCAGCGTCCTGCTCGCGTCGCCGCCGCCGCCCTTGCAACGCCGTTGCCGGGGCCGCCGCCTCCACGCCGCTCGCCGCCGTTGCCCGGAGCCGGCATGGGGGCCTCCGCCACAGCTGCCCCTTAGCGGCCTGGGGCCTCTGCCACCGCTGCCTGGGAGAGAGATGCGAGAGAGAGAGAGAGAGAGAGAGAGAGAGAGAGAGAGAGAGAGAGAGAGAGAGAGAGAGAGATGTGAGAGAGAGATAGATATGCGAGAGAGAGAGATGAGCGAGAGGTGAAAGAAGGAGCGGATCCGGGTGGATCCATTTGGACCAATGGGAGGCCAGGATTTGGAAAGAACGGATCGCTGATGTGGCATTTGTGTTTTCTTGTTATTTTTTATGCGTTTATTTGAGGTAGTAAACGATCTCAAATACAAAAGTTGTCAACTACAAAGTTTTAGATTTCGTTGAGGTCTACAAATTTCATTTTAGTAATTTCTCCATCCAAGGTCGTTTTATGAAATTTGAATTTGAAATTTGAGAAATTCAAACTTCAATTGTACTTTTCGTTAGCAAAATTAATTTAAATAAAAAGTGTTGAACTACAAAGTTGTATAACTTATCAACCTATACAACTCTTATTTGGATCATTTTTTGATTTGAACAAAGTAATGATCCAAATAAGAGTTGTATAGGTTGATAAGTTATACAACTTTGTAGTTCAACACTTTTTTATTTGAATTCGTTTAGGGCATCAAAATAGTATGCACATATTTATTATAGTGATATAAATTTGAATTCGTTTAGGGCTTCAAAAAGTTTGACCAGTAAATATGCAAACATGTATCCTTAGTTGAAAGAGCATGATTTTAAAAGAAAATAGAAAAAAGAATCATAAAATTTGGATCATGTATGAGGGAGAAATACCAATTACAAAATATTATTTATGGTATAATAAAAGAAATAGAAAAAAAGAACCCTAAATGGGCCACCTTGTTATGGTTCGCCTCCGGGATGGGCTCCTCCTGGGCCACCAAGATGGGCCGAGCCATCCCGAGTGACGGCGGGGGTGGAAACCAAGTCCACCCTCAATCACTGACATGTGGTCCCGCACGCGAGCGGGGACCACATGTCAGTGACTGTGGCTAGCCCCGCAGCGGCGGAGGGAGCGCTCGCATTTAATGCGGCGGGTGAAACCCTAGTCCGCCGCTACTTTTTACAGCGGCGGACGGCAATTCATCCGCCGCTACAGCTCTGGCGCCGCTAAAGACCTAGATGGCGCGTGACCGCCGCTCCTGCGACCACCGCCGCCACGAGCGCGCCCTCCGCCGTCGCAACCGCCGTCGCCGTGGTCGCCATGGCCGGCGCCTCGAGGGGGTCCGGCGTCCCCATGGAGGCCATGGCCTCCGGAGCCGGAGGCGCCCGGGTCCGCATGGGCCCCATGGCCACCAGAGCCGGAGCCGGAGGCTCCTGGGTCCCTGTTGGCCCCATGGCCACCGGAGGTGCAGCAGCAGGCGACGCCAGAGGAGGAGGCGGCGCCGGAGCCGGAGGAGGAGGCGGTCGTGGAGCCGCCGGTGGAGGTCGACGTGGAGGCGGCGCCGGAGCCGGAGGAGGAGGCGGCCTGGTGGGGCCTTTTGCCGCCGGACATCCAGCCGGCCCCGTGGGCTCCTTGGCCGCCGAAGGTGCCGGCGGCGCCTTCCCCATGGCGTCCTTGGACGCCGAAGCCGGAGGCGGTGGCGCCGGCATAGTGCAAGAGCCGGAGGCGGTGGCGCCGGCGTAGTGGAGGCGTCCCCGGCCGTCAAGACGACGGCCGGGGAACTTTTGGTTTTTTTTTAATGTAATATAGTTATTAGGTCGTTTTAATCGCGGTTATTCGCGATAATTAGGTTTTATGTCGTATTAATCACGTTTTATTGTGATAAATATGTAAATAAGTACTTTAAGTTAATGGTTATCTTTTTTAAATTATCGTTGAACTTAGAAAAGGAGGGTAGCGAGGGATGAAAAGCGGCGGAGGGAAACTAACACCGCCGCTAAAAACTTTTTTCTAGAGGCGGCTTGTAACACTTTATTAGCGGCGGTTGTAATTGCGTTTATAGCGGCGGCCGTTTTCAACAGTACCACCTGCTCCTCTATAGCGGCGTACCGCTTGCCAAACCGCCGCTACGTGTTTGGCTGGTCCGCCGCTATAGAAGACTTCTGTTGTTGTGTCTGTGTGTGTGTGTACATTCTTTATTTATATGTTTCCAAACTTATCTAATATCAAGTAAGCTTATTTTCCTTATTTTCATGTGTTACTTGATGCTAGTTCTGTCTTCTAGTGCATCTTCAAGTGAACTCCCCAAGTTTATCGAAGTAACCTATGAGCATGCTAGCAGTGCCCTTGTACAAACTCCATGTTCTGCATCTCCCCTCACGATCCGCTTTCAACTCCAAGTTCTACAAGATGCTCCTAGATAGCCGATTCCCCCCTGCGTGACGACGAAGATTGATACCAGTTAATCAGGGCTCATTCGGTTGCATCCGGAACAGCCCAGAACATGGTCTGTTACGACCGGATCGGTCCGGTCATGTTTGAATCCCGGTCAGACCAGGAAGAATCGTTTGATTTTGCTCGGGTCGGAATGAAACATGGGTCGGAACGGCAGCTTCAGCTCTACATCCGCCCGGAAGGCACACATATTCTCCACATTTCGGAACAAAGCCATCTTGCTGGGACAGGGATCGAGTGACACAGCTGAAACCACTCGTTCCTGCCCAGGAACGAATCAATATGAGGAATCGTTTCTAGTGAAATGAACAAGCCTTAGGCTGCGCTGCTGCTAGCAGTCGTGACTACGGGAGGTTTTCGACCCTGCACCGTCGTCACAGTCGCCATCTTCAACGATGGCCACGTCATCAGTAACGGCTGCAACACTAAGGACCAGCAGGTTGGCAAGTTCATTGTTTGTTTGCCCACACTCGGAAAGTCGAAAGACGGACCGTGGGTACACGTACGTGACTCGTGCGAGGCCCACCAAGCCCTTATCACATTGAAAGGTGCTGTCGTCGCAGCATCGCTATCCACTGCCACCAACAAGGATGTTGGTGTGGTGCCTGAACGGTGCTAGAGGCATGGAAGCTCCAACTGTCGTTCAATTCCGTAAATGCATCCGAGATGAAGAGGGCCAAAGCTAGTAGCGTATGGTGCTTGGAAATTGATTGATTAGTATTTGTCTTTGGTGGCAAAATTATTTCTGAAATCAATTGATGTTTCAGAATATCAAGTCTTTTCTGCTCAATTATTATACTTCCTATATAGGAATTGCAGAATAATGAATGACACTTTCTGAAATTCGTGGGTATTTTTTTATTTTTGTTTATGACTACTCATGCATACATTCCTTGGAAAGAGTAAAAAAAAATTGATTTTGTAACCAATCTCAGGTGTGCCGGACAGACAGTTTACTTGATGTTGGCACTCTTCATGGAAGGGAATTGCCTGAATCTTGTTCCTTTTACGGTGGGATCCATTTCTTGTCACCAGAACCTTACTGAAATCATGATTTCTAATAAGTGCAAGAACAGTAACAAATCTTCCTTTGTTGCATGTGCGAGAAGAGTCAGCACTCGTTCAAGAAGCTTAAGCGAGTCTTTTTCATCGTAGCGGATGTATGGTGCAAGAACAGTAACAGATCTTCCTTTGTTACATGTGCGAGAAGAGTCGCCGCCCGTTCATGAAGCTTCAATGAGTCCTGTCCTGTTCATCCTGATGGTCTCTTTCCTTTCCTTTCCTTTCCTTTCCTTGCCAATGCAAGCAAATTATTTGGTGGCACACTATCATAGGTTGTCTGGTTGCGTCTGCTCTCATGCATGAGCAGCCTGGCACCGATGCATCATAGATTATCGTGAAGTGAACGACGAAGAAATGGTGATTCTCTCATGAGTTATCAGTTGACGTTGAAGAGGAGACCTCGAAGTTCTCGCAGTTGACTTCACTATGTGCAAGTAGAAATTGAACGTGCTGAATATGCTTGTGGAGACTAGGATGAGTGACTCATCTAACCAGATCTAGTGAATTTAGTAGTTGCAGTATAGTGAGTAGCACTTATATTAGTGAATTGCACCATGGTATCTTTGACAACAAATTGAGTAGCTGCCTGCAAGGTCATCGGGAGCTAGCTAGCATCGCATCCGAAGTGAACCAGTACTAGCACAACTAAAGGACTTTCCACCATCTCAGAAATCCTGAGAATCTTCAAAAGATGAGCAGAAAAGAAGATAGTATCAGAAATCATTCTTCTCCCGAAGCGCTTTGATCTTCATCTCCCACCGCCATTCCCTGCAACAGCAGTTGCTGGTGATGATGCGCGGGGTGCCCTCCTTGCTGACTGTTGACATTTGCCACCGTCAGTAGCAGTTCTTCCACGCCACGGACCAGGTCTTTCTTGGGAGTCCTTGTAGCATTTCTGCCCAGAAATTCAGAAAAGCACGAGCATGATATATATAATGTCACAAGGATCGTTAATCATCTTCTCCTCGAAACAGGGCTTGTTTCTACCTTTCGATGTCCCATCAAATTAGCTGCCAAACACACGGCTGGAGCCTTCCACCGAAGAAGCACATTCTCCGTATCTGAGCTGTTGTACGTTGATCAGGGAGGCCTTGAGCAGAGACAAAGTGAGTAATTGTTTGTGTCCCTAACCAGGCGCTACATGTAAAAATGAGTTAACACGATAAATTTAAGATTGCAGTAAATTTTATAAAACCCTGACTTTTATGGCTCTCGGCTCATAAAACCTCGTGTATTTGGCTTGTGTCACTTAACTATATGTTTTATGATCATATCGTTTCAAAAAAGGCCCCCACATTTTTCAAAAATGGAATGAGTATATGACAGATGAAGTATATATTGTGCTTCCATGATTTGATTTATGTAATCAATTTTATAATAAAGTTATTTAGTTGGATGCATGACAATGTAATCTTTAAAAATTAAAGTAGAAACCATAGCCAGATTTATAGGCGTAAGGTTTTATGAAACAATTTAACCAGAATACCTGGAGTTAAGTGACATGAGTCAAAATGTCTAGGGTTTTGTGCAACAAAAAACCACAAAAACTGGAGGTTCATGAAATTTTATAGATTGTCATGGTTTTGACATTCCTAAGGTCCAAATCTGGCTGGGCCATTCACATACTGTGCGGAACCACTTGCCCAACCACTTTTTATATTTTCGTCCTCGCTTTGCGTAAAATAGTTAACCAAAAGTTGGTGGTGTAGGGCAAAGATCTAGGCTTGTATATTGGTGTTTTCCCCACTAGACTAGCAAGGTAGGACTAAACTCTCACACCTTCATGCAGACTAATGCACATAGGTCATCACATCGGGCCAAATTTCAATAGGTCAGATGTCACATCCCCCACCCCCCCCCCCCCCCCCCCCAATCGACGTCGTCGTCAGAAAACCTACACTACATATCCTG
Organism: Eragrostis curvula; assembly: GCA_007726485.1. Taxonomy (NCBI): domain Eukaryota; kingdom Viridiplantae; phylum Streptophyta; class Magnoliopsida; order Poales; family Poaceae; genus Eragrostis; species Eragrostis curvula. The sequence continues at coordinate 24,626,378 of CM017439.1, read as the reverse complement.
GTTGGAAAAGGACCAGAAACTTAACAATATTTTCTTTACAAACATAAGTGTCCAGTGTCAGCCCATATATGTCATGCCATGTCCCACTCACGAGGTTCACACGAGCCATGCGCGATATGTTTGCCCCCTGGTCCATGCGATCGTATAAACACAAGGGTCGACTTTGATACCATTTGTAACATCCTAAGGTCTAAACCTGACTGGGTCCGCTCACACGCTGTACAAACCTACATACCCCACTCATCCTCACCAATCTTTTGCACTTTCATTCTCGGTTTATGTAAAAAGGTTAATCCAAAGTTGCTAATATTCGACAACCTAGGCTTATATATTAGTCTTTCACTAACTAGACTAGCAAGGTGTGGTACTAAACTCCCACCCTCTCATGCACACTAGTGCACATGGACAACAATGAGCCTATTAATTTCAACAAATTCTCAACATGCATCATGAAACTGAAATTACCGTACTATAACTCTCTAGTTGAGACTGCGGCCCTCACCACCATGTTCCCTTAACAAGGAACTGAACATGATGGCCTACTCAAATCCTCTTGAAAGAAATAACAGTTGTTTTTTACTTTGACTTATACCGGCTCTCTTTTTCGTCACCCATGTCACACATGCCTCTCTCTCTCTCTCTCTCTCTCTCTCTCTCTCTCTCTCTCTCTCTCTCTCTCTCTCTCTCTCTCTCTCTCTCTCTCTCGCGCCCCCCCCCCCCCACCCCCCCCCCCCCCCCCCAAAGTGCTTTTCCTTTTACGTATTATTTATCATCCATTTTTTTGCGAAGGATCAGGCCCGTCCTGGGTGGGCGACTGGCCAGGGCCTCCAATTTGCAATTCATATGTTTTGTTTTTAGGGGAATTTGCAATTCATGTAGGAGTACATATTAGCCTGTTAGAAGAAAGGCCTGTCACAACCCAACATCAAGAAAGGCCCAGTGCAGACCAATCCCGTGAAGGCGAAGCCGGTTCACGCTCCCCCGTAGCAGCTCGTTCCCAGTCTCACTGGTTCTCGCTGGTTCCCGGACTGTGACTCGACGACGAGACCTTGCGTGCGCGTTCCCAATCCCAGCAGGAAAGCACCGTGTGGCCTGGTCTTGCTCACCTCGACGCATGAAGCCCTGAAGCAATTAGCAAACCTGGCAAGTAGCCATGTCCTTTCACTTTTTTAATCAAGCATTGCCGGGCTCAACATGTTGGGTTCTTTTTATAATCTTGCCAATGCTAGCCCCTGCTGCTAAGCGGCTGAGCGCCTAAGACTTGGACCTAAGCCTGCAGTTCATTTTTTATTAACAATTTGTTTCGTTTTTTGGTTTATGAAACAGGTACCATCAGAAAGTTTGTTAATAGTTCTCATAACTGTTGCATCTACAGAAATAAGTTTTTCCAAACTCAAGTTGGTGAAATCATATTTGCGTTCTACTATGGCATAAGAAAGACTAAATAAATTAAAAACAATAGCACTTGAGAGTGATGTCTTGAAGCAGATTAAGTACGAAAATATTACTATTGAAGATTTTACCTCAAAAAATACTAGGAGGATGCTTCTTTTCAGTAGAACATAAGGTCAATGTATTTGTTGAGCACCACTTTTACTCTTTCAATTGAACATTCATAAATATTGTTAAAATAGCATGTACTATATAGTTAACTACAAGTGTAGTTTGGCCATTGATTTTTTTTTTTTTTACGTTTTAGGGCCCCATTTCTCAATTCGCATTGGGGCCTCGAAAACTTAGAGACGGACCTGGAAGGATATACCACTCAATTTTCTATGCAGGAGTTTCTTTTACGTCCCCAGCCTCTTCTGACGTCAGAGGCCCCCCACTAGAAACAAGAGGCTCATTTTGGCCTTTTTCAGCCTGAACCATCGACTACATATATAAAGAAACCGACCTAGGGTTCCATTCCCCACTTCCCTCCCTCCCTAGCCGCACATGGATCTGCGGTAATGGTCATATGAGAAGCTGAGCCTACATGCACGCCGGTGCCACAAAGTACTGGCACCCCGACTAGACTAAACCACAGGAGGATCGCCCCCTTTTCCAGTCGAACTGCCTCCGTCGAGCAGCCCGCAGCTCCCTCCCCTTCCCCTTCCCCTTAAGCCTCTCTGGCCGAAACGATTAGTGGTCGCGTGGAACAAGGTGGGGCACCGTAGATCGAGATGGGATGGTGTGATCAATTGCGGGGTAGTGTGGATCCAGGCTTGGCTGTGTGGAAAGAGGCTTGGTGGCGCGCGGAGCATTGAGATGCATCGGCACAACTTCTGTGGATGGCGACAGCGGTGTTGTCCGACCAACAAGGCAGCTTATGGTGGCGATGGTCCCGTTGGACAGAGTTTGGCTGCTACTTTTGTTTTTAGAATATATATTTTTCACTAGATTATTTGTAGTGGCACACGTCCCGCCTAATACAAGAATTGGAAACCTCAATGATGGCCACTCTGTCAGCCATTAGGTGCTTTTGGCCCGCCACCTTTTTAGTAGCAGTAGGTGTTCCAAGATTCTCTCATGACGAATGGACTTAAAAGATATAACATCTTAGGGTACAAATTTGGCGGGCCTTGCTCCAAGCTATGCGGACCCACTCTTCCACCAACCTATTTAATTTTTACTCCACGCTTCACGTAAAAGAGCTACACTCTTGGCCCCACGTGCCCTTGTAGCTGTGAGGGTCGGTTTTGATACCATTCATAATATGCTAGGGTCGGGACCTAGCTGATCGCGCTCACACACTGTTTGGAACTCACTCTATCACCAACCTATTTATGTTTTTATCCTCGCTTAGCCTAAAAGGGTTAACCTAAAGTTAGTGGTATTGAGAATCTAAGCTTATACATGTTAGTCTTTCTCCCACTAAACTAGCTAGGTAGGACTAAACTCCTACCTCCTCATGCCTACTGGTGCACATGGTTCACTTTGAGCCCAATGTCAATTAGCTCAATATCAGAAAAAAATCCAAAATATAAAAATATGAATGGATAGTTCACGTTTACATTTACCTTCGTGCAAACTAGCTTTGAGATGCAACAAATATTTTTAAAAGATACAAAGAAAAAGAGAAATCAGCTTGAGGGTTGTACGTAATTAATAACTACTCATTTCATACAAACAACTTGCCACTGTTCAAAGCTAAAATCTATTCTTGTCAGCACCATTGCATGTACTAGGAATGAACCATAATTGTACTTTCCTCTCCCTTCCATGCAAGCCAATATCTGATGTGGACAGGGTGACGCCACCTGAGGTGGCCTAGTTGCACCTGTTCTCACGCATGAGCAGCCTGGCCCCGATGCATTTTCGATAAACGTGAAGTAAAGGGTGAAGAAATACAAATTCTCTTGTTTATGTGAACTAGTATCCGTTGACATTAGAGAGGCGACCTCGAAATTATCACAGTTTACTTGACTGAAGAACAGATAGCAAATGCTAATCCATTATGGTGGCACATGCTAGTACGAACTTGGACATGCTGATTATGCTTGCGGAGACTAGGATGAGTAACCCATGTGGATCTACTAGCTGCAGTATTATATATAGCATACATTAGTTAAGTTTGATATCTCTGACAAATTGAGTAGCTTCCTGGAAGGTCATCGGAAGCTAGCTAACTTGGCATCCGAAGAGAACCATTTGGCACACAAATCTATGATGCCATCAGTACGGTCAAGCATACAAAAATTGCATTCCGAATTAAGCAATGTCAACTTACTACATCCATTCTAAATAATGTCAGTTTAGCTCTAAACACAGGTATTAAGAAGATGTGAAAAATTAAAATGTGGGTGCACAGGAAACAAATGGCAGAGAGATAGATTGAGATGTATTAAGAGAGAAATATGCATCGAGAAGTGAGAAAGATGAGTAATTTAGAAAATTGTGTAACTCTAGAATGACCAGTAAATTAGAACGGAGGTAGTAGTTAGCTGAGAATCTATCGTGACTAGTTGAGATCTAAGAGGTTGTATGGTGGTGAAACCTAAGCAACATACTACTGAATCGAAGCTCAATAAGGCTGATCCCATAGCCTATTTGTTTGTTTCTAAAGATTACATGCAAGACACAAGATATTTTGAAAATAATAAACAATGTTTTTATGTACTATTTAATAAGCGCATACATGAAGAATAACCCCTAATTAATCACATCTTGGTATTCTAAATCATGTCCAAAACAACTTTAGTTTCGATGCCGGAGGGAGTAGATGAAAACAACATAATACCAACGAGTAATACTTATAAGGAATCGCACCTTGCTGTAGTTTTTTGATACCCAGTTCAGTGATCCATGGTATTCTTGTTTTGTAACACACTCCAAAAATGCCAAACTATCTCCCTTAAAGTGGAACAGGCCATCTAAGTCATTCTTGTAACCCATTTTACTTTTATCTGCTTTTAATAGTTAACTCGTGTTGGTAGGCAAAGAGGCATCTAGCTTTTGGCGCATTAAAGAAGAGAACATTATTCAACAAAATATTATATTTTAAAATATACTCCAACACTAAAAAGACGAGACCACCTGACACAGTTACAATATTGTCCACTGAACCATGTATATATATGTCGCTCTCTAAATGTCCACCAGTGGCGGACCTAGCCTTTTGCCAAAGAGTATGGCACGACAAAATTTTCATGTACAATTCGATAAACCAATATATAATGCGGCAACAAAAACTAAATTTGCAGAGGAATTCGATAAATATGATACAATTCGGTGCATAAATTACATTATAAATAGTCCAATGAAATTTAAAATACACACAAAAGAAGTTTACACACCTACAATTCAAATCTTCTTGTCCGGCCTACGGTTTCCGGAAGCCATGAAAATCTCATCCACTTTGAAGAAAATGTCTAAAGTAACTAGAAGGCATGAAATTCTACAGGCAATGCCACCGCAAAAAAAAAAAAAAATCTACAGGCAATTTTCAATCTACAGGCAGCAGTGCAGGCGGGCCGATCACACTCGCGTGGGCGAGCGGACGACCGACTCTCGCGCACTCGGCGCGGGCGCGGGACGTGAGTAGCGCCGGGCCCACCTATTCTTTCTGCACAGCAGTTGGTTTTTCTACTCCGCGAATCGTAGGCGCGCGCTTTTTTCCTTTCGCGGCGGCTTTTTCTTTTTCCTCTGTGCGCATGACTTGTTTTCCATGCTGCAGGCACACGAAATGTTTAATTGTTTACTATACTGTACTATTACATCATATAAACAGAGAACTTCTTTGAAATGAAAATGAACAAGTTTTAATAGGCACTGAACAATTTTTATGAGCCTAAAACATTCTAATACATGCACTAGAACACTTTTTTTTTTTTGCTGGTATGCACTAGAACACTTGAATACATTACAATACATTGCTTAACGCAGAACATTAGTAAAATGGCCCAAAACAATTTTTAAAAGGCAGAGAAAAAATTATCTACATGCTGAAACAAATGGTTTGGGAAACCGGAACAAATAACTTGTATACATAGAACAAACAATTTAGGTTCATGGAACAAATCATCAATATGCTTGGAACAAATTATTTGAGAAGCCAGAACCAATAACACGTATACATGGAACAAACTATTTAGAGACATGGAACAAATTATCTAGTACATGTTTGGAACAAATTGTTTAGGATGCGCGCCGGAACAAATAACTCGTATACATGGAATAAATTGTTTGAGAAGCCGGAACAAACAACTCATATACATGGAACAAGCTATTTAGAGACATGGAACAAATCATCTATATGTTTGGAACAAATTGTTTGGGAAGCCCGAACAAATAACTTGTATACATGGAATAAGCTATTTAGAGACATGGAACAAATCATTCTATATATGTTTGGAACAAATTGTTTTGGAAGCCGGAATAAATAACTCGTATACATGAAACAAGCTATTTAGAGACATGGAACAAATTATCTATATGTTTGGAATAAATTGTTTGAGGAGCTGGATAAATAACTTGTATACATGGAACAAAATATTTAATGACATGAAACAATCATCTACATGCCGGTCGCGGCTTCGTCCCCAGCGAGATGAGCGATGCCGCGTGCCCAGCGACGCGTCGACTGCTATACAGGTCTTGTGGGCTGGGCCAAATTTTAGGCGGCCCACCCCGTGGGTCCACCACTAATGTCCACTGAACCATGTATATGTCGCTTCTCATCACTTCTAAATTTCCTAGCTAATTTGCACTATGATGGAACCCCTTTATTGTTTTGCAACATCATAAACCAGTACAAATGAAAGTAGAAAAATTACAGAAAACAAGTGAATTGAAAAAAAAAAAAGATAGGTTGGAGTCCATCATCCCATTGGGTTATGGAAATTGTGCATCGCCATATCCAGATCCACCACCTTCACCGCCCCCGGTACCACCATTCTGGCCATTTCCTTTGCCGCCTCCACTGCCACTAGTAGCAGCATTTGCATCCCTTCCACGCAAGTAAGTGGTGGCCGAGCTAGACCCAGAGCCGATGCCACCACCAGCACCATGACCCCTGGATCCAAAGTAACCTCTAGTTGCTTGTCCTCCTCCGCCACCGCCACCACTACCACTGGCAGTAGTAATTCCACCAAAACCATATGATGTTAATCCAAAGGGTGTTGCTCCTGCGCAGTCGTCACAATATGGGACCAGCCGACCAGGATCCATTGCAGTCACTACTGCCACTGCAACTTAAGCAGTCGCAACTTTCTAGTCGTCCAAAGACAATCCAAAGGCCAAGGTTCTTTCTTCCTCCTCTGTTGGACTTCATCCCTGGTGCCCAATGCCAAATGGCGACGAAGGTACATGAGGTAGCAGGAACACACCCACGCGAGACCAAGAGGAGCAGCCATGAGCCAACACGTTGGAGGACCGAGGACGAGAGTTTCGCAATGAACAGGACATTGATGACGGGGTCTGCAATGTTCCAGGACCGCTAGCCAGTCTAAACTTGAGAACATCAGCATCTATGCAGCCAGAACACATGCAAAAAGGAATCTCCTTTCTTGTATTCTTGGCTCCGCCCCGGAGTACGTATAAGTTACAGCGTCCAGGTAAGAACTGCATGCACAGCACAGCAAGATTGATCTCCATCAACCTCCCACTGCCTCTCCCCTGTAGACGTGTTAGTTTAATTTTTGTCAGAGCCCCATGTTGCCTTACAACCACCACCATTGCCGCCATGTGGCAATTTGCGCCATCAGGACGTTACTCTCGTAATATAAAGAGTGAGTAACATGCACCCTAAGAGCAACTCCGGCAAAGCCCCTACTTGGGACCCTACTCTATTTTTAGGGCCTTGAGTCCAAAAAACCAACTCCAGCAGGGACCCTACTTGAGCCCTCATTTTGCATGCCCTCTCAAATTCCACCTCCAAGCCCTCATTCCCAGTGTCCTCCCACCTCCCCCCTCATCCGTGGGCCCCACCCTTTTCTTTTTTATTTTCCTTTTTTTTCCTCTTCTTTTTCATTTTTCCTCTCTTCTCCCTCCTCCCGCACGCCGCCGCTATCTCAGCGGGCGCGCCGTCGACGCGCCGGTCCGCCCGCACCCGACTCCCTCGCTGCCCGCGGCAGGCGGCGACGGCCCGGCCATGCTTCCCCGCCCTCGTTGCCCGTTCCCGCCCGCTCCGACAGCCGCCGCCACGGCACTCCGACACCCGCCACCGGAAGCCGCCGCCGCGGCTCCTCTCCCGGCCTCCCTGCGACCGCGCAGCGCCTCTCCCCTCGCCGACCTCCTCCACGGCGGCGCCACGCCATTCAAGGGCTCCGGGAACCGCCGCATGGAGGATTTCACCGGCGCTGCCTACCTTCGCGAAGGTGCTCCGGCCGCGCGAGTTGGGCCGCCGGCGCCGCCTCCCGCCGCGACAAGGGCCGTCGGCGCCGCCTACCATCGCGAAGAAGACTGCCGGCTACCGATCTACGGCACGGGTGACACGCGGGCGCCGTTCCCAAGCTCGTCGAGCTTCCAAATCTCCGCGCCGGCGCCCCGCGTCAGCTCCGGCGACCCTCGACCTCCTCTGCCGTCCTTGGCTCCGCCGGCAAAGAAGAAGAAGCGCGCCCTCTTTGTCGCACCGCAACCCCTGCCGAGAGCACCTCCTCCAGGCGGCGAGCTACCACGTCCCCAAGAAGCTCCTTCCCAGCTCTTCAACGTCGACCCTGACAATTCAGGCTTCAATTCATCATTCTTGGATGGTGACTCCAGCAATACCCGGTCAGCGTTCTTCGATTGGAGCCCGACGATCGACACCGCCGCTGAGGTTAGTTCATGGTCAGGCTAGTTTGTTCAATGTATTCAGGCTAGTTTGTTCAATTGTAAACACCGCGTTGAAGGAGTATATGAATCACATGTATACATTTTGTTCAATCGCCCTGGCTGGCTGCCTGTCCGCTATGTTCAGTTCATGGTTTCTCTGAATTTTTATCTGAAAAAATGCAGGGTGACACTTGAGTTCAGTTCATGTTCTTGAGTTATGCCTTGTGTGCTGCCTTGAAAGTTATGTCTGGGAGTACATTGTGAATGAGAAATTATTTCATGTCTGCATCTTCAGTTTTTGTTCTCAACTGAGTGTAATTCTGTGAGCTTCAGTTCTGTGAGCTTCAGTTCATGTAAAGCATTTTTAAGTGTTGTTTCAGTCTTAGCTCTGAATCTACTGATGATCAGTGATTAGTCATCTAAATTTTGTCAGTCAAGATGATCTACTGACAGTTGTGAAAAGGTTCCTGTAACATAATTAGTTCCTGTATTTATCATGGCTATTGATCTATGGCTGCTAGTAGTGCGTGAATGAGTTTAAGATTGATGTTCAGGCTTGTTCCTTTCCCGGCAACACATTCAGTTTTCAGTTTTTTCAATGCTTAGTTTCTGTTTTTACTTCATATTTGGTTATGGCATTCAGATTTGTTCAGTGTAAAGAAGCAAATGCTACATGCTTCTTTAATAGTTCTTTTCGGTTGCCTGATGTTAGCTACATGCTTTTGAGCTGAATTGTGGTCACAACTCCTGTATCTGATAATTATATGTGTTGATATGGTAAAGTGATTTCATGCCAATGTTCAGTTGTGGCATTTTGAAACTGCCAGCCAATGTTCAGTTCTGGCATTTTAAAAGTGACAATTCACTTTTTTGTGTTGTACATTACAGCCTGCTCTTGCACTACAGCCTGTTCAGTGTAGGTGTATTTTGCCTGCCTACCTGTTCAGTGAAAGTGCATTTTTCAGAATGATATGGTCTGCACAAGCAGTTATGTGTCTGAATTTTTATCTGAAAAAATGCAACCATTTGAACTTGATGCCATGTGAGCTTTGTTCAGTGTTGTTTTCATGCATTCAGTCGAGGCATGTTCAGCAGTTCAGGCTTGTTTCAGTTCAGTCATAATATTTATCTTTAGTCACTAGTTTCTATTCTCTCATGCATTGTAGGATCTAAGGCCTTCTTCGTCGCAACCTTTCATGAACCTTTTGACCCAGGACAAAGATGCTGATCTGCAAATTCTCATGCAAGAGGATGCAACTCCAAGCAAACGTCTACCGAAGCGAGGAAGCAACTACAGCCTCGAAGAAGACATCCAAGTATGCAAGTCTTGGATAAACATCAGCAATGACGCTGTCGTGGGGACTGACCAGCCTGGAGCAACATATTGGGAAAGGATAGCTCAAGATTTTCATAAGAACAAGAACTTTGAGTCAGATAGGTCAGCAAACTCTATCGAGCATCGGTGCCAAACCATATTAAAGGAGTGCATGAGGTTCCATGGATACTTCGAAGAAATTGAGCGATGTCATTCAAGCGGTGTACCATACCAAGAGCATGTATGTATACTGACACTAGTCCTCTTACTTGGTTCATATCTCGTCATACTTGTTACGTATCTAATCATGCTCTTGATCTTTGTTGCAGTTGCTTCAAGCACAAAAGCTCTATGGAACCAAAAACAAAGGAAAGCGGTGCCTATTCATAGATTGCTGGCTCGTAGTCAGACATACTGAGAAGTTTTCAGCACTACCTGGCCTCAACAAATCGAAGAACAAGAGGTCGTCCAAGTCATCAAATCTGAACCTCAACTTACCAGCAGGAAGTGAAGGTGACGAAGGAGTACAAGACACGATGCAGGCTCCAGAAAGCTCTTCCAAGAAACCCCGACCTATGGGTAGGAAGCAAAGCAAAGAGCAGCTCAAAAGAGGTGAAGGCGATGATGATGAGTTCAAGGATTTGATGAAGAGTTTGATTGAAATGAAAGCCAAAGAAATAAAGCAGAAGGAAGAGGTGAACCAGCGTAAGATGGAGCTCGAGGAGCGTCGCTTGCAGTGGAAGCAAGAGGAGAAGATCATGTTCTGTGATGTGAGTAAAATGGATGAACACACTAAGGCATATGTCATGGCCAGGAGAGCTGAAATTGCAAAAATGGCAACGCTCAGGGCGAATCTTGGCGAGAGTGGTAGTGTTAGTGAGAGTGGAGGTGTCAGTGCCCATTGTAGCTCCGTGTGAGACATGTTGCAATAATTTATGAACAATGAGATTCATTGTAGCTCTTTTGATAATTTATTAACGATGAGACATGTTATTATACAATGCATGTTTAGTTACTGCATGTTCCTGTAAAACAAATGTTCGTGTGAGATGTTCTTGTAAAGCAAGTGTCCATTGAATTTCATATATGGTGGTTGATATTTGAATATTTCATACATGTGACTGATATTTCATACAAGAGTTACTGATAAATACATGGTGATTGATATTTGAATATTTCATACAAGTAGCACATACAAGGATACATCAACACTTTTATTTCAAGAAAATAGACAAGTAACTAGAACTGTGAATTGCCCATAAGTGCTCCACGAGGTCATCGCGTAGTCGCTCATGTGACGACTTATCCTCAATCTCCTGGTGTATCTTGAGGAAGTTCTCCAGCACGAATGGATCACGGTGTTGGTAGTCCTGTGGTTTCAACACCGGAATACCATTGCTCTCTTGGTGATAGTTGAAATCCTCATCCACGTCTCGCTCATCCTCAATTATCATATTATGCAAGAGTACACATGCCTGCATTATGTACCAAAGTTGTTCTTTACTCCACAATCTTGCAGGACCCCTCACCATAGCAAAACGAGACTGGAGCACCCCGAACGCTCTTTCAACATCCTTCCTTGCGGATTCTTGTGCTCCTGTGAAGTTGATTTTCTTGTTGCCCTGTGGACTACTAAATGCTTTGACGAACGTTGCCCAAGCTGGATATATCCCGTCGGCCAGATAGTAACCCATGGTGTATTTGTTTCCATTCACCATGTATTCCACTTGAGGTGCTGTCCCACAAGTCAGACTCTGAAACAGTGGAGACCGGCGCAAGACATTGACGTCATTCAAAGAACCCGGGAGACCGAAGAAAGAATGCCAGATCCATAAATCTTTAGACGCCACGGCCTCAAGGATCATGGTAGGCCCATCCTTATGCCCCATGTATGCACCTCTCGAAGCTGTTGGGAACTTGTCCCATTTCCAGTGCATGCAATCAATAGAACCAAGCATGCCAGGGAAGCCTCTTGCATTGTTCACTGCCATCAACCTGGCTGTGTCTTGGGCATCGGGGGCCCTCAAGTATTCTTCACCAAAGACTTCGACGACTGCTTGTACAAAATGATTCAGGCACTCAATGATGGTGCTCTCTCCCATCCTCACGTAGTCATCCAATGAATCAGCCGACATGCCGTAGGCAAGCATCCGAACAGCAGCAAACACCTTCTGAATAGCAGAGGCACCAAGAACTCCAGCGGCATTCAGCTTCTGACGGAAGTAGTCATCATGAGCCTCCACCTTGCTCACAATCCGCAGAAAGAGAGACCTGGACATCCGAAATCTCCTTCGGAAGAGCTTCTCACTGTATACACATTGGTCGGCGAAGTAGTCCCGATATATGCGATCGTGGCCACCCAGAATATCCCGTGGCACGTTATGGCCCCCGGGCAGCGATCCACGAAACTTCTTCTTGCGCTTCCTTCTCGTCGAGCCCTCACGAAGACATGCAAGGATCAAGATGTCATCAACACCTGAATCGTCCTCTTCCTCTTCATCCCAAAGTGGATGGTCACTACTTTCAGAACTTGACATCTGCCATAGAAACAAAATGAATATCAGAATTTCAGAAACAAAATGTATAGAACAAATGTTGCAATGGCAAGAACAACAGGATCTTTTTATCTTTCCTGGACGTGTTCATTTCGATTCCAGTCCACATCCCACGGTACATTTCACCGCAAGGCTCATACCACACCAACACCAACACAAATTGGCAGAACCACATCAGCGTATTTTCAAGAATTGGCAGAACAATTGAACCAGGTGAATCTACTCGGAGCCAAAATCAAAACCTGCAATTCTTCCCTTGCAGAGCGCCGAGCAGCACTTGAAACTCGAACATTTCCACGTACCGATACCCAAATCCCAACAAAGCCAGCTATTCCAGAACACAAGGCTCCAAGAATTAGAGAAATTAGATGAGAAAAAATTTAAACCTTGGCAACTATGATGCGTGGCCGTCGTCTTGCCCTCTACTGTCAGGATGGTCGCAGGCTGGAGCGGCACGCGGTGTCGCGGGCGCGCGGCGGGCGTGCGGCTCGCGGCGGGCGCGGCGGGAGTCCGGCGCGCGGCGCGCGAGGCGGGCGTGCGGCGCGCGGCGCGCGAGGAGGGCGTGCGGCGCGGCGGGCGCGCGGGAGGCGCGCGGCGCGGCGGGCGCGAGCGGCGGGTTGTAGCGAGCCGTGGGGGAGCGGTGCGGGAGGAAGAAGATGGACTTTTTTTTAATTCTGACCGGTGGGTCCTACAGGAAATAGGGTCTTTGAGCCACAACTGCTGGAGTTCAAGCAAGTTTTTGGGCCCCTATTTTGGCAGGCCGGCCTGTAAAATAGAAATAGGGGCCTTGATTTAGGGTCCCTTGCTGGAGTTGCTCAAAGAACGTCGAATCTCAACGTTACGTACGGGAAGCTTGTCATTAACTCCACCTCAGGCTGCGACTTCCACTCGAAACATCAACTTGGTTCTTATCCAATTTCTAATGCCACAATGATCGACGGGATCTTGCGTGCAGATAAACATTAGTAAGGCTCTGGTAAGTAAACCGCCTTGGTTCTCTGTCCTATATAGTACATATATATGCAGCATGCCAGCATATAGACCGTCAAACAATGCAAGACAACCTGGTTAGATTTTCCCGAATGCTCAATCAATTATGCAAGTTAGTGATGATTAAAATGTGGGGTACTGATGTGGGCGTAACAACCTAAGAATAGGAAAAACGCTTTGCATAAATAACCAGGCCAAGAGAGCCAGACTTTGGATAGGTTATGACATTGGACTCGGTCAGCTCTTACTTTCAATTTCCGTGCATGTTACTCCTCAGAAGATGGCGAGATTGTAGAAGAGAGGACCCAAAATGCACTGCTCTTTAACATTTCTTGGGTACCTTTTTATCATGATTTAAGCCATCTGAGGCAATCAAGAGCATATAGTTGTTCCCGCACTCGAGTTTGATGGCTTATATTATCACCAATTTATAATATTCATCTTTAGCATCAAATTTAGAAGCAGATAAATGCATCCTTGCAAAAGCAGGCAATCATCGATGGTGGGCAATCATCTTTAGCATCAAATTTTGATTCATTATCCTTTTATGTGATATTATTTTTCATATTTCTTTTAATTACACTAGTATAAACCTATGTTTTTCTATTCTCCTGCTATATTGTACATCAAAATTTTATTTGAATTGCAACTTTCTTAATCACTTAAATGGATGCATTGTGTAATGAACTTACGCCTTTGTTTATTGAAACTAATGGTTGGTGACATGTAAATAGGTATAGGTATATGTATAGGGTACTTTTGGTTTTGTTCTATAATGGCAGAGATGAATTATTTCAAAGATCTATAGTCATTATTTTTTCTAAATTGGTAATGGTAGGTTTTTTCTTTCTTTTTCGCACTCACAGCTATGGTCATATCTTTGGAGCTGTCTACTTTTTATTTTCAAAAACAGAATTAATTACTGCAAAAAAATTAGTCCTGATGTAGTCAGACTTACTATCTCTTCAAGTTTATTTGTTTCAAATTAAGCACCCGATAGAGCCCATTAGTTCAGATTTGAGTGTAAAGATCTTCTACGCAATGTTAGGAGAGAGATATGGCTCGAAGACACAAGAAATATGACAAAAGAGAACGCATTGATACAGTCTCCACATCTTTTGAAGCTTCAAATACATCAACATGGATTGAGCATTGGAGCACTTTATTAGTTCCTGCCTAGTAACACATTTATAGGGGGGGGGGGGGGGGGGGGGGGGGGGGGGACAAAGTAGATATTGCAACATCAAAGTGAAATACTAGCATATTCTGAAATCCAGTTTGAGTTCATGAAGGAGCTTTTAAGGCTGTCCATCACCATACCCGGATCCACTGCCTTCACCACCACCACTACCACCATTTTGTGCACTTCCTGTGCCACCACCATTTCCAGAAGCATTTGCATTTGCAAATGGCGGCGGCGTTGATGGATCATAGCCGCCACCAGCAGCCTCACTAGAGCCAGATCCTATTCCTCCACCGGCACCATAGCCACTAGATCCCTCATTGCCCGAAGCTTGCCCACCACCACCACCATTACCACGACCTCCAGCGCTAGCAGACCCACCATAACCATACGAGGATCCCTGGCTAAATTGGCTAGAGCCAGATCCAGTGCCAGATCCTCCACCAAATCCAGAACCACCATACTGTGACCAGCCACCACCACTACCACCGCCTCCCGCACTCGCATAGGCACCATTATTCCCACTTTCACCAACTCCAGAGCCACTTCCAGATCCAGAGCCTGCCCCATTCACAGACCCGCCACCATTACCCCCTCCTGAGCCTGTTCCTTGAGAATTAGCATACCTAGCCACCCTAATAGCATTGGCTAATCCAATGCTCAAGAGCACAAAAAGGCTGACTGTTACAATCTTATTGTTAGCCATACTGAGCATGATGAAGCACAAAAAGGCGCTTAGGTATTTATAGTGTTGGTGGAGACGTAGGTGGTAATCTGACTTCCATATAAAACCAGCAAGCTAGTGGTGGTTCTTTTTAACCAAGCGTAATGAAGCTCGTTGACTGCATTACCAACAGGCGACGACTTAGGGTTGTTATTCTTCATATGGTTCCTTCAAGGAATGGACGACGAATTCAACTTGCTAGGAATGCATGATGGAAGACGTAAATGTCTTCTATTCTAGTAGTGCGTTCATCTTATGTATATATGGCTACAGGTACCAAAAGTTTCCCTTGAGATTAATGAAAGCCTTTACAAGATAATCTAAAGCTGGCAAGGCTTCCTTGAGAAATTGCGATGTCTTCTTTCATAGTATTGTTTATAGATTTACGGGAAAGAATTTATTGATAATGAAGTACGTCTGCAGATCAAACCGTCCTAAGCCTTCTAAGAAGGCGTTGAGGACTCAATTGTACGGCAAACTAGAGGTGAGTGTCTAGTGTTTTTTGAGAATCAAACTAGAGGTGAGTGTCTAATTGGTGGCAATCCTATGTGCAGGTCTATCAATCTGGGTTTCCAAGGAAGATTCACTACGGAAACCGGTTATTTGCCGGGTGCCCGCGTCTTTGCCGAGAGCAAATCGTCGGGCACTCGGCAAACAACTGGTTTGCTGAGAGTTGCTCTCGGCAAAAGCGGGGCACTCGGCGCCGTCACTTGTGCCGAGAGCCAACCTTCGGCAAAAGATAACACTCGGCAAAAAAAAATTGTTTGCCGAGAGCCCTAGACAAAACTCTTGGCAAAATTACAAAAAGCTCTCGGCAAACTCCAGACGCTCGGTAAAATTTGACGGCCGTCCGAAATTCGCGACAGCGTTAGGAATGTGGGTCCCGAGCCGCTGTTTGCCGAGAGCAATTTGGGGGCGTTCGGCAAAAAAAAAAATCTATTTACCGAGAATTGTGGCACGGGCTCTCGGCAAAGCCGGCACTCGGCAAAAAAAAATTGGCTTTGCCGAGAGCAGCTCTCGGCAATAATATATTTGCCGAGAGCTGCTCTCGGCAAACTAATTTTCATTGAATTATTTCATGCGTTAGATTTCTTCAAATCGAAAGGTTGTCAACTACAAAGTTGTCTATAATGTAGAGATCTACACTTTCTATTTTGGTCATTTGTCCATTCAACAAAGCTACAGTAAAGTTGTTCACAAACCATAAAGGTCCCGTGGAGTTCATAGAAACACGAAGAGGTACATTTGAAATTTGTGAACAATGTTAGTACGATTTTTTCGGATAAAAAAATACCAAAATGAAAGTGTTAGAGCTTCATAAGTTACACAACTTTGCTGTTGAACACTTTTAAATTTGAATAATTTATGTCAATAAAAAGTTCGTTTGTATTTCTCAAATTTGAAAATTTGAATTTTTCAAACGACCTCAGGTAGAGAAATTGTACGAATAAAAGTTGGAGCTCTCGACCACTTACAAGACTTTGTAGTCGACAACCTTTTTATTTGAAATCAAATTGTCAATGAAAAATACGTAAAAATTGTTCAAATTTGAATTTTGAAAACACTATCAGAAGGCGAATTCGTTAAAATAAAAGTGGTGAAACTTTGTAGTTGAATATTTGCCGAGAGCCCTGGCCTGGCTCTCAGCAAAGTGCCCAGGGTTTGTCGAGAGCCCTGGCCTGGGCTCTCGGCAAAGTGGCCAGGGTTTGCCGAGAGCCAGGCCAGGGCTCTCGGCAAAGTGGCCAGGGTTTGCCGAGAACTGGCGTCAGTGGCTCTCGGCAAACCAGGGCTGACGGGGCAGCCCCGTCAGCCCACCTTTTTTTTTGCCGAGGGTTAAACAGGCTCTCGGCAAAAGGTTTGCCGAGTGCCCGACATTTGGCTCTCGGCAAACCCCTCTTTGCCGACTGGAATTTGCCGAGAGGGGTTTGCCGAGAGTTACACTCGGCAAACCCTTTGCCGAGAGCTTAAGGGGCTTTGCTGAGTGTGTCTTGCACTCGGCAAATGCCCTGTTTCCCGTAGTGATTCATGGCACAGGGCAGTGCCTGTTTGTATTTTTTTTAGATCAAAGGGATGCCCCCTAGTTTCTTATTCCAGAAACCAAGTTCGTCTGCCGTTCAGGTTCAGAGTTCATTACATCAGAGTTCACGGAGGTCGGCTGGAAAGCTCGCCTCTCCAAATCTACGACATGAGCACTATTGCTCCCAACAGGAACGATAAAATCATTTGAATCATGATTTATGACTACTCATAATCTACTTCTTTCAGGTTTTCTAATCAATAATGTAGAACAAGCATTGGTACCTACCTATCCTGAATGCCCCTCAACGCACTATACAGGACCTCTTGACTCAATGAACCTAAAAAAACAATGTTGAGTAGCTCGGCACTTTGGTTTTCTTTCTAATTCCAAACCCTATCCCCTACTTCCTTTTTTTATATCTTGTTACTGACACTATATCACCAATCAGTTGGCAAAACTAGAGGAATACTATGACAAGATAAAAAAGCCTGCAGGATGTAGGTGGAAGCATAACTATGTTTCAGATTGGGACGTTGTCGATGAAGTAGAACAGTCAATGCAGGGTGATTATACTTATTTCTATAAAAAGCAGTATACTTTCTGTTTTAGGTACAACCACTTGCAATTTTCCATGACGTAGATCATCCTGTTGCCTATTCATACTGAAGTTCATGGAGTACTGGTTTGAAACTAGGCTCTCTCCAAGCTTTACACGGATATTTCTTCTTACAGGACAAGACAACTACTCACCAACATGTAAATAAATGGTCCATGGTAACTAATTCTCTTTGTACTGTACAGGAGGATATGGATCATTTCAGACTAAAACTGACTTTCCTACTGGTCAACTCGGAGCTTAATAAACCTTAATCAGGCACCGCAATAAATGTTGTATCAGAAGATGAAACTAAGGATGACGATGATGGAGCATGAGATGATCGAGATGACTATGAAATGCTAGAATAATTCTCATCCTGTAACATGTTCAGGTTATTTAGCCCAAATGTCCTAAATGCTGAAAACAATCAGTTTTTATCTCGCTACTGGTATTGGATAATTGCTATTCCCATATTATTATGTTCTTTTTTGTCTAACAAAAGGTAAAAATGAGTGCTCTGACTATTCTATCTATAAACCCTTAAAGAACCAGGGGAAAAATAGTTTTTACCTTCTAGATCCTATCCCACCTATGTATCAGCCGTTGATCTAAATCTCACCCCTTTAAACTACCATTAGATCCTGCCAAATTCGGTCCCACCCAAATCACTGTCACGCTAGCGTGACGCTAAACGTCATTTGATGTGTAAAAAACCTGACATTGTCATTTCTTTTGTTACTCACGATTTCCTACCCACCCGACGTTCCCACCTCGCTTGATTATCGGCTGATTCGGCTCTCTTGATCACTTTCCCTTTTTCCATCGCCAATAGAGCTCCACTTCCATGCATCATCGCCGCCGCCCCCACCACCGGTGCAGAAGGATATAGGCTCCATCTCCTCCATGGCGACCTCCTCGAGTCGCTGCAATCTCGACGCCATCCACACCGCGAGCGCGAGCACTGGTAGTCCGTCCGCTGCCCACGATGCCGACCTACTTTTGCTGGACGATCTGCTGTTGCTGGAAGGCCTGGTAGCTTCTTCCCCATCGCACAACCCAAGGTTCTTGCGTACTTCATTTGCATTTTCGTTCCTTCTGCCTCCATCAGATCGATCAACCAAAAGGCCGGAACATACTCTGAGATCTGAAATACTTCTTCCTCTTGGTTTATTCGTTTATCTCCTTTGAGATATATTTGACAAGGTCTTGTTCCCTGGAAGGAAACCACAGGACGCCGCCCTCAAGTTCCTGGATATGCTCACTGTGGTTAGAAATTATTGATTCTATGGGCTGATAAGTTTTTGTTTATGTGATGATCAGAAAGTTAAAAATGTGTGGTACTTTTGATTGATTCACAGATGTTTGAACTGAACGGAATGATCTAATTGTTTTAGAATTTGCGAATTTTGAAACTGCAGCTAGCTAGAATGTGGTAATCAATAACACCAAAGCTTTTTATTTGTGATGCAGGGATGCTAGATATGTGGTAGCAGATGATTTCAATGGTAGGTGGACGTGAGCGGTTGTGATTCCATATTCACCATGTGTTTGCGGTCATGGTGTGAATGATCTAAACTTCACGGCTAAAGGCAGCTCTGGGGTACCTTTTGAAGCATTTTTTTTTTGTAGAAGACGGTTGTCAATCATGATCATACTTGGAATATGATTCAAAGTTAGTGATACGATTGAAGATAATAATCTTACAGTACTACTTGTTGATTGGGCTATGTGCACTCTTTCTGGCTAGGGCAAAAAAGGTAAGGAGTTGAAATACACTTAAATTTGTAGCTTGTAAATAGAGAAGCTTTGTAGTTTGCATTTTGATAGCAGTTTCATGGTTAAAAGATGTGTTGCTATTATAGATAGTTGTGAACACTCAAATCTGGCTGGTGGACTGAACTTCCATAATCTGATTGTAAACTAAAATATTTCTGCTGCAGCCTATATATGAGTCAAATCGTTGTTGTGTATAGTACATGTAAACCAGCTGAAGGTTTTTTTTTTTTATGATAACCATTCTTAGCTAGCTCATGTAGATACTGATATGCGTCAAACAAAGCAAGTCAACTTGCGGGCATGGTTTTAACAGTTAGAGACATTTTGTAATAATGGACATGGCGAATACGATGTTCAAAATATTTCAGAACTGAACAGGAGTTGACATGGTTAGTTTATTTATATCATAAAAAAATTGAGAAGCCAGGAGGTTATGCAAGATGATGGAGATATTGGAAGGATTGATGCTCAGGCACTACTCCAAATAAAGCGATCTATTACTGGTTTATTATGAAGTGTGACGAACTGAGGAAATGTTCTTTTATTTTGGGTGGTGGTGCAGTGTGGGTAAAGTGGTGTAATTTGGCTCCAGAGCCCCTGATGCAAAAATGTTTTGGTGTACTGCCTATATCTAGGATTGGCGTGCATCTTTGAGGCATTCTCTCATGACTTTAATTGAATCATTATATTGATCGAGGTACTATGCTGTTCTATGTGAATTTTATGTTTTTTTTATATCCACAAACTTGTGTTTATTTCAGGAGCAAAGCCATTTGCAAGTATATGGCATTTTTTTAGGAAATTTGTAAGCATACAAAACGCCGGCTCAAACTATGGTATATACTGGGTAGTTGTTGAAAGAGCTGATAGAGCAGATAATTGTAAGTGTAAAACAACAAATGAATCAGTGCTGATATATGTGAGAGAAACATATATACTTTATTCAGATGTCACTTGCAGTAGTTCCCTTTTTCTTTCTTTTCTTATTCTTATATCCTTTTTCTTGTGTGTTTATTGAGTGCTTAATTAGTGTCCTTTTTATTTTCTTCTATCCTTTTTCTTGTATGATCTATTCAGTGCTTGAATAGTGTTTCATTAGTTTTCTTTTATTGCAGTCAGGTCATTGATTTCAGTAAAAAAAAAAAGAAATCCTGAACCTGGAATCGTTGGCTAAAAAATACATTTTTTCTCGCTCATGAGCTGATGGTGTTTGGAAAGATTTAAAGTACAACTTCTTTGTAGTCTGCCTCACAGTGATCAGATACTTTCGGATTTCAATTTAATGGATTGTAGATGGCGTTCGTCTTTGTTGGTGCGGTTACGCTTTTATTTTGATTTTTATTGAGCATTGAATGTTTAACACTGGTTGCAGAAAGTGCTATGTATGTCATGCATGGACAACACGACCAGGCATTGCAGGTTCCAAACCCTGGCTGGGATTGCGGTGTAAAATTGGCTGCTAAATTTCTCATCAAGATTAAGATTTGCTATTGTGGTCTGGCTAACCTTATAGATTTCAATAATTTTTCCCTCAAATCCTTGATTTATCATATGCTTGTTTTCAAGGAAATTCACTCGGTTGAGTTAGCAAGTGGTTTTGTAATGATTTCAGAAAGTCACAGCTAGATCTACAAGTTTTTGTTTTCCTTTTGTCATGGAAATATGCAAAAAGCTAGCTTTTTTTTTTTTTGAACGTAGCAAAAAGCTAGCTGTGCTAATGTTTATCCTTTGATGACTCTTAGGCAAGAAGATTGAATTTCCAAATTTTCATGTACTTGGTTGTAAAAATCCGCCAACGTACTTTATTACTCCTGAAAGCTATGCAACATATATCGGCTTTATTAATTTCACTTCTGAATTTTGCAATTACAAAAGATTTAATCTTCACTGGCCAGAACTTATTTTTCCTCCTTTTCAACTGTGCTAGCTGTGCTGGGTATGACATGATATTCATTAACCGTTCACAATATGAAATTATAAGGGA
Organism: Eragrostis curvula; assembly: GCA_007726485.1. NCBI lineage: Eukaryota > Viridiplantae > Streptophyta > Magnoliopsida > Poales > Poaceae > Eragrostis > Eragrostis curvula. The sequence goes on along the minus strand of CM017439.1, from coordinate 24,604,998 downwards.
AGCACAGCAGATGTTTGTCATTAAATTTATCAGGTATTCAGGGTTTTCACATTAACTATCTTAAGCTATAATGGTTGCTGACTTTTGGAACAGATTACACAAGTTTCCCTTTCCCTTTTATTCAGCCATTATGGGATGGCAGGATGAACTTTGAGAAAAGAGGTGGTTTTTTGTGATCTTTCCTTAGTATCTTCATGGCATCTAAATTGGTATTGTTTGCATCGTGTCAAAACGGAAAGGCCTTATTGCCAGTGTCGTCGTTGTTCTCTGAAGGTGTATGCCTTTGGTTTTCTCTTCCGCAATGGCACACAAGTTTTGTGCTCTTTTTTCTTGTAGCATTGAATTACTGGATTTTGTTATCCAAGGTAAAAAATGCTGACACGTTAATTAAATATTTTTGCTGAGCATCCTATTCTTTGGATTTCGGAACAAAGTTATAGATCAGTTTTATCTGGCCTAATTTGTTTACATTTGATTGTAAATTATTGCCTGAAGGATGTTACTTGAAAAAGCTTATATGATTCCATCTTTTAGTGTTGTCTGCTATAATTGCATAACGAGAATCTTTGTGCAGTTATCTCTGTACGGACATTCTTTTTGTGCAGTGATGTGATTATTATCTTTGTGTACGTGATTACTATCTTTGAGCAAGTATGTGTTGATAACTACCTTTGTTCAGTTATCTCTGCCTCTACCCTAACATGCATAACATTTCAAAAGGCACAAGGAGAATCATAGGCAAGGTGGACTCTAGAAAAAAAGAGAGAGGCTGAAACAGAGGATAGAAGGGTTGTCATATACAGTGGCGAAGCTAGCGCGTCGACCATGGTGCCTCTGACTATCACTGACTGCTCTTGGATGCTTTTACGTGGGGTACATGAGGTGAAAACGAGAAGATTTATACTAAAGTTTTCATTTTCCTTGTTGCCATGGCGCATTACCTAGCGTCGCCCCTTGTCATATATATAGATTGTTGGATTGCTCAAATGTGTTTTATTTATTTATCCATGTAAAATTTGTTATCAGTTGCATCTTAAATATCACTTTGAGTTTTCTTGACACATACGTGGCGTACGTGCATTTGTACTAGTGCCAATAGCATTCCTACCTAAATGCATCAGCATTTATATTTTGAGACTCTAAAAAAAGAAGGCCCCTTTCAGAATCTCCTCACATAGAGATGACAAGGAACACACATTTCTAGTTGCGTGTGTATTGCTCAATAGTTTCATAAGGCTCTTCTGAACTACCCTGATTGCGAGGTATTACTGTCCAACTACGCTAATCTGAAACTTTGCATTACGAGGAACTGTCTTTTTGCCATGTACAAATCAATCACGTAATGAATGCACTGATACCGCGTCTTCAAAAATCCATCGTCAATAAAACAACAATCCATGCCCTTGTGTTGCCCCTGCTTGCAGCGAGTTGTTGCCCAGCATCGCTTCTCGCTAGGACGAGGAACAGCGGGATCCTGCCACAGCCGTCACAGCGCTTGGCCGGAGGAGCATGAGATCCGAGCGCCTATGATCTGTCAGACAAAATCCTTGCCTTCTTCAAGATCCGCCGTCACACGCGCCCCCACAACTTCTCCTTCACCTTCACAGCCACCACCACACGCAACCCTTCACGATTTGGCACTGCCACCGTGCATGACGAGCACTAGACACGGGAGCACTTGTAGATGAATGGGAGGAGCACGTAATGCTCGGCGAAAACTATGACCACGAGCTATCCTCCTTCCAGCGCCCGTTGCCACCGGACCGACCATTCCGGTCCTAGCCCAACGCCGTCTACCACCCAAGCCACCACGTTGCCGACCTTAACTCTCATCTGAATCCGCTGCCGCCGCCACCCCCACACCCTCAACATCCGCGGACGCCGTCGCCGCCACCACCATTCCTTCGAACCTTACCTTCGTTGAACACGAATGGCATATGAAATGAACTTGATGACGGTTCATTGCATTAGGAAAAAATTTCGCCTTTAAGAATTACAAGGTTGGCATTTATTTTCTCTTTCCTAAAATGCCCTGGTATTATCAATACCATTTAAAAATACTAGTGATACTAGAGGGGGGAGAGGAAACAATCTAAACCATCGAATCGTAAATACCACTAGATACTGGTGGTATTATATTACTAGTATAAGGCACCGTAAAACTTCTCTTTCGATAAGTCCAAATATTCCACATTACTGCTGCTGACACCATGTTCAGCTCAGTATCGTTGCTATTGCTGACCCACCAACGAGCCGTATATTCAAAGTTAGATCCAATATCTTTCTGAAACAGTTCAGAGATGTACTCCCACATTTGTTTGGCTACAATACAGTCAAACAATAAATGATGCACACTTTCTGGATCAGAACAGAATCTACAGGTTTTGTCATTTAGTTGTCTTCTTTTTCGACAGGTTATCTCTAGTAAGGATCTTGTTGTTAGCAACCAGCCATAGAAAAACATGAATTCTAGATGGCACTACCAGATTCCAAATAGCTGGGGTGTGTACTGGTTGTACTCCACCAAAGGAAATAACTGCATACAGGGATTGTGAACTATACAGTCCACTTGAATTGAAAGTCCAAATTGGCAAATCCGGTTCACTTGTAAAAGTGATGGATTCAGCGATTGCCACTAGTTCTAACCACAGATTATATAATCTGTTGCCTACAGTCCTTCTAAATATTAATTTCAGCTCACTCCCGTCCCAGATATCAGCTGCACTCTTCCCTTGTTCATTAACTATGATGTACAACTCCCAGTATTGAATGGAAGTTCCAAACCACTGATCCTCCCAAAAGCGAACTTTCTTGCCATCACCAATCTTCCAAGAGTATCCCATCTTAGCAGCATGCATAGCCCACATCACCCCTTTCCAAAAAGGAGATCCTTTATTTTATGGGCAGCAGAAAATATTAGGAGATGAGGTATCATCTTTGAAGTCCACAATCTGTTTCCACAGATTGTGGTCGTCAAGGCGATATCTCTTGATCCAGGAAGAGAGAAGAGAAATGTTCACCATCCTAAGGTCAGCAATGCCCAGGCCACGGTATTCCTTTTTCTGTATATGTGCCTATTTGTATATGTGGATCGACAAACAAACCTATCATATCCATTCCCAGGAAACTCTTGGATTAGTGATTGTTTAATTTAGATCTAAGGTCTGTCCAATATGAATAGTATTACCATGGAACAGTAAATAAATATAAAAAAGGATCGGCAAAGTTACTGAAACTAACAGAAACTGATAAGTAGAATCAGGATGAATGATAATTGCAGCCAAAGAAAAGGATATATAATTAAATATCATGAAGCCGCTAGCTGAATAAGGTCAGCAATGTAAAGTTAACTTTGGGGTTTGTCCATAAAACATCAAAACTACTCCGCAGTTTGCAGTTGGATTGTGTATAATGTGATGGATTGTGTTACATTGAGCTTCACGGCTGGTATATATAACAGTACGAAACTTGAGGGGCAAGACACCTTCAGATACATATGACAGTCCTACGTACAGAATCTAACCTACCAAATATACTGTAACATCCCTCGCAGTCACAACGGGAGCACCGCAAACGGTGACACTGGAGAAAAAGCCGATGGACTGACATCCCCGCAATTGTATCGTTGTGGTGGTGCGGATGTCGCGACTAGCCGACCATGCGTGTGACGTCATCGAGGGCGCCTACCTCGCCTCCAAGCTTTGAATTGTCGCTGCATCGCCTCCTCGGGTCACAACGTTGTCGCTCGTGGTCGACGCCACTGACTTGAGAAGCGCCCTCCAAGGCATAACTCTGTCCATTATGGCACTCGTCGTTGCATCTTCTTCGGCATTCCCGCACACCGACGACCCTCAGATTGTCTACATGCATGGTCTTTCATCACGCCGTTCGAGTTCTTCGCCTACTTCGATCATCGCCGCTGGGTCTGTTTAGGCTACCCGCGTTGCCACTTCTGACCCTTCAGTCTTCATCCTCACGACCACGTCGCCATGGTTGGTAACTCACATTTTTGCCACACTGTCCAAACCTTCGCAAAAATACCAGAAGAGCAAGTTTTGGCTGGTGGGCCCATAAGACTACCCGCACTGGTTACGCTATCCCCGACCTGGAGGTCGGGATAGCGTAAAAAACTCCTGCAGCGGGGGTCGGTAAAGCCATCGGTAAAATAGCGTTTGCCCTCCCGAACGCTATTCCAAGCGACATAGCAAGGACCGCTACCGGGGAGAGTAGGTCCCGTCGCCCCAACCACCGACGCTCGTCGCGCCCTTCCGCGGTCGCCCTTCCGCCGCCGGCCCGCGCTCGGCAGCTGCCACCACCTCGAGCAGCACCGCCGCAGCCACCAAGAACAGAGAAGGGGAGGGGAACAAATCGAGCACCAGCAAATCGATGCAAATCGAGTAGAAATCAAGGATGAAACAAGAGAAATCGAGCACCAGCAATCTCTCAGCCGAAAGATGGTGATTTTGTTGTGCAATAATCACAGAGGAACTCAGCACAATTAAACAATTTCATCACCGATTGCAGCACAAAAAAAATAATGAAAATCAATCAAAAATACAGGAACGAGTGAAAACAGAGAAGGGGAGGGAGGGAGGAGGGGCCGGCGGCGCGCGAGCCAGGAGGGGGAGGGAGGAGGGGCCGGCGGCGCGCGAGCCAGGAGGGGGAGGGAGGAGGGGCCGGCGGCGCGCTAGCCAGGAGGGGGAGGGAGGAGGGGGCCGGCGGCGCGCTAGCCAGGAGGGGGAGGGAGGAGGGGCCGCGGCGAGCCGGCGAGGGAGGGAGGCGGCGAGCCGGCGGGGGGAGGGAGGAGGGGCCGCGGCGAGCCGGCGAGGGAGGGAGGCGGTGGATGCGGCGAGACCGAGGGAAGGATCGAGGCGTCGGTGGGGGTGGGGAGAGAGGTGAATAAAATATATATTAGTTGGTATAGAGGTTGAGATATAGAGGTTGATCGCTGCAGGAGAAGTTGATATAGAGTAGAGAATCTTGATGACTAGGACAGAATATTCCTTTTTAGAGGTTGGAAATAGAGGTCACTGGTGCAGATAGTCTAAGGTCAAAAACATCAGAGAAATAGAAAAAAGTTGATCCGAAATTCTAAAAGACAAAATCGGATTCGCACCAAACTCTTACAGGTGACAACCTTGTGCTGAGGCACCCCCTCTCACCCACACCTCCTATATATATATCACAGTTTTTCTCTTAGACATGAATCGAACCTTTCATGCATGTGCTCCTTGTGTCATACGTACCGGTGTGAGAATTTATTCAACCTTTTCCATCTTCGCAAAAAAAAAAAACGTATATATAGACATCTAAAAGGGGAGAATAGAGACATACACTAGTCTTCAACCAGGAAGGCGCTCCTCTACATTTTGGATGGCGTGGAGTGGAGTGCATGGTTGCCTGACGCATGGCTAGTGACATACATCCCTTCTGCCATTGTGGGCTTCCTTCTTTCCTCTTTGGGCCGCTTTCGCCTAGGCCTGGAATCCCTAGCCTGTGGTGTCTTGCCTGTTAAATGGTCACATTTGGTTCATCTTCCGCGTGGGGCCTCTTTTGACAGTGTTCGACTGTTCCGTCCTGGAATACCTGCCATGTGGTGTCCTGCGTGTCAAATGGGCCACATTCGGTAGTGTCTGGCCCAATATTGTATGCAACATGTATTTAGTGAGGAAAAAACCATAAAATAGCTGGTACCACAATTACCAACGGATCACACCTATATTTAAATTGCGCAGTCGAGCGCGACAATATTGCTAGTCGTGCTAAGTCACGGCATTGTGCTAAGCTGCTTCGGATACCATTGACTCTTTTTTGTTATTTTAACCATTCGTTTTATCTATAAATATTTATGTAAATAACTAAATGTGTAAGTGTTGGCGGTTGTTATTGACCAATCTTTACCGCCAACATACTAATAAATGAGGCACACACAAGGAAAAATATAATATTATTTTAAACTAATGCCTCTCCATGAGTCTTGGTGAGTTTTCATTGGAGGTATTGAATTTCCACTTAATCAAGGCTGTGGCCCGATATATCTACACAATTCAGGTAAAGAATCAAATTTACACATGTAAACAATTATTCAAACCCAAAATTTGATCTAACCATGGCAAAGCCCTCGTCAAGATAGTTAAAATGGACTTTTGGTTCGCCCAATTCGGAATTCGGGAGCAGAAGTTATGGCCCGCAGAAGTTCTGAGTAAATGCTGAAAATTGTTGGCCGGCCGGCCTACTTTTGTCTCTGTTGGTCCCGATCTTCCTCCAGTGGGCTACATACATCCCAAATATCAAGCCCAAATACCCATTACATGGATAAACAACCGACATTCTAGAAGATGGGCTTTTGGGCCTAAACTTGACGATAACTTCACCTCTGCCGCCCCAGAAGGTAACCGACTTCGAAACCGACACCACAAACCGATCCCAAGCGTCCACGTGGAAGATGGTGACCATACACAACAATGGATGGCCGGCCGGCCGGCCGGCCAATGTTTTCCTCGAAACGAGCATATCTTTGTCCAGTGGGCTGTGGAGTCGGTAACACGTGACTTGACGCAGCCGCCAAGCAAGGGGATGTCGGAAAGAAAGAAATATTTGTGGATTTGTCCTCCAATTCCCCACAAATGTAGGGGACCTTCTCCACTCTCCCAAGGAAGCTCCATGTTTGCGGTCGTTAAATCAGGTTTCGACCTCCAACCTTCTGGTAAATAAAAGCCTTTCACAAAGATTCTATGCATAGTAGTTAGGATTAACATACTTCCACGGAGTTTTGGTGAATTTTGAATATAGGAGAATATTCTAGAAGAAACTGGGCCTGAACCAAAGAAAAGGTAGGCTGGCCGGCCCCACTAGCTCGTTGCCCATTGGCCTCGGTCTTCCTCCAGTGGGCTGTAATCAGGTCAAACATGCAGAAACCAAAGCCCACTCTGCAGGATTCCACCGACATTCCAGAAAGTGGGTTGTTTGGGCCTCAACTTGGCTTTACTCCAGTCCTGCCACCCCCACGAAACAATCGACCTTCGGACCGACTTCAGGAGGCAATTAGGAGCGTCCAAGATGAAGGCGGTGGCCAACAGCCACATCGGACGGCCGGCCGGCCCGACTTGGCGGCCACGCCACTCCATCTTGAGGCATAAATACCCCCTGTCCTAAGGATGTTATAAATACCCCTGATATGCTCAGAATCAAATCGCACCTCACTGATCCAAAAGATCCATACCCATTACCAAATCGCACACTCACAACGCACGCACATTCACCCCTATGAACATATATACGCAATCCCTACCCCTATGAGCATCTTCGAAGACTAAGCTGGAAAATCTTCGAGATTGACGAAGTCACCACTGGCGCCTCGTTGTCGATGGGAGTGTCGCCTACCACTAAAAGCACAAATGCCATTAAATCCTAGAAAATTCACTTGCACAGGGAGTCAAACCTAGGACCTGAGGTGTTACTGGGACTCTTGTAACCGCTAGGCTACAGGCCCTTTCACAATTTGCGATCCTTATTGAACGGTATACTCATTATAGAAGAGTAAGATGTTACAAAGATAAAATGTCAATAGAGCCTTGGATCTTACTCCACTTAGGTCATATGTTTCTTTAGGCTGGAGCTTGAGCCTTTAGAAAAAATGGCTATTTGAAAAGTTGGTTGTTTAAATGTTGTATGTTAGTTTTTGTAATATATTATTGGCTTTTCTGCATACCAAAAGCTAGAAAACAAGCTCTAGATGAGCTTTTAAACTTTCAGTGTTTTTTCTTTCAAAAAACTAACTTTTCAGCGTTCGAATAGCTTTTCGGAATCCGTTTGTTTCAGCTTTTAGCTTTTCCAGCTGAAAACCACTAAAACAATACTCGGTGAACCGAGGTTATTCCATGTTTCCAGGAGGAGTTTGATCCCAGATCATACACGCCGTCCTCCCATTGTCACCAGGTACATCATTTAGCGAGACCATATCAGCATACACTAAACCACAAGCTCAGATGCGTCAAAAGCACCAACACTAGAAACCATCCTATGGAACTGTCCGGGTCGCATTTCTCCCCTGCACAGTGCGAAAGTCTTGCACAAGCAACGCAAAGGCACACAAGCAACAAGGCAACACCGCGCTAGTGTGCTATTGTTTAGTTTCCTAGGCGATTTAATTTTAACCCGGCGTCATTGCCGGTGTCCTCGTGTGGTCACCAGGTACGTCATTTTCTTCGCGACCGAACATGGAAGCATCGTTCCATGCCAAACCAGATATACTCAGTTCCTTGAAAGGCACCACCACGAGGCCATCCTATATAGACCCATGTTCCCCAGTTCTGCGAGGCACGCACCAGCACAAACAACGGAAAGGCACACAAACAAGGGTAGGCAACCAGAGTGAGCGAACGACACTAGCTTGGGCAGCTAGCCATGGCAGCGGGATCAGCGTCGTCCAACGCGCCGCTCCCACTCGACGGCCGCGTCGCGATCGTCACCGGCGGCTCCCGGGGCATCGGCCGCGAGGTGTGCTCCCACCTCGCCGCGCTCGGCGCACGCGTCGTGGTCAACTACGCGTCCAACTCCGCCAAGGCCGACGAGCTCGTCGCCGAGCTCGGCTCGCGCGGCCACCGCGGCGTGGCCGTCCGCGCGGACGTGTCGGACCCGGACGCCGTGCGCGCGCTCTTCGACCGCGCCGAGGAGGCCTTCGGGTCCCCGCCGCACATCGTGGTCGCCGGCGCGGGCCTCCTCAACCCCAAGTACCCCAAGCTGGCGGACACCACGGTCGAGGACTTCGACGCCATGTTCGCCGTGAACGTGCGCGGCACGTTCCTGGTGTGCCGCGAGGCCGCGAACCGCGTCCCGGCGCACAGCGCCGGCCGCATCGTGACGTTCTCGTCTTCCATCATGGGCACGCTCCTGCCGGGGTACGCGGCGTACACGGCGACCAACGGCGCCGTGGAGGCCATGACGAGGATCATGGCGAAGGAGGTCGCGGCCAAAGGGATCACGGCGAACGTTGTGGCGCCGGGGCCCGTGCGCACCGAGCTGTTTTTCGCTGGGAAGGATGAAGAGTTCCTGAAAAAGGTGGAGGGGCGGTCCATGGGGCGCATCGCCGAGACGACGGACGTGGCGTCTGTGGTGACGTTTCTGGTGAGCGACGCCGCGGCGTGGGTGAACGGCCAGGTCATCAGGGTCAACGGCGGCTTCGCTTAAGCGCGCCAGTTGAAGTTTATAGTCAGTTTGTGAGATCTAATAAGAGCAGGTGGTGTACTGGCGTAGTGTGTGGTTTGGTTTGCCAAATTACAATTACCATCTCCATTATCTCCTACTAGTATATAGGTCGTTTTTGAACATGTTATATGTATGTAATGGATAATGAAGTAAGCTTTTCCACATCTTGCCTAAAAAAGTTCCAGGAACTATTTCCTACGATGTTCAGGGCAACTGGCATTGGGTAGTAGCATACAGTTTGCTGTTCAGTTTTACGACTAGCAAAGAAAGGTAACCTTTTGATTCTTCTCATAGTTGTACATAGCAGCCGGGAGCTCGTTAGTTCTTAAGTCCATTTTGTCTTCACGTGGGGCAGTAGTTCTCTTCATTATTTTTGCTTTTGACAAACCCCATACGTGATCACGCACTTTTTTCTGTGGCGACCGCAAATGCTGGCATGGTGAAGGTTGTATGCGATAATCAAGCTTATCACTTTTGCTAAAGAAGGCCACGTTTCAAGGCGCGCATGATTGATGTTTATCATTTTTTTAACCCATGCATACTAATGTTCATCTACCGACAAGGAGGCTAAGGAGGACAATATTAAAATGTAAAGCTTCATTAGCATTATCTTTTTTTATTTATTTTGCGAAGATGATGATGCTAGAAATGGATCATCATCTTTTATAGATAGGCACATCCGGCTTAAAAATAATTACCAAATGTGGGCATCCGTGTTGAACCGTAGACTCGATCCCTGCAAACAATTCCATCAGAACGAAGAAACCGACTAAGCTATGCTTGGTTCGCATTTTGCGTCGAGATCTATGTGTTCCTTCTTTTCCATGAGCTCCGCAACTAAGACGGTAAAAAATTTGGGTTATATGCATTTTCTTTTAAAGACCCAGAACATTGTCCGGCATCTATTAATAAGCAAAAGTAGAATTTTGCACTAGAGGCGCATTTACAACATCACTTGGTGCTCTAAAGACCAAGAGCCAAAGGGAGTTAAGTTGTTGTTTTTTCCGTGAACTTAACTACAACAAGCATTCATCAAATGGAAAAACAGATGTTAACCCAGAGAATGCTCGGCACTGTAAGTACCACCAAGATGCGGCATGGCGAAAAAAAATGTCAGCCAAGTGTTTAGCCTTTTGGACTTGACCAGTGCAGGTGCTTCCTCCGACCAGCAAATCCCGACTTGTCTTGTTCATAGGAATCCATCCGCCTCCTTTAAATCGGAATCTGCTCCACTCCGGCACTTGCTAACGCGTGTCGCCTACTTCTGCTCTGCCGTGCATCACCTCCCTCCGACCCTCCCGCTCCGGCAGGCGGCATCCCCTCATGTGTTCACCAGGTACGTCATCTTTTCGCGACCGATCGTTGAAGCATAGCTCCACACCAAACCAGATATAAGCCCCGCTTAGCACAGCTCTTGCTCTAAACTCCACCATCAATTCCGACAGTGGCGGACCCAAGGTTCATTAGTTGGGCATTCAAACACACACGATGATGTTATAAAAATTCACATGTCTATAAAAAAATTTCTTTGAGACCATCCTATGTAGAACGACCCGTGGCCATTATTTCTGCATAGCACGCATCAGCACAAACAACGCAAAGCCACATAACTAACACAATCAAATAGGTAACCACGTTTCGACCCTTTTTTTATACGGCTTTCTCTTTCTTTTTTAAGAAAAAAAAACTTTTGGTTTGAAATCATGTAGAAGCCTTTGGACTTTGGAGAAGCCCATGTAACGACTCAGAATGTCGCGATGCAGCAATTAGAACCATTAAAACTGTCAGCATCATCGACATTAGGCTAGAAAAAATGTCAGCCACGTGTTTTACTTTTACAGTCAGTTGCCTTTTACATGGCGGGCTGGTTTTGAGTTAGTGCATTATTGTTTGATTTACCAGGAGACTTTGATCCCGCATAATGGACGGGTCTTCCCGTGTTGTCACCAGGTACGTCATCTCTCCGCGAGATCATGGAAGCATCGCTCCACGCCAAAAGAACAGATGTCCTTGATCCGTCAAACGCAAAGGCACCAACACGGGACCATAGCCCCTTTCAACCCGGCAACTGATTCCGGTTGCACCGCTCTCGCGAAAGCTCTCCACCGCTCTTCCCTGTAGCAGCAGCTCGTTTCTCCGAATCTCCTCGGCCCCCCTCCTTCTTCCCTCCCGGTGATTGCCGGCGGCAAGGAGGGGGTCCCACCCTGTTGCTAGTAGCTAGTATTAGGTAGTAGCAGATGTGCTAGTTTAGCTTAATCGGTAGAGCTTTAGCTCTCTTCCGGTTTTGCTGTGCTTTAGTGTTTTCTTCTCCAGCAGCTCCGGTTGCTGTGTTCTTTGTTTGTTTCCCATGTGGAAGGTAGGCGTGATGCCTTTTGTCCTCGCCGGATTTCTCCCCGACGAGTGTTTTCTCCCCCAGTCTGTTCTCTCTGTTGCTTTGCAAGAGGTGCAGCGGTGGCGTGGCTTCTTATCCTGTATTTCCAGGTCAAATCTTCCCCATGGGCGTCTCAAATCCTCTGCTTGGGTTGATCGCCGATTGTTGCTGGTCCCCAGATCTGGCGGAGGATTAGCGTTTTGGTCGAGTCCGGTGTTGCTTCCTCAAGATCTACGACTCCGACCCTTGCAACTTCAGGTGCGCATGTCGAGGCGACTGCTGGGCGGGCCGCCGGCGAGTCAATCGCGTCGCACATCGAAGCCCTTCCGTCACTCTCGTCGCGGTGGTTCGACGGCTCTTCGTTGTTCTCATCGTCTGGCCCAGATGCGAGTGGCGGCGTCTGTGCTTGGGATTGGCCTTCTGGAACCTTCGAAGAAGCTTGCGTCGTCGTCAACCTTGCAACGACACCGAAGCTGCGTTCGCTGCTGTTCTGGTGTCCATTCTCAAGAGGACCTTGATGTAATTTTCATTTTCTTATTTGTCCTCTTTGGTACTCTCAAGGACCTAGATGTAATTTGTAATCCTTGCAAGGGCCCTTGTACGAGTAACTTTGTTGTACTTCCTCTTTCAGAGTAATGGAAAGTCCAGACCCTTCGGGGTCGTCTACCTTCAAAAAAAAAAAAAAAAACACGGGACCATATGTCCTATATAAACCCGCGGACACCGTTTCTGCGCAGCACACAGCAGCACGAACAACGCAAAGGCACACAAGGAAGCAGCCAAAGAGCGTGACAGCAAACGACACCTGCTTGGACAACTAGCCATGGCAGCGGCGAACGCTGGAAACACGTCGGCGTCGTCCAATGCGCCGCTCCCGCTCGACGGCCGCGTCGCGCTGGTCACCGGCGGATCGCGCGGCATCGGCCGCGAAGTGTCCTCCCACCTGGCCGCGCTCGGCGCGCACGTCGTGGTCAACTACGCGTCCAACTCCGCCAAGGCCGACGAGCTCGTCGCGGAGCTCGCCACGCGGGACCACCGCGCCGTGGCCGTCAAGGCGGACGTGTCGGACCCCGACGCCGTGCGCGCGCTCTTCGACCGCGCCGAGGAGGCCTTCGGGTCCGCGCCGCACATCGTGGTCACCTGCGCGGGCGTCCTGGACGCCAACTACCCGGCGCTGGCCGACACCGCCGTCGCGGACTTCGACGCCATGTTCGCGGTGAACGTGCGCGGGACGTTCCTGGTGTGCCGCGAGGCCGCGAACCGCGTCCCGGCGCACAGCGGCGGCCGCATCGTGACGTTCTCGTCGTCCATAGTGGGCACGCTCCTGCCGGGGTACGCGGCGTACACCGCGACCAACGCCGCCGTGGAGGCCATGACGAAGATCCTAGCCAAGGAGGTGGGGGCGAAGGGGGTGACCGCGAACGTCGTCGCGCCGGGGCCTGTGCGCACCGAGCTGTTCCTGGCCGGGAAGGACGAGGCGTTCCTGAAAAAGGTGGCGGAGCAGTCCATGGGGCGCATCGCCGAGACCACGGACGTCGCGCCCGTTGTGGCGTTCCTGGCGAGCGACGCCGCGGGGTGGGTGAATGGTCAGGTCATCAGGATCAACGGTGGCTTTGCTTAAAAGTGCCATGTGTTCAGAGTTTAGTCGCCGGTGGAATTTACTTGTCAAAAGTTTCTGTTACTGGGTGAGATGTCTTGTATTGTATTAATCTGATAATGATGCCGAATAAATTAAAGCATGTTTAATAAGCGTGATGTACGTTTCTGAAGATGTCATATCTTGTCAGTAATGAAGCTTTTCTACGTTCCAAAAATGATATACCGCATGTTAGCTACTCCGAGTAACGCTAGAGTCACGAAATTCCGACGTACTGAGTCCTACGTGGCTTAAAAAATGAATTGCGATCATGCTAGTTGCTCCTCACCCTGTGTCATGTCCGTTGATTTTTCCCCCCTTGCTATGACGCAAATTAGCAAGTTCATGATCTCAGAAAAAAAGATACCATGGTCGGATGTGTAGCAACGTATTAGCAAGTTCATGATCCAAGACACCGTGGTCGGATGTGTAGCAACGTTCTTTCATATTTCAGTTCCTTCTTTTTTTTTGGACATCTCAGAGCCCTCACATTAACTACTTAGATGATTTACTCGTTCGAGTCATGATTTAGTGTGGTGAGACTGATTATGTTTTTTTAACAAGATCGCAATCATAGAAAAAAAAACATAATCAGTCTCAAAAAACTTTTCACTAGTTTTCATGAATATGGCTGCAGGGTTAAATTTTTCATGTTTGTGTGACACTTGTATGGACTTACGGCCCGGGCACATTTCACTAGCGTCATGTGGACAAATTGCTCAAATCCTAAATGCTACCTACCGGCTCAAAAAACTTTTCTATTTAAATAAAATACTATTTTGTTGAAAAATTTTATATTTATGTTTGAGCCTTGTGATTAAGTTTTGATACACGATTCTTGAGGGGAGTCAATGTAGTCAAGAATTAGATTTTGCTATTACCTTTGCAAACAGAGACTGTACCGACGTTGTACACGTGCGTGCGTCAAACTCAGACGAGTGTTTAATCAAAAAAAAAAAAAACTCAGACGAGTGTTTAGTACCGTGTTTAGCGGCGAGTGGCTCTCTGGTTCACTGATTGTAATCCTAGAGTTAGTTTATCAATAAAGTTCCTTGATCCTTCAAAAAGGAACGTCGTGACATTCTTGCAACTGCGGACTCCCTCCTCTGTGTTGTCACCTTATACGTCATCACACGACCGGGTCGTGTCCTCCAGTGTGCGGTCACTCCCCACGTCATCATCAACAAGGAGAGTTAAAAATCCAAGGGTGCCTTCCCGGGAAGGCACTTCTGGAGCCATTCATTTTGCATCAAAATTCGTGCATTCAGATATGGCCTCACGATGGAGTTGAGTAGGTGAAGATCTGACCATCCATTGCTTAAAGTCGTGTGGCTCCGAAGGTGCCTTTCCCCTTCGGTTTTGTATTTCCCATCCATCAGGGAAAGCCAACCACCAGTACCACGTGCCAGCTACCTCTTCATGTCGCGTTTGACGGGAGCACTGACGTCGACAAAGCTGGAAAAAAACCTCGTATAAAAGCCATGGCCAGTTCACGGTTTTGCAGCACAGCGAAAAGTCGCGCACAGGCAGAGACAAAAAACAAGCGGAGCACGCGCCGATCGACGACAGCAAGAAGGCTCGCCATGGCGACGTCCACCACAACTGCGCTCCCGCTCGACGGCCACGTCGCGATCGTCACGGGCGGCTCCCGCGGCATCGGCCGCGAGATCTCCTCCCACCTCGCCGCGCTCGGCGCGCGCGTCGTGGTCAACTACGCCTCCAACCCGGCCAAGGCCGACGAGCTCGTGGCGGAGCTCGCGTCGCGGGGCCTCCGCGCCGTGGCCGTCAAGGCGGACGTGTCCGACCCGGACGCCGTGCGCGCGCTCTTCGACCGCACCGAGGAGGCCTTCGGGTCGCCGCCGCGCATCGTGGTGGCCTGCGCGGGCATCCTGGACTCCAAGTACCCCAAGCTGGCCGACACCACCGTCGAAGACTTCGACGCGATGTTCGCGGTGAACACGCGCGGGAAGTTCCTGGTGTGCCGTGAGGCGGCGAACCGCATCCCGGCGCACAGCGGCGGCCGCATCGTGACGTTCTCGTCCACCCTCGCGGCCACGCTCGTGCCGGGGTACGCGGCCTACGCGGCGTCCAACGCCGCCGTGGAGGCCATGACGAGGATCCTGGCCAAGGAGGTGGCGGCCAAGGGGATCACGGCCAACGTGGTGGCGCCGGGGCCCGTGCGCACGGAGATGTTCCTGGCCGGGAAGGACGAGGCGACCATACGGAGGATGGAGCAGAACTCCGTGGGGGGCCGCATCGCCGAGACCACGGACATCGCGCCGGCGGTGGGGTTCCTGGTCAGCGACGCCGCGGCGTGGGTCAACGGCCAGGTTGTCAGGGTCAATGGTGGCGTCGCTTGAGCACGCCAAATACAATTTGTTGATGTTAGCCGCCAGGTGTTCTCTATCATCCAGGGGTTCTGTGCTAACTGTGTGAGTGGAAAGAGGAAGATTGTGAACTTTTGTTACCGCTGTCATGTTCGAGGTGTTTCTTCTAGTCTGATCTGACCTGGTACCACGTATTCCTAAAAAGTCAACAAAACATATATCCAGCGAGTAACAAAGTAATTCATCTCAGGCTTTGAAGAGAAAATACTAGACAAATGGCGCGACCATCGTGATTATCTTATTACTGCTGTGGCTACTAACAGTAACGGATTCGATACATTGCACTTCTAGTTCTATCGCTGGAGGGATGAAGGCAACGAAAGCAGCATAATCAAGGTTTTCATAGGGAATCTGTTAAAGGACGGCTCAACGCATTTCCATATTTGCTTACAAATTCACGACTCATTTAAATATAGAGCACACCAATGTTCATTTTGTTTTTGAGAAATCCATCCAGGTATTATGAAATGGAGTCACATATAAACCAGCAAAAAATGAAAGTTTATTACCTTAGCTCACGAAAAGCTGCTGCATGGCTTCATCTAGGATGAACAACTACAAAATTCGTTGTACTACTGAGTCATTACATCCAAGCTTGTTTAAGATGGTATGCAAATATTTGATAATTAACTTCAATAGATATCGAAGTCTGCTTCTGCAAAATCATAATATCTGATCCGTGCCTTCACATGAAGGAGCCGGTCTTCCATATGGTCCAAATACTTGCCTACTGATTATGGAGAAGAAAACAAAGTCTAGCATTTAATTAGGACTCATATAAAAAAATACTAAAGCAGAATAAAAACTTGTTTTCTCACAGAACATGAAAAATTGTTGCTAATAGCGCGCGCGGAGGGGGGGGGGGGGGGGGGGGGCATAAGCCTCCTAGCAACAATCAAGACGCGTCTGATATGGGCATGACCCCCCAATCTCGCATGCTCCGAAAACCCAGAGAAATCATATATTTAACGATAAATTATGAGTAACTTCAGTGCACTGGTGACGCCGAGAACTTGACGAACAAGAATATGGTTATCGCATACGCTCTAGCACAGCTGACATTTATAATCCCTTGGTGCTAAATTTGAAACGTCTTCTAGTAGTATCGGTTTATCTAATAATTTATGCAGCTCATTTTCCATCTTCCCATAACTATGAGTTTTCCTTTTAAATCAAGGTATTGTACTACTATATGAGTAAAAAACATTTACAAGTGGATCGTCTGCGAAACGTCTATGTGCAGCCCCGTCCTCGATGGCTTCAACCATTGGGTCATTAAGATAAAGGACTTGCATCTTGTTTATTTGATTGACACATTGAGGTGAATGAAATTGTAGAACAAAAGAAGATAAGGATTGGCAAAGCGTTTGTACATCTAGATCCATTTCAGCAAAGCGTTTGTTTGTGCTTTCTCAGGATGAAGGGGATTCTACAACTAAATAGCCATTGTTTTTTTTTTTTTGGAACTGAAATAGCCATTATTTGTTGTTAAACTCTTATTTGTATGTTTGAACTATTGTATGTTTTTGACACACTGATGTGTTTTGAGGCACACCCCAGAAGCAGGGAAGTGTCATCGTAACAATAACAATCAGGAAGTTACCGATGCCTGTTATCATCATCCCGCTCCTTCATCCAACACACCAGGCGAGCCTACACGGAAGTCGAGCCGCTTCTGATGTTCTGCTGCCCACTGTGCTCATCAAACTCCTCCCACCCCTCAGCCTTGTTTAAAATAAGTATACTTACATCAGCCAAAACCGGGATTTAATACAATCTTCCTATATCTAAAAAAATAGAGATTGAATAAAAAAAACGCCTCAAACTGAACCGATACATTAACAACTACAGTAATTTTCATCGGCTCTGGACAAATTGCGCATGGCTGCAGTAGAATTAGCAAACGATGGGGTCCCTGTCAAAGCGGGTTAAAAAATATAAAAAGTAGGACTTTAATATCCCACAGTGCAACAAGCAAGATGATAGAGTGGTAAAACGCACACTTTGCGCGGCAGAACAGAGCGCCGCCGAAAGTGCAATTCTTTGCGTGGCTGGTTGTGCAGGAGAGAGTACAGTGTCGGGTGAACATACATGCAAAGAACTTTGTTGATGACAACAAGTGTGAGGTGTGTTCCACAGAATCTGAAGACACATTCCACATCCTTTTTGGGTGCTTGTTCGTGCAAACCTTCTGGAACGCCATCAACGTCGAGCCGCTGCAAGACTTGTCCGCGCGCACGCCATGGCGCTTGAGATGGCCGGCGTTGCACAACACAGAGACACATTGACCCTCCTCTGCTTGTGGCAAATTTGGAAGCACAGGAAGTGGTGTTCGGGGGAGAGGCCCCCAACCTCAGCCGACTACTTCGTGACTGTCGGAAGCATGCCTATGGAGATGCCGTCTATGCCGAGATGCAGCGCCTTTACCTCATCTTTGATGACTGGGCGTGGGGATACAGCATCCGCGAGGTAAACTTGATGGCCCCTACTTGCCGTCAGACCCAAGGCGCTGTGCGGCGGCGCTTGCCTGAGCCTTTCATCCGCTTGGAAGCGCCGCGGGGACTTGCCTTGCAGTTCTCTGCCGTTGGGACCAGGATCTATCTTGGCGACGCATGCATCGCAGGAATCCCTTCACTGTCGACACGGAGTCTGACGGCTTCGTGCCCATCGTCGACGTCCGCACGCGGGGCATCACCTTTGGCCCTGGACATGCATGTCTCGATGTTCCGGTCTGCCTCCCAGTCGGCGCCGAGTTATTCGCGTTGGACACCAGCAACGTCAGGATGCTCTCCTTCGAGCCGCTCTGGCCCCCTTGGCATGAATAACTTTGTTGCGGCATCCACAATGCTTGGTCGTGGCGTGAGCTCCCAGAGCTGCCATTCCACAGGGAGGACATCACCTCCTACGCCGTGCACGCTGATGAACGGACCATCCTGATCAGCATCGATAGTTCCTACGCAACGTACACTGATCAAAGCGCCGAGAGTGAAGCCCTTGATGATAAATGGATTATCGAGAGTGATGCCGTTGCGGGCACGTTCACGTTTGACACGAGGGCACTTGTTTGGAACCGACACGGCGAGTGGACGCTGCCATTCCATGGCCGTGCACACTTTGTCCACTGCCTGAAGGCCTTTGTCGGGCTCTCCAAAGACCTGGCCACCCAAGGGCACCTCTGCGCCTGCGAGGCAGCGGCCGTGGACCGCCCTCCTACGTGGAAGAAGGTCAGCAATAAGTTGTTCAGTGAGGAGCCAGCTGAGATTCATGTAGGCGCTACACTCGTCAACATGGGAGGAAGCGAGTTTTGCCTTGTGCAGTGCGTCTCCATTGGAGACAGCAACATTGATGATTTGGAGCAGCTCGAGGAGGGAGACAGCATCGCTGATGGTCAGGAGAAGCTTGACGAGGGAGACGGCACCACTGATGATCAGGAGCAGCTCCACGGCACTGCTGACCAGGAGCAGCTCGAGGGAGGGGGGAGAGGTGCCCCGATGCACGAGCTATCTTTACCGTTTGACGACATTCTCCATTGGCTATGACAACAATGGAGACCTGACGGCTGGCGAGAGTTGTCGGGTGCAATGCTAAAAGGTGCCTGAAGAAACAACAGAGAAGTTCTTCCATAACAATCCTGTGGCATTCTGGCTATAAAATGCTAAAATCATGTCGTGATAATGGGTGCTTATGTTTAATTTTCAACCAGTTGGGCCTCTTTGCCTTTCTATGTGTTTTCTTTTAATAATGTGTACACTCAACTGCGATTCAGTTTAAGTATTACCTTTCTATGTTTCAGTCATGACATTTTTTTATGGTAATCCGCAATGACATCAATGTGTTTCCTCTAGTCTGATCATACCTGGTACCATGTTACAACATATTCAGCAGTGCCACTATTCCTCCAAAGTCGAAAAGAAGAAGAAAAAAAATGATATCTGGTAGTAACAAAGTATTTCATCTCAGGCTCTGAAGAGAAAATATCTGAATTTTGCTGTGTTGTGGGGGCACATCCCAGAAGCAGGGAAGAGTCATCATAACAATAACAATCAGGAAGTTACCGACGCCTGTTATCATCATCTGCCCCTTCATCGAACGCACCAGATGAGCCTACACGGAAGTCGAGCTGCTTCTGATGTTTCTGCCGCCGGCGCTCATCAAAGTCCTCCCACCCCTCAACCTATTTGGAACAAGTATGCTTACATTAGAGATTGAAAAAAGAAATGCCTCAAACAGAACCAATACAAAAGTAACTATAGTAATCTTCATCGGCTACAGACAAATTGCACACGACTGCAGTAGACTATAAATGGTGGGGGTACTTGTCCAAGTAGGTTTAAATTATAAAGAGTAGGACCTCAATATCCCAAAGTGCAACAAGCAAGATGATACAACGGTAAAACGCAGATTTTCTATAAGATGGTGGCACCAATCACCATCTTGAATGTAACCTTGTCGAGCTCAACAGTAGTGATGGTGACAATGTAGGGGTCAATGAAGTGTTTAAGGTAGATAATGCAATGAGTGAGCATATATGTGCACTTTAGGGAAATGATACCTGCCGAAGAACATCATTTGTGATTTCTGTGCCATGGAGATCAAGTGTAGTAAGCTGCGAGCACTGTTTGAATAAATTTGCAGGCAGGGATGTAAGACCATTGTTCCTTAAAAGCAAAGCCTGTTGAAAGAAAGCTAACTCAAATAAGGGTCACTCTCTTCAATTTAACTGTGGCAAATAGTTAAGTCATCATGCAAACCAAATAAAAATAAAAACAAATATCTAGCACAACACTTAGGCAAGATCCACAAGCAGATGGGCTGCAGAACAGTTACGTCTCAGTCAAGAAAATATTAAACCACTCCAAGCAAACAAGCAAATCACATACCCTTTTTGGCTAAACTAAGTCATAGACCCAAGTTTCATCCATGGTAAATCGATAAACAAAGGAAATGTAGGTTCATCCTCAGCCCACAAAAAGTCAAAAAAATCGCATGCGAGAAATTTCGGCACTATTAACATCTTATAATCCTGTGGTGTTGCTGTAATGCACTAGAAATGTAGGTGATAAATTATTATTCATTTATGCACCTCCAACGAAACATTATTGCAAGCAGACAATGAGTATTTTGTGGTACCATATGTAATCGTGATTCATGAGATTAAGTATCATCAAATTTAAGATACCATGCCAAGCTACGCCAGCACTTTATTTGAAGTCAGTGACATCTTAGTAGCAAATATACTGGAAAGATTTTTATTACATATGGCATATAGGCTAAAGGCTCAAACCTTGAGATTGTGAAGGTTGCCAAGGGCCTCAGGCAGTTCGGCTAAGAGATTTGATGACAGGTCAACCTGATAAATTCAAAATTTCAGTGAAACAAATTACCACTGCAGCTCAAGACACTTAAATATTTATGAAGCAGGGTCGCATATAAAAGCAGTGTCAATTAAAAAGAGGAAGAACACACCTCAATGAGAGATTCACAATCTCCAAGTGATGAAGGCAATGAAGTTATCCTGCAACAAGTGAAATAATGTCAAGTATGAGATTCGCCGTACATTTAGGTTTTAGTTTCTCAGTTAAATACCACATTATTCCCGCTTTACATCCTGAACAGAGGACCATTTCTTTCGGGACACAAAGGAATATTATCTTCCCTCCTCACAAATTCCCTGTGACAGAACCAGTCACATGCTACCCATATGTGAACATCAGCAATACTTGTAGTAAAATAATAAATATGACTAGTGTTTCACCTATTAAATGTTCTCAAATTTATATATATGCGTTCAAACTGTGCCAAAAATATAATTGGCGTTTGTAAATTACAGCTGTCAAGAAACACTGATCGACCCCACCATCTAAGCAAGGTTCTTAAAATCTTAAACATGATGGACAGACACTGTCACAGATTCATGGATGATCATGCATTTCGAGAAAATATCGTGAAAATCCTCCAAGAATATATCTGGGAGTTTTTAAAAATGTTCGAGCAATTCACACATGTGGACTAGGTGATCTCACACAAGCATCCAAAATTTCAAGATCGAACTCAACTTTGTTTGGATTATGAAATTGAAAGGCAACAAAATCCAAATCAAGTCGAGTTTAATATGTAAATTTTGCATGTGCAGAAAATTTAAAATTCTTTAAAAACTTTTATATATGTTTTTCAAATTGGCTTTCACGATTCTACTGAAGATGGCATTTGCACTGAATATTTTCCTATGCATTTTGGTAATCTTGCTCACTTCTCAACCTAATCATTTGCTTAGTAATAGGTAGAAACAACACAAATATAAAATGCAGAGTCTGATGTTAACATGTCACAACATAAGTTAACATAGTAAGGTGTATGCAGTCCAAAAAGAACTGGAGTGGTCTAGCACAACCTGTTATTACTTGCTATCAGAATCTGGAGATGCTTCAGCGATCCTATTTCGACAGGTAAGCTTTCAAGCATGTTATTTGCAAAACGAAGCTCACGTAGAGAAGTCATTGAGCCCAAAGTTGAAGGCAAATTAACCAGTCTGCAGGATAATGAAGCGAGTAAGTAATCATATTATCCTGTTACCATCTATATCAAAAATGTGTTAGTTGGACATCATGACTGATAACCTAAAATGGTTCACCCAGTTAAGCCCTATCACAAAAAGGATGTAGGAGAGAAATTGAGTTCTAGTTAAAATTATGAAAGTTATGCCCTCTTGGTGGCAGGTGCAGAGACAAATACTCTAATGATAACTAGTGAAACATTTTGGCAAAGATATATGAGACAAAGAGTGTGATAGCTAGCTGTTCAACAAGATAGTTCAAAATAGTAGCCCTTGAGCTGTGCGCCCATTAAACCTAAAAGGTTCATGAATTTAACATGCAATCTCTATTCTTTATCAATATATGAGGTGTTTAGTTTTCACTTGGCTTTTGGTTGATTATAGGACCGCTCTTACTCACAGTGAACGCGTAAGTGTGAGAATCAATACCAAAACTATTTTTTAGCTGGATGGAGTGTGTTATTAAAGATGCAGCTAAAATAAATGAGAACAGATAAATTATTACTTTAGGGGAATCATAAAAGTACATTTAAATTTAGAGGAAACATAATAGAAGTCATAGTATTAAAATGAATGAATTGGAGTTTCGGAGTTGCACCTACCTGTTTTGGCTTAAAGATAAGTTTAATAGTGTCGGAAGACATGATAGACCTTCCCAGGTGATGTTCTCGTCAGCTATATCATTGGCAGTTAGGAGCAATTTCTGCAATATAAGTGTCCCTTTCAACTATAGTTCCTTGTGGAAGAACAAAAGGAAACGCAATTACACAGTGAGATGGAATAATTACAGTTAGGGACTTAAGAGCAGCGATTTTATGTGGAATTTCCTTGATACCATTGTTACTGACATCTAGTATTCGTACAGAGGGGCCACAGTCCCAGACCTCTTCAGGCACTTCCTATTCAGAAAGAACATCCAGAAGAGAAAAACAAATCAACTTATAATTAAGAGGGGAATCAATATAGGAAAATAAAAAAAAGGTGACTAAAAATATCTTGAAATTTCATGATGCCGGAAGTAGTGAATGTTGTATGATTCGGACAACAGTAGCATCGATAGACAAATAACTAAAGAACAAACGTCATGAATGCATTGCCAAAACTAATTCAGCAGATGGTAGATAGACAAATAAGTAAAAGTCTGTCAGTCATTCACCAGAAATCCAGAATTTGCATAAGGAAAGGATTCTTGCAAAACTAAGTTTGACTTTTTACTCAATCGTTCCTTCTCTACAAAGGCAGTAATGAAGCATTTAGTGTATCCCTTCAAAACCAGTGGATAAACGAACCCACATAAACTTTAGGTAGATATGGCAAGTTGCGAACCTTCAATCAGAACTATCCTAAGCCACCATGCAATCTCAGGGAATTTGTACAAGTAACGCAAACAAGTTGGAATCATATACCTTCAAATTACAATCATGTAGGGCAACAATACCCGTCCGTTTCCAAATATCAGAACGGCTTTTGCTGACAACGGCCTCTGGTTTTTGTGTTTGACTTCCCTTAACATTTGAGGTTCTTCTCGCACTTGTTGCAGAACTGCTGCTGCTATTCTTAGTGATGGGGCCATCCTGTTTGCGAGTAAGCGCAGAGAAATTGATGTTAGCAAAACAGTGACGTCTGTGAACTACTTCTAGTTTCATTTCTTTTCCTGCATTGCAATAAGCTCATGACAGAAAATGCAACTTCGCAACCATTTTTCATCTCTATTCACAAAACAGGCTCAAAACGATCCCATTAACAACTAAGACTCTAGTATCATATCTAGCTACAAGCCAGGCTCAACCAACCCAACTCGAACCTTTCATACGCTCTTGAATCCTAGTCCAACCAAATCGATGCTAACATTTGAATAGAAGTAACAAATAAAAACAGCAAAAAACCATTTGTGCTAGGACAGATCGAGGTGATTGATGCCGTACCCCTTGATGGAGACCCTGCGAGGCGATGAGCATGACCTTGGATCCGTTCACCACCTGCATCGAGCTCAGGCTCGCGGAGTCCTCGAGAACTTTGCCTGCAATTCAAGGGAGGAATGGTAACTACAGGAGCGAATCCGCGCGTTCAAGACGTGAGGGTTTGGAGATCGGTGCCTTTGCAGATGAGCCTCTGGCCACGGGGGAGGACGTTGGTGAGCGGCTGGAGCAGGCGCTTCAGCTCCGCCGCGGAGGCGGCGGCCGGCACCTCCACCGGGATGGTCCGGCCCGCGAACTTGACCTGGACGGTGATGGCGGGCGGCGAGCTCCCCTGACCCGGACTCTCCATGGCCTCCGCGCTCTCCTCTCTTGTCGATCCGAGTCGAGCCACAGCGCCGCCTCTGTTTTTACTCTTCTCTTCTATTTTTTCCCCCTCTCTAGTCCTCCACTCCTCGTCAACTCACATTTCCCTCAACATTCCTCCTTCCGGCATTTTTTTAGTGCATTTTCTCATTCAATATACATAGGATAAAAACTGGTATACGTACGATCGTATAGCACGGCCGTTTATATGTTGTCATTTGCATAAAACAGAAATTAGCACTTCTGGTTAGATAAAGTTTAAGAAAGTCACTTTGAGTTTCTTGGATTTAAAGATTTAATCGTATTGAGTGATAGTTCAAAAATTCTGTTGTTAGCATTTTCATCTCCGACGACATGACACATGTCCATGATTTGGATTTAGCTAAGGTTGCAATCTCATGAATATCGAAGTTAGAAAAATAGGACTAATTGACAAAAAGCTTGAACAATTTTAGCCGCAATAAAAATAATAGGGGAGATGAAAAAATTGTCATGAAGCGAAAAATTGGCGTAGGAGGGTGACCTGGGTAGCGATGGCAATAGTCGGATACGGTATAGGTTTGTATAAAACCAGCCCATTACAAAACCCATGAGTCTAAGATAAACTGGGACCCGTAAACCTTGACGGGCGTAAAGATGTACCCATACCCATTCTCATTTTGTTCGACCATGTTAAACAAAAAAATCCTTTTCGAGATATCTCTATGGTTTTATTGATATGAGATTTCAAACACCAATGATTGGTAATAAGCGAACAAACATAATTGAACTATTAATACAATAAGAGAATAGAAAGGTCAGACAATAAGGGAAAAGTGCTATAAAAAGGGCAAATGAGAAGCTAGTTGTTGCGTATTTCAAATGGTGATAAGTTTCTAAGGCCTGTTGGGCACCCATGGATGATACCTAAAACCCGCACCCACCCCCTACGCGTAGACCAATGGGTGAAATTCTCCATACCCTCACCCAACGCCCCCTGGACTCACATGCCCAATTGTCATCTCTAGACCAGGGAGTGAACCATATGAGAAAGTAATATACATGTGAATGTGTATGCTTTTACGTGATTCAATTTTTGAAATACAAAAAAGAGACGATATGGTATTAACCGTCAAAGATAGACTTAGCAGGTAAAGTAAGTAAAATTTGAGAAATGCACTTAAAATATATCGTAACCGTATTGAACATCTATTTCATTTTGTTTATAAGAAAGTGTAAAAGTCCCGTCGCCTATCTATATAACTTATAAGAATTAATCCATAACAACATTCGATGTCACTGTAATCTGGATCAAAAGGTTTCATATGGATGCACATCCTAGCAAAAGTGTATATCAAAGCCAATTGATTGTCACAATAATATCGTAGTTGAACACATGTAAAATTCAAACAAACCACAAAGATATATTCACAAATCACAAAAACTGAATCGCGTGTGTAGCGAATACCGCTGAGGGTCTGGCACAGCAGCCAAGTCCCACGGAGACTATTTCTGTACCCTGTTTTGGTTTTCAATGAAAACTAGGGGATTCCTTCCTTTCATAAAAAAAACAAATCACAAAAACTCCACAAATTGCAGATGTCGCACAATCCCAACGCAACCCGTCTGAGGCAACAGGCCGGCGGCCCGTCAAGCTAGCGACGCCCCAAAGCTACCGCTACCGCCGGCCGTATCCCCAGTAAAAAAACCGGAGTGCTGACTGCTGAGGCGTGGACTCCACTCCACGGCCTGTCGCCGTGTCGGCGTCCGCCTGCAGCGAGAGGCCAGATCCCTCCCGCTCCTGGCCTCCTCCCCGCGAATAGGCGCAGCCAGATCCCTTCCCGGCACCCGATCCTTGTCCCCTCCTCACTCCCACTCCCGCTCAGCTCGCAATCCCACCAGATCCGCGCGAATGCTGGGGCGCGGCGTGGCGCTGTCGGCGCCGCGGTGGCGCGGCGGGGCGCTGGACCTGCGGGCGGCGCTGCGGTCGGGGGGCAACCTCCTCTTCGCGCTCTTCGTCGCGGCCGTGCTCGCCTTCACGCTGCTGGCGGCGGTGCACAGCCCCGACGACCCGCTGCTCCACCCGTCCTCGCACCAGCTCACCGACTTCCTCACCTCCTCCACCTCCAACTCCACCTTCCTCGCCGACGACTCCGTGCTCCGCACCGGGGAGGACTTCAACTCCTCTTCCCCCACCATCGAGGCCGGCGGAGGTGGCCAGGTCGTTGCGGAGGCCGCCATCAAGCTCTCCGACGTCGCGTCCGAGGCCGAGAAGTCGGAGGGGGAGACGGAGCGAGCCGTCACGGTGGACACCGACTCTGCCACCGGGGCGGCGGCGGAGACAACAACGGAGGAGAGCCCCATCGTCGAGGCGGTCTCGTGCGACACGGAGGCGCCCGTGGACTGTACCGGGGACAGGGACCTCTTCAACCTGCTCATGCGCACGGCCATCGAGCGGTTCTCCGACCTCCACTTCTACCGCTTCGGCCGCCCCGTCGCCGTGCCGGGCAGCCCCATGGAGTGCGACCTCGCCTGGCGCTTCCGCCCCTCCGCCGACGCCAACGGCCGGGCCACCTACTACAAGGACTACCGCCGCTTCACGCTCACCCGCGACGTCAACACCTGCTCCCTTGTCGTTGACAGCATTGGAGAGTACCACTCGGGTGTCGGTGCAAAGAAGAGCAAGAGCGGCCGCGGCAAGGGGAAGAAGGGTAAGAAGGGCAAGCGCGACGCGCCGGTTACCAACACTGACTTCGGGCCCACCAAGACGCAGATGAGGATTGACGAGAACGCTGCCGCCAGTGAGGGCGCGGCTGCTGCAGCTGAGCCAGTGTTGGTTGTTGGGGAGGCTGTCAATGATACCTTGCCGGTTGTCGCCTCTGAGTCTGATTTCAGCCGCGGAAGGTACCTCATTTACATGGGTGGCGGTGAGAGGTGCAAGAGCATGAACCACTTCATTTGGGGGTTTCTGTGTGCCCTTGGTGAGGCGCAGTTCCTGAACCGCACGCTTGTCATGGACCTCAATGTCTGCCTCAATGCACGGTATACAGCGAGTGGCAAGGATGAAGAAAGAGATTTCAGGCTCTACTTTGATTTCGAGCACTTGAAGCAATCGGCATCAGTCATCGACCAAAGCCAGTTCTGGCAAGATTGGAATCAGTGGCACAAGAAGGATAGGCTGAAGAACTTCTATACAGAGGACATCAGGGTGACCCCAATGAAGCTTCGCGACGTCAAGGACACATTGATCATGAGGAAGTTTGGGAATGTGGAGCCAGATAACTACTGGTCACGTGTGTGCGAGGGTCAAACCGAGGGAGTGATCAAGCGCCCATGGCATTTCTTATGGAAGTCCCGTCGCTTGATGGAGATTGTATCTGCCATTTCCTCACGGATGAACTGGGACTTTGATTCTGTCCACATCGTGAGAGGGGAGAAAGCCCAGAACAAACAGCTCTGGCCAAACCTTGATAGAGATACTTCACCAGACAGTTTGCTTATGACACTGAATGATAAGGTTGGAGCTGGCCGGCATTTATACATTGCTACAGATGAGCCCAACAAATCGTTCTTTGACCCACTGAAGGAAAAGTACAATACACATTTCCTGGATGATTTCAAGGACTTGTGGGACGAGAACAGTGAATGGTATGCGGAAACAAAGGAGCTGAGCAATGGTAAACTAGTGGATTTTGATGGGTACATGAGAATTGCAGTCGACACTGAAGTGTTCTTGAGGGGTAAGAGGCACTTGGAGACGTTCAACGATCTAACACGTGATTGCAAGGATGGTGTGAATACATGCCCTGCTTCCTCCTGAGCATATGTGGGGCGAAGGTGAGCAATTGTGTGAAATGTTATAAGTGTGACAGAATATTTTCCAACTCTGTTGTTGGTGTCTCTTAAGCACCTGTGGCCTAGTTAGCTAGCTAGCTCGTTTCTGTGTTTTCGTATACCACTATTGTTGATTCTTGTGCTGCTAGATTTACATTAGTCTTTTAAGTTCATGCAATGCACTTGTACCAAAACAATGAATTGATGTTGCACTGTTGCAGCTGTGTTTTGTATCTCTGCTGTAACTCAGCATTTAGTTTCCCATCATGACTCTGTTATGTTTCCATTCTTTGCGATAGTATGTGTGGTGGCATTTGGCGTGTCAACATAATTTCAGTTCACTCAACACTACACGAATGACAATATTCAGTTATAAGTGGTCTGGAATTTGAGGACAACCACTAAATTTGGGGATTTTACCAGATTAGCAGTTAGCACATAGATTGTCCTCCCTTTTCCTCTCATAGAGAAATTGCTTGTAACATTTTGCTTCCTTTCTTGCATGTTGCTGAAAACCTGGAAAGGCATGTTCTTACAATTTTGTTTTCCAGAAACTGAACCTTTTAGCCTAGTTGTACGTAAGATCCATGGTGCCCGGTGAGTTATATCTGATGGGATGGTTGAGCTGCAGCCTTTGCAGCCTTTTATGACTGCAGAAATGGATTGGTCATGCCACCTGACTTCCATTTCCGAAGTAAACTTTGTGGTTCAACTTGTCCTGCCACATATACTTGCATCATCCTTGGACATTTTAGCAACGTGACAATGGACAAGCAACTCACCTGTTCCGGTTGTGCTGTGCACTGGGCCTGTAGGATCAGGCATCAGGTTTCAACACCCAACAGCTCCTTGTCAGTGATGTCACTATTGTGCCTTCTTCATCTGCTACTGGACATTAATGCCGTTATCCAACAGCACCTTCAAACCATCAGGAAAATAACACTTCTCATCTCATCTAGTTGGGTCTCCATGGTTTGCCTGGATTTTCGTCCTCTCCTTCCCTCAAATTGTATCAGGAAATTGAACCAGATAGCGTGGATGAGAGCTGGCAAAGGTCGCCTCTCCACAGGGACGCAGTTTCTACTATCTCCAACCGATGCCCTATATGCTACATAATACATAAGGAAAAAACACTCTCCAACGGCAGACATCCATTCGGCGCCTCCACCCCCTCCGGGACGCACAAATCCAGCACAAGGACGCGCGAGTCGCGACGCACCCTCCCCTCCCCGTTCTTTATCGAAGCGGTACAGGCGATTCTCGTTCTCCCGTCCACCGTCGAGTGCCGCGGGCGGGCGCGAGCAGGACGACGACGCGCGGTGAGGGCGGGCGCGAGCTTGGCCGCGGCGGCGCGACAGCAGCGGGCAGCTGCGCGAGCAGGACGACGACGTGCGGCTCCTCCTCCCCGACTGGCGGCGATTGGGAACGAAGACAGAGGCGACACAGGATGGCCGGAGCCAAACTGCTGCCGGCGTCCGGGAAGAAGGCGCTACTCCAGATCGCGCGTCAGCAACGCGAATCGAGGAATCGAGCTGAGAAGCGAACGAAGCGAATCGAGGGATCGACCTTGGCGACGCAGAGAAGGGAGAGCTCGGACTTGGGCTCCTTGACGGGGACGAGGAGCAGCGGCGGGTGGTGAGTTGGACCACTCCAAATTGAATTTTCAGGCCTCCTCCACCCGCTGCTCTGTCGTCCTCCATGGGGAGCAGCCGAGTTTCGCACGGGTCGTCGGCTCCAAATCCTCTGCTCGCGGTTCGCACGCAGCTCGGGTCCCCGAGCGGAGTGGCGCTGTGGCCCGTCCTCCAAATCCTCTGCTGTGTTGTGCCTGCGTCCTTGGATTTTTGTCCCCGTCTCATATTCTTCTTGGATATGGATGCATCTCCTGGCTTTTGTTCTTGCGTCTGGAACCAACAAGTAGTACTAGTCCTGAGTTAACATTTTTTAATCCGCTCGCGGCGGAGGGACGAGCTCGCGACGGAGGGGAGCTCGCGGGGAGGGCCGACCTCGCGCGCGAGGGACCAGCTCGCGGCGTGGGGCTGAGCTCGCGGCGGAGGGCCGAGATCGCATAGGCTTCGCGGCAGCTCCGGTAGCGGTGATTTGCGTTTCCGTCGTCCGTTGGAGATACGTTGGAGATACGTTGGTTTTGGTCGACAGAGAATGAAGGACTCAAGACCAATTTGACCTTTTGGGTCCTTCCTTCCGTTAGAGACAGTCTTAAAAGCATCTCCAACAGTTATGTAAGAAAACACTCCCAAAACATTGATTTAGGGAGTATCTAAATATATATTGGGAGCAAAAAAACTGACTTTCTCCAACAGTTCTCTATTTTGGGTTTCCAAATCATTTTTTTTTCTTTTTAAGCCCCATGGCATTGGAATGTCAGTAGAGGAGAACGCCTTGTAGCTGGAGATAAAATACTCGACGAAATGCTGGTGACGGGAAGGGCAGTGCTCTGAAAAAAGACTTACTTGACAAGAAATGATTAAGCAAACCGGATTGGGACCAAGCTGCTCTACTATGAATCGAGGTGCTCCTCCTAAACTCGAATGTCTGTTGAAGCACAAGACAGCAAAGTCAGCTGGCAGCTTCCTCTGCCAAGAACGGAGTGCACAAAACAGCAGCTTGCAGGGACTGCGACGAGTGGGAGCGCGAGGAGACAGATCTTCAGAAGAAATGGAAATCAACATTGACACATAATCAGGAGGAATGGAGAGCAAGTAGAGGCCAGCGAGCGCTTCGGCCTCGAAGTCGAGCGCGCCCGTCGACAGCATGCGGCGGAATTTGTCCTCGAGCCGCACCATCGCGACCTGGAGCTACCTGGACCGAGCTCGAGGCGTCGCCGTTGCCGCAGGCCGACAAGGCGTGGCTGGGCTGCCAACAGATGCCAGCTTGCCATAGCCGCGGAGATCATTCACCGCACGCCGGAACAGCTCCTCCTCCACTCGATCCACGCCGCCTTCGAACAGCATACGGGAGAGGGCTAGCAAGATGCAACACCAATGCGACGTCAGGATGCAGTTGCTGGGCAGAAGAGAGCGCGCGGGAAGTGCGGGACTGCAGAAGTGCCTTGGTTGGGAGTCCCGATAGCGTCTCCAAATGTGGCAACCAAATGGGTAATTATTGGGTAAAGCTAAATTTAGCAACCTCTTTTACAAAACTGTTGGAAGATGTTTTTTTAACTAACATCTTAAATTCACGTTTAGGAAGCTTGTTTACATAACTGTTGGAGATGCTCTTAATCTCAGGAAAGGGAAGTGGCGATTCCTGTATCCAAAAGCCAAGCCCATTTTTATACAAAAGAGAAGCCCGTGAGCTGGGGCCCAAGATAGAGTTTTGAACCCAAAATGAAACCTTGGGACTCGGGAGAAGCCAGAGCTTAGTGAAACAAAGTACCACCTCGGAAGTTTAGCGGAATGACAACCAGCTTATAGGGCAGAGCCATGCATCTAACAGCACGACCTTACTTGAACAGGATCTGTTCTATAGGATCGTACCGCTGCATCCTTGACTAATAAGGAGGCAAGCTCTCAAGCTTGGTTGATGACACGGGACCTGTGGACCAGAGCGTGATTAACGGCTAAGGAATGGAGTTGATCTTCATCCGGCGCTGCAGGGGATCGTTCCTGGTCAGGCTTGCTTGACTCGGGGTGGCTCACAGGTTGTTTGACAAGCTCTTTTTTTCTTCTTCTTTTCCCTTTCATTTTCCCTTCACTTCCTAGTTGCAGCATGAGTCCAGTGTTCATTTATTCATGGCGTTTTGTCATTCTACAGTTACTTTCAAAATCGGTTCTGGCAAACCTTGCCCTGGTCGTTCATTTCAGAAACAAACACGTTCTGTTCTGCCTTCCTGGTCGTCTCTCGCGAGAGAACGAAATTCAGGTCCACTGGTAAAACTTGCGGTGTGTTGGGTGAGCGCCGGGGCCCGGGCAAACGCCCTGACAAGTTGAAGGTCCGGCCAGCGGCGTGCGCGTGCCCGAGCCGAGCTATGGCCTCCTCCAGGGCTGCCGGCCGCTGGAGATGGCAGAGGGGGGTCCGGCCAAATTGGACAGATCCAACGAGGTAATCCACCAGCGCCAAAAGCGTCGCGTGCTCCGCGCGCGCATCATGGCACCAAGCGCCCACAGCCAACACGTCCACTACAAACGATTTCCCCACGTCCGGAAAAGCGTACAGCGCCGGCCTGCCGGACGACCCCGCGCCGTGGCTGGAGATCACTACTGATCACCAGGCGCTATAGCAGAGACGTGCCACCACCGGTCCGGTCCCGGGCCTTGATCAGGCGACGCAGAATTCTCGCGCGAAATCATCCTCGCGACGGCCAGGCCGCCGGCACGACAAAAGCACTCGCCGGACGATTGCAGGCCGCTGTACACGCGGTGCGACGGAATAGCTGGTAGCTACTTCTACTTGGTGTACGTACGATCACACCATGCGCGCGTGTCGGAGGTAGCGTCAAAGGGCGCCCTGTAGCGTTTGCAGCCTTTTGGGTTGGGAAAAGGAGCCACGTAGCTAAGCCAGGAGGATCATGGTATGGTATCCGAGTGCGATGCGGCATGGATGATGGCCTCTATTATTTCCCCGCTTTTGCCCCACCGATGTCGACGCACGCAGGCGATCGATCAAAGTGATTTTCTGGACAAAGTATTGCTACTCCAAGCTGAAGATTGGCTTCCGGTTACATAAGTGCGATTTCTTTTGATGACATTTTGCTAGACTAATGTAAAGAAAAATTATGTTTCCTCAAAGTCAACTTAGGTTGTTGTAGTGCGCGTGTTTAGGACATATTGAATTAAAAAAAAACTCGACCTGCCGGGAGTAAGACCGCCCCCGACGGCATTTGCTTAAGGAGAAGAGCCTCTCACGCAGCCGAGAAAACCCCTAACCCCCTCCCTGATCCTACACAGGGACTCAGCTGGCCGTTGTGAGCTCCGGCACGAGTTTTTACCATGTGCTTTGACCCAGGAAAAACGAGGGGATTTTTTTTTACGCACTGCAGATATTTCGCTACACTGCCGCCGCTCGAGCCCGGGCCGACAGGGGCAACGCCCCCTGAGCCTCTGGCTCTGGCCACTCGGGACAACGAGGGTTGGCGGACATATTGAATTAAAATATTGTGTGTGTGATTATGAAGAAGAAAGAAAACTAAAGTTTCCTCATTGTCAACTTAGGTTGTTGTAGTGACCGTGTTTGCGGTTTGTACAATGGAAATGTCATATGGTGTGTTTATACGAAGGAAATACTCCCTGTCTCCTAAAAACTTTGTTTCTTGGATTTGTTAGAGTCGAATTAACCTATATAGTTTTGATCAGAATGTGTGGATATTTATATTATGAAATCCTTATCACTAGATTCATCATGAGTTATTTTCACGATGCATTTCTTGGGGCTTGTTTGGATGCTGCTCTCATGAAGTTTCTTGAGCATTTTGCTAGCCCGTGAGTTTCCTGGACAAGGAGAATACATTTTCTCATGCAGAACGCCGAACCCTGAAAATACGCTTTCATTTTCAGAAGACGAGCTCTCCATTGCTGTTAGTAAACTTGTATATTCTCTATAAAATTGTTATGTTTGACTTGAACCAACTCCAGAAATAGAGATACATATGAGAGAGAGAGAGAGAGAGAGAGAGAGAGAGAGAGAGAGATGCATTGGATTTTAAAATAAAATGATTATACGTGTTTAAGCACCTTTTTTTTAAAGATGATTTTCACGATATGTAACCACCTTGCATTAGTACTTGTGTAAGTAGACGTCGGACGTTCGTTCGTTTTCTTCCAACCACGCTTTCGTGCATGATTTAGTTGTTGAAATGTAGCAGCAACGTTTTGTGGCTAAGTCATGCTCATGCATGGCCGATCGATCTCTCAAACACATACTGGTAAGTGATACTCCCTCCGTTCCACAATATGTGTCGTTGTGGAGCGGAGAGCAGAAACCAAGGAGCGAGCCGACCAAGAGAAAAAAGTCTCTGCTACCCCTCATCAAGCAATGTCCGGTCAGGTCAGGGGGCAGCCCAGAGAAAGAAAAGAAAAAGGAAAAACACAGGTACTACTCTTGTCGACGACCGTCCTTCTGCAATGGCGTCCTCGCCGGCACCGTAGACCCTGTCTGCGTGCCTCGCCATCACAGCCGCCGCCGTCCGCAGGCCTCGACGACCGACCTTCTGCAGGCAGCGATGGGCGAAGGCAACCCTGCTGCCGAGGACGGAGATGCTGGGACGCCGCGACGGAGGATGGCTGGCTGCGACAGGCGTGTGGAAGGCTGCGTCGGAGGCCGACCGACGGCGACGCAACCTCCCTGCCAGAGTGCCGCTAGGCTGGGGACTTCGGCTTCTTCCTGGATGGCACCGGGGCGGGGACCTCGGCCGGGGGCTCCGGGACGAGGGCCGGGAGTGCGGTGGCGACAAGCGCCTCGGCCCGGGGCGGTGGGCGCGACGACGACGGGCGCCTCGGCCCGGGGCGGTGGGCGCGACGACGGGCGCCGCGGACGGGGACGGGGGTTGCGGCGGCGACGGCGCCGCAACCGGCGGCGGGGAGGCGAGAGAAGAAGCCTTGGCCGGCGTCGGGGAGCGGGAGGAGAGAGGCTTGGCCTTGGTGGCGCCGGTCAAGATCTGCGGGAGACGTTGAGGTGGGGAGAGACGAGGCAGGTGAGGGAGAGAGACGAAGCAGCCTGACGCATTTACTAGGGGTAGCAGTGGAAAGGAAGATGAAAACGCGTATCGATTCGTAAGAATGACACATAATTCGGAAAAAATCGTGAAAGATAAGACGACACATATTATGAAACGGAGGGAGTAGCAATACTCTTGCATCCACCCGGACACTCCAGCAGGTGCAGACCGCGACGCTCGAACCAAGACAGCATGGTCGACTTTAAATGGGTTTGAAGCACGCACCGTCGATTCGATGATGACACCTCCATCTCGGCGTGTTGTATCCATGCAGATATCCTAACGGGCCTTTGATTAGAACAAGACAGGCTGCCAGTGAGGATGGACAGGATACACGTACACGTCGACATCATTTTGGCCAAATTAAAAGGCAGAATCGAGACATTGATGGAGCAAGGATCATCCGGTGGATGAGAAAAGTTATATAATTTCACGAGAAATTCGTTGCATGTGAATTTTCAAAATTGACTGCCCCTTCTTTGACTTGCGAGCACGTCTGCCCAAACCTCGCTAGAACCGGGCCTCATTCATGGGATGAGGCTTTCCTGCTCCCACTCCCTGTTCCCGTCTGTGCTCCTGCCACGTGTTCGTTTTCTATTCGTTCAGTTTCCAGCGTGGTCCACAGCACACGGAACCACCTGGTGCGCGTTAATGTCGTCACCTCTCTCTCTACTAAGACCTCATTTGGGCGGCATCAGAGGTGAATTTAGGTGTGAAGGGCTTAATTATATGCAGAAGATCTTGATTTTGGCTTCAAGAAGCCATTGCCGGACGATCTTTGTTTGCCCATGCAAGCTCGACTTGGCTTGCGACAGAATCGAACGTGTAGAGGAACGGCAGCGTGGGAGGGAGCGGAACTCGGCAAGGAGTGGCAGAGCACGGGACAGGCTCGCGGGGAGGTGTTTGCAACAGCTTACGCTGTGTGTGGCGTCGGGATCAGCGCGATCACCGCACCGGCCGCAAGCGCGAGATAACGTTTCAGGCAGGCGTGGAGGTGCCAAGAGGGACGGTGGCTGGGAGCGCCGCCGTATGCCCGTATATCGCAGCCATGGCGTCCGATGCAAACGCCGTCTCCTCAAGGGCGGAACCGCGGAACGGCTCCACTACGCAGGTCCACAAACAAAATCACAACAAATAAGAAGTTGCCACGTCATGGGAACAGGCACGGGAACAGGGTAGGGAGCAGGGAAGCCGCGTCCTCATTCATGGGCACTCATTGATTAAGTGCTGACAACCGGGACCCGCACTACAGCCAGGCGAGGCACCCACGTCCGCGTGCGCCTCACTGACCCCACTCACCAGTGACGACAACGCCACTCACCAGTCGAGCGCGCAGCCGGAGCGGTCGGTCGCGCGCGCGAGGCGCGGCCCCGTGCCCAACCATCTCTGCGCGACTGCGCCACACACACCGATATAAAATTCGGCGCCCCCGCCCCGTGCCGCTGCCATCGCCCATCCCCAAAGACACTGCTGCCCCCTTCCCGGTCAAACGAGGGAACTGAAATCCTTGACACACGCCGAGCGAGCGGGGAAGCAGTAACGCCGCCGGCGACCAGGCGGAGCGCGTGAGGCGATGGAGGCGAGGTACGCGGCGCTGCGGCGCGCCGTGGAGCAAGTCCCGGCGGTGGACGCGCACGCGCACAACCTGGTGGAGCTGGAGTCGGCGTTCCCCTTCCTCCGCTGCTTCTCCGAGGCCGAGGGAGACGCGCTCGCGCTCGCGCCCCACTCCCTCTCCTTCAAGGTACGCCGCCGCAAACGATTCCCCCACCTACTCCTCTGCTTTGACCGGAACTCTGCGGTTGCAGCTTTGCGGCCTCTGCACTAGATTGTGTCATAAATGGGGAGAGGGCTGGGCTCTACCGTGCTAGATTGTGTCGGTTATTAAGGTGCTCGGCGTGATCAGATTTCGATTTTGGCTGTTTTTGATGTGCTTGCGCCCACATTCGTATTCAGATTTCACTATTGGTTCCGATTAACAACTTAAAAAAACACGAAGCCGTGATTTCAGTGCGTTTTGCACGTCAGCACGTGTTAGTGCTAAGTGAGCGCTGCTGATGGTTGGTTTTGGAGGGTAGGTGAGGTTTCTGGGCACAGCTCACTGATAAAAACGGAATGCGGATTTACTACTGTTATTGGCAGTTAAATTTAGCAGAGGATGCAGAGCTCGTCTTATTCTTCACCGTGGCATGCAGATGGCAGCAGCTTTATGTTCTGATTGCCATTGCATAGTGGGGCAGAGCGCTAGTGCAGCGCACGCCCCTTTGGCCGGTCTCCTTGTCTTGAGATGGACAACGGGCAGGGGAGTGGCCGAGTAAGCACTTGCTACGCACATGAGAAGCTGCAGGCTCTTGGGGTGCACAGCCAAGTGTCCATGGCGTCATGTGATGCGGGCCATTTTATCAGCCACTTTGTCCGATTTACAGACGCGGGGTCGGCCGTGTAGCTTTCTGCCCCAACTGTCGTTGTCCTTGCCATGGGACTGCCGTAGCACTTGCAGATGTTGTTTTCTTTCCGTAACGCTTGTGGAAATCGAGTGTGTGGCAGGGTCGTGTTTCTGTACTGCTGTACCCGTCGTAGTTACATGTCACCTGGTTATACTGCATTGTTAGAATTCATTATACTTCATAACCTCATGAATTGCAGAGGAGCCTGAGGGATATTGCTGCATTGTACAACTGTGATGCCTCTCTTGAGAAGGTGGAGGAGTTCAGAAAGGCTGAGGGGTTTAAATCTATCGCCTCCAAGTGCTTCCAAGCTGCCAAGATATCTGTCATCCTTATTGATGATGGCATAGTGTTTGACAAAATGCTCGACTTGGAGTCTCACAAGGAATTTGCTCCTCAAATAGGCAGAGTCCTCAGAATAGAATGGTTAGCGGAAACTATCATCAACAATGTGAGTATGTTTCTCTTGTTTCTTTTCTCATTCGAAAATATTTTTGGAAACTCAACAGTAAACTCTGTCTGCATAGACTTTTTTTTTTTAAAAAAAGTGCTGTCAATTATCACAGAACTAGATTACACCGTGGTCTTGAAATAGTAGAACTATTGTTAGCATGTAATGCATGAATTGACTTGCGTAACCACTATTTTCAGGAGTCATTCAGTGGATCAAGCTGGACACTCGACTCATTCATTGAAAATTATGTAGCTAAGCTGAAGTCATATCCTCTAGATTTCCTGATGCCCTTTCCAGGCCAATTGCATTATTTTTCATTTGTTCTGATTTATGTACAGATATCCTTAACTTATTCCTCACGGTTTCTAACCAAATTGTGGCATTGAAAAGCATAGCTGCATATAGAAGTGGCTTAGATATCAACCCGAATGTTAGCAAGATGGATGCAGAGGATGGTCTTCGTAAGGAGCTATCGGGTAATTTTATTTTTTGTTATTTTTGTCTGGGAGAGAACCACAAAAAGGACAAAACAACTTCACGTAATTTTTACAACTACATGCCCCTGGTGAATTTCAGGTCAGAGGCCGTTTCGGATTACAAATAAGAACCTGATTGACTATCTATTCACCTGCAGTCTTGAAATTGCTGTGTCTCTTAACTTGCCAGTGCAAATTCACACAGGGTGATGATACTTTTACCCTTTAGCATGAAAGCAATGTTCTTTATTCAATGTCTCAATATCTCAATGTCCTAAATTTCAGTTTTGGAGATAAGGACCTAGACTTGCGAACGTGCAACCCTCTACATTTGCGTGCTGTTCTTGAGGACGAACGATTTGCTAAGTGCCAAATTGTTCTTTTACATGCTTCATATCCATTCTCTAAGGAAGCATCCTATCTTGCTTCTGTTTACTCCCAGGTAAGGCCCTCAATTTGTTCTTTGGTATCAGTTTGGGTTCTTTATTTTTTTAACCATCCTAAATGAATTACAATCAGGTCTATCTTGATTTTGGCCTAGCGATTCCGAAACTTAGTGTTCAAGGAATGACATCATCGCTGAAAGAGCTTCTGGAGCTAGCACCTATAAAGAAGGTAAAATGCCATCGACAACTGTTTCTGGAGAAAAAAAAGGAATCAACAATGTAGAACTGAGTTTTGTTCCCTGCAACTTATTATCTATATGTTGTCTATATTTTACATTTTTGTTCTCCTGCATTAGTAGGACTAATATTCAATCTTTGAAATGTCAAATCTATGAAGCCCATTCTTTGGACCGGCAAAAACTTTTTTTTTTTTTGCTCAAAAGGGCAAATAAACAGTTAAACACACACAAAAAAAAATGCTGCAATAGCATGATTTCCAGAACCTAATTTCAGCAATATTTACCGTTTGGTAGATTATTTTTCTGGGTCAGATTTTACTTTCCCAGAAGCAATTGGTCCATGAAGCAATCAAACCTTCTTACTCTTATATATAAGTGTTACTGAACAATTATGCTCATTCTGTTTGAGTGAAAATGGTTGTAAAGTGCAAACACATAATTGAAGGAGATCCTCACATACATACTAAAATTGTTTATCCAAGTCTTCTGAGTGCCCCTGGATGTAACAAACACCTTCAGTTTTGACTTTCCTGGTTGAGTCATAAACTCTTGAGATACCTATCAGTATTATCTCTTCTGACATTTAGTGCTAGTATGCGATCGGTTCCCTCCACTAATGGTTCTTCCATCAGTAAGAAATACCTGCCATGTCTAGTCCAACCTTCAATCCTCAGCATTGGAGGCTTGAAAACATGCTGCTTTGTGCTATCTATACATCTAATTTACTTATGTCAGTCCATTCCTGTAAAGTTCAATATCACGTTGGCTTCATAAACGAACTCCCTCTTGATTCATTCTATAAACATTCTGATAAATGTAACTACAGTCGCTCGATCCACCAATTATGAAGATACACGTTGCTTGGTATTTCTAACTTGTATCCATTTCCAGGTCATGTTCAGCACAGATGGATATGCATTTCCAGAGACATATTACCTAGGTAGGTTCATCATCTTAAACTAATTCAAAATATG
This sequence comes from Eragrostis curvula, assembly GCA_007726485.1. Taxonomy (NCBI): domain Eukaryota; kingdom Viridiplantae; phylum Streptophyta; class Magnoliopsida; order Poales; family Poaceae; genus Eragrostis; species Eragrostis curvula. The sequence continues at coordinate 24,565,106 of CM017439.1, read as the reverse complement.
ATCAGGGAGCATTACGTATCAGTACAAATGTTAAATATATTATCAGAAAGAGGGATAAGAATGGTTAAACAAAAAAAAACTGGCAAAGAGAAATGAACTGTTTGTTGAATGGAATTTTCATATTTAAGCTTGCTTTTATACAGTGACTCAAGGAAATGTGTTTCTAAACAATTTAATCCATATTCTTTTTTTTTTCTGAGAAACATTTAGTCCATATTCAGGATGCTGGTTGCCCGGTTTTATGTTTCAGTGTTAATTCACACCTTGAGTTGGTTTGTAGGTGCAAAACGAGCACGCAATGTTGTTTACCGTGTCCTGTCAGCTGCATGTGAAGATGGAGACCTTAGCATTCAGGAAGCCATGGAAGCAGTTGAGGACATCTTTAGAAGAAATGCACTACATCTGTACAAGTTAAATGTTGCCAATGGGTCAATCAATCACGAAACTCCCATAGCTGGTGACAGCATATGTTTGTCTTCTGTTGAGCAAGATGTTCTCTTAGTTCGAATAATTTGGAATGATGCTTCCGGTCAACATAGATGCCGTGTAAGTATATCTTTGCCAACCACATACTCCAATATCAACATGAAGCTCTAATGTCACTGGTCACTCCTCATAGACTGAAATAAGAGCTATTTGTTAGTTTTTTCCTAAATAAAATGGTTATCTGCTGGAAATTTGATCTCGAACTATAACCTGTATCATATACAGAGTTGTTGTGATGAACTTTGTTGCTCTTCTTTTTCCTTTTTCCTTGTTGCTCTACATAGTAACTGATGTTGTGTAAAAGTACATTATACTTTGTTCACATATCAAAGAATTGTACTTCCAGGTTGTGCCAGCTGGAAGATTTTATGAGGTTACAAGGAATAAGGGAGTTGGTCTGACTTTTGCATCAATGGGAATGACTTCATTTTGTGATGGCCCAGCAGATGGAACCAACCTTACTGGTGTAGGCGAGATAAGACTTAAACCAGATATGTCAACACTTCTGAGGCTCCCATGGTATATTTGATTCCTTAAACATTTTCGTCGGTACTTTTCTCATGCCTACATCGATCATGTATCTTGTCTTGTGCTTATTCATTGTGTGTGTGTGTGGGTGTGTGATGTATGGGTTCTTGTCCCATTATTCTTCTTAATATAATGAAACGCAGCTCTCCTGCGTTTTCGAGAAAAAAAATGAAGTAAAAATATAATTGCTGACTCTGTTAGAATTAATGAGAATCTACTTCTATCTCGTAGCTAAGAATGTTCTATTCTCTCATTTAGTGATGACTAGTCAGTTCAGTGAATATGGCAGGAGTAAAAAATGCTAATTTCTGTTTGCAGAAACTTCGTTTCTGATGACTATGTTAATAGTAGATAATTTTGCTTTGCAAGGTCAAGGCGTGAGGAAATGGTGATAGCTGACATGCAGATAACGCCCGGAGAAGCCTGGGAATACTGTCCTAGAAACGCATTGAGAAAAGTCACAAAAGTTTTGCTAGATGAGTTCAATGTGGTAAGAATAAATCCGCATTTCTCCCTTTTGAATTTTCACAGACCATTTTGGTTGTGGATTCTATAGAACATTTATTTAGTATTTACGCTTAGTAACTTATGCTTGCAGAAAATGAAGGCAGGCTTTGAAAATGAATTTTATCTTCGCCGAAAATTAGTAAGGTAGCTTTGCTTAACTGATAAATTGACTGTCAGAAGCTTTGAGTTGTTTACACTCTTCTAAGTTCTAATAGACAAGATCTGCAGTGATGGGCATGAGCAGTGGGTTCCATATGACAACACCAATTACTGCTCAACTTCAGCATTTGATGGTGCGACATCTATACTACAAGAAGTATATTCTTTTCTTAAAGATTCAAACATTGTGGTAGAGCAGGTAAGTATTGTTTGGGCAAAACTTTACTTTCTTTGAAATAGTAATTTTGGTGTGAAACTGATTCGATCATGTACAATGATTTCCTGATTGATTGCCTTTTATATTTACATCTACCTTTGTCCCCCTAAAAAATGGAACAGTTGCATGCTGAATCTGGAAAAGGGCAGTTTGAGGTTGCCTTAAAGTATATCTTGTGCACTCTTGCTGCTGACAACCTTATATATGCCCGTGAGATTATTAAATCAGTTTCTCGAAAGCATGGATTGTTAGCAACATTTCTTCCAAAGTAAGTTATCGGACCGACAAATATCAATGCTCAGTTTGTTTTTGTTTTAAACATATCCTAATAAGTTAGTGAAGAAAACTTCATTTTTTTTCAGCATTTGCGATAATAGGTAAACAACTGTAAAGTTAATCTAATATTTTGTATAGCAAAACTAGTTACTCTGTACTTTATACTAGTTATTTGCTTGGAAGAATTCTTTTTGGGAAATTCAATATGTTGCTTTGTTTCAAACACATGTCAAACAATCATGTATCTGATCCTTTCCTCTAACCCAACACTTTCTAGGCCTGATTTGAATGACATTGGGTCTGGTTCTCACGTGCATCTGAGTTTATGGGAGAATGATCAAAACGTTTTTATGGGATCAGATGAATATAATTTCTATGGAATGTCCAAAAAAGGAGAACAGTTCCTTGCTGGAGTGTATCATCATCTTCCATCAATATTGGCATTTACTGCCCCTCATCCAAACAGGTAGTAATATCTTCTAGTAAAGGTTCTAAAAATATCCCTAAATTCAATTGAAATTCTGATAACTCAATTCGGTATTTGTTTTTCGTCTCAGCTGCATGATATTCATTATTCACGGGATACCAATGCATATATTCCTTAATCTAAAAAGCTTAATTTGCTACTTCTATTTGACAAAATGGAGCAAACATTTCAAGTCAGCATGATTCTCCAAAAAAAAAAAAAAAAAAAGGTTTCAAGTCAGCATGTTATGTGCACCCCTATCTGGTGACATAATTCATTTGATCTTTTGTGTACAGCTACGATAGGATTCAGCCAAATACATGGAGTGGAGCTTATCTGTGCTGGGGAAAAGAGAATAGGGAGGCTCCTTTGAGAACTGCATGCCCACCTGGTGTGGATCTTCATTTAGTTAGCAACTTCGAAATTAAATCCTTTGATGGGTGCGCAAATCCACACTTGGGGCTTGCTGCTATCGTTGCTGCCGGCATCGATGGGTTAAGGAGAGGCCTTAAGTTGCCTGAACCAATCGGTATGAATCTCTCTTACTGCTTGGCCCCTTTTTCATTTGCCACTCTTCCCAAACTTTGGATTTACCTAAGAAGAATGGAGTTCAAGCCTTTTGCCACTCTGTTTGCCTGCAAAAATCTCAATCTGTTTTCGTCGTTTGCAGAATCAAACCCTGCCGATTACGCCTCCAAACTCAAAAGGCTACCCCAGAACCTTCAGGAAGCTGTAGAATCACTTTCTGCTGACAAAATTTTGCATGAACTAATTGGAGATAAACTTGTCACAGCCGCTATAGCCATACGGAAGGTTTGCACTCTTCAATCTTATCTGTTTCTTTTATTCTATCTATAAAGAACTTATTTTGTTGCCTTTCTTTTCGGAACTGGTGTGTTTCTGTTTGAGCTGGATAGGCTCACCATTCTGCAATGTTTCGTGTCCTGTAGGCTGAGATCGATCACTACGCGAAGAACCCTGGGGCGTTCAACGATCTCATTCACCGCTACTAGGACCAATGAACAAAATGTTGCTGCCGATACCCCGCGGAAGAAATTTTTTTATTTCAAGGGTTGACTCGGATTCTGATGTTGTGTGACTAAACTATGATTCGTGATGTTTTATATATCAAATAAATAAATGTTGATTTCCTTGCCAAACGAAAGGTTATTTAAAATAGGAAAAGTCTAGTTTATTCTCCCGAACAAAGTTTGACCTGAACAAAATCTTGGCCCGATTTACTCCAATAAGCAATTCAAGTTGGTGCAATCTATTCCCTCTTCTGATTTGTCATTTTTGTTTCTCAGTGTACAAGTTAAATTTGAAGCTCAAATTTTTGCATAATGATAGCTCCCACAATAACCTATGTTAAAATAATGATTTCTTATTTTTTATGATGTTATTTGTGTATATGTATTGTTAATTGCTATCAAACTACGTAAATAGTATCAAAGGATGTTGTGTGAATTGTAAAAATTAAGCTTCAAATCCACTGTGTAGAGCGGGGGAAAAAAAGGAAACTTAAATAGGGTGTACATTTGCAGCTACTGAAATTATTTGAGTAAATGGAGCCAAGATTTTATTTAGGGGCTCAAAAGGATAAAGGGAATTGTTCTAGGAAGTAATATATATTTTTTTTTAAAAAAAACACTTACAAATTCATTGTTCTGAGCGAATGGACAGGAATGAGAAAAAGAAAAGGTTGAGTCCACTCCAAGGGTAACACCAAAATTGCTACGCCAAACAAGAGATGGAAAAAATTGAATAATAAACACAACAAAAGGAGAATGCACGTTCTCTGTACATACCAATTTTAATCACACTCCAAACCCCCCCACAGGCTGACTCGTTAACTCCCTCTTTACTCACAGAACATTTAAATACAACTCATTTACAGCGGAACAACAAACGAACAGCTCGCACGAACAAGACCAACCATGCAGCGTGGGCTGGCTCATCTATCATTCTATTGGCAGCACCCACCACCGCGCTTAGCATGGCTTTCCTGCTTCTGTTTCAGGATGTTCCTCTTAACTACCGAGGAAGATCCTTCCTCCAAGAGACTAGGAACCTCGAGAATCTGCATGATAGGGATCATGAGCTACTCCATGCAACGCATAAGATAATAACTTTTAGCAAGAACATCCACGCTTGCGCTTTTATGAACAGCAATAGCTATGTCGCTGGCATAACTTCTTTTTTCAAAAGATATGTCCCTAGTATAATTAACATGCACAAATTTATTGCATTTGCTTAGTTGGCAGTGTATTTGTGCCTCAGAGAGAAATAAGGGATGGTTAACTCCAGATAAATAGATTTTTCTATTATTTAAAACCACTAGCTTCACCAGAATCTACAGTCATCTCAACTCAGTGTGAAATGTGCTGCAAATTGAAGTTGTGAGCATTGGTTGTCCAGTACTTGAATTCCATCTACCACGAGCAGATCTAAAGGCTGGCTGGAGTATGGTTGGGGGCTCCAAATAAGGTTTGCAATTCAGTTTTAATTTTTTTTCTGTATTAAAGCAAAGTTTTAAGATCCCCATAATCCCTCTGAAAAAAGTTTTTAAGAAGCTAACGTTATAGCGCATAATATCTTTTAGAATACCTTCAATGCAAGTTCTTCAAAAAGTTTCTCAACATTTTCTCGTGTTTTTGCACTGCTCTCAAGAAATAGACATCCAGATTCTTGAGCGAAGGCTAGGCCTTCTTCTCTTGTGACCATTCTTTCATCGTCCTGCAAGACAAGGCAAATAAAAAAAAATGAGAACTGCAGCTATTCTCGCATGAATGCAGGCCACTAGTACTTTCCAGAAACTTTAGATTTTAGGGCAGAAAAAAGGATAAAAGAGCGAAGAATGCATAGATGCCATTAAATATAATTTGTGCCACAACAGAAGGTCCAAGAAAGGCTTGTATTACATAACATTATTTCCAAATTAACAAATAGTAATTTAGATTCTGGAACAGATGATACCTTATCAACTTTGTTTCCAACAAGCATTTTTACGCAGTCTTTGTTTGCTGAGTTTGCTTCTATTTCCTTAGTCCACACCTCAGCCAAATTTGTGAAACTCTCCCGCTTTGTGACATCATATACTGGCAGTTAAACATGATTGTTAGATCTTTAGGTTGCAAGCACAAAAGGAACAGTAGGAAGGACCAGGTAGAGATGAATTTTAAAGGCATTTGCCACTCCAGGTTATCATATCATATGTATTTCTAAAATCAGTCCAAGATGTCATCCACAGTTCGAAGATATTCTTAAATATATGACGTTTAGGACAATGAATCTAGTTCAATTTGAACAAAATTAGTTGACCTAAACATCATATATTTAGAAACAGAGGTAGTACAAAATAACAAATGCTTTCCTAAAATGTTTCCATTAACTGACCTTCCAACACAGCTGTCAGGAAAAGAATGATCACAAATGTAAAATCATAGTGCTAATTTGTACCGTGTGAAAATCCTAAACATTTAACTTAGACTAAGATTTTGACCCACGCTTTTGGTAAACATACACATCAACTGAATGTGTCAAGTGCCCAAAAAAAAGGAAGAAGAAGAAGATACCAGTGCACAGAACGAACGAATTGAAGAGGTCAACTAGTCATACCTAGAATAATCCCTTGAGCACCTCTGTAGTAAGAACTAGTAATTGTCCTAAACCTCTCCTGGCCAGCTGCAAAGTTACAGGAATTATGGAACACGAGTTTTAAGAATATTTGAAATATAACCGTAACATAACTAATTCATATGTTTATAGATAACTCAGAAACCTTCTAGCTCTATCAGTGGTAAACAGAGGTCATACGTTGAGGCATAGAACTATTTAGGACAAAGGAGCAACTGGGCCAAAACAAAACATCAGATATTAATGGAACCTCTGATGGAAATCATTTAGGGACGTGGAGTCTAACATGGCAAAAGTAGCCAAATATTTTAGGCATAAAGCAGAAAAGCAGGGCTAAGATATGTGAATAAGAAACTCCAAGAGCCATGATGTTAGGGTACGCATGGAGGAAGTGTCCAATGTACTTGCTGAAAAGCAAAACATGATGGCATGATTCGTAAACCACTAACAGCAATGACAGCACAGAAGGGTGTAGTTTTAAAAAAGAGTAGAAGCAGAAGTATGCAGCCGCAAAGGGTTGAGTGAGCTCAAATATGCCCAATAATTTATGGCCTTTTCCATCTGTTATTCTTGGGCCCTCATAATTGGTACATGCTTTTATCTCTGTTAACTCAAGTTGTTCGATCTTTATCTCATCTATGAGCAAATATCAGCTCTTCTTTTTTTTTTTCCCATCAAACAAGTTTTGAGTAATCACTTGCTCAGGACTTACCTTTCCTAATGGTAAAGACCACACTTCAACTGTTGACAACAAGGGGATGAGATGAAGTAACATACATATGAATCTCAGTTCAACCATATCATTTGTTAGGAGTGATTCTTATTGTTCCCAAAGTAACAACTACAAGCCTTGTGCTTTCAGAGTGTGGAATAGCAAAACATGTTCTTATGTAGATAACGCAAAAATGCCTCTGCACGCATTATCTATTGCCACCAGCAACCAAATAGTTCTATCTCGCAATAAATAAGAAATGGTATATTCGATATTCTAAACAGATAGCTTACCAGTATCCCATATTGTCAACTTGAGTTTCTTTCCACCAACTGTCAGGAACTTGATTTTAAAATCCACTCCTGCCAACAAATGGATTATGTGAAACAAAAGTCAGAAACAAGCGATATTAGTGCAAAAAAAGTATGCCACGCCACAAACATGCAACACTGATAAATTCCTAAGCACCACCAAATCGGAGTTGCAAAGGCAAACATAACTGCGAAGCTCTTCTTAATTAGGATCACTCTCAGCGGATAACATAATGATACCATAGTCGACTTGAATAATTCAGAAACAGCAGGTTGACAACCAATTGGACAGCAATTTTCTGTAATTTTTTTTGGCAATGTGCACAATCAAGCTGTCTGGCATAAGCTGTGACATATCCCTTTTCTTTTTGTAATATTTAGATGACAGTTTATTATACAGCCAAGATTATGTAGGATGATCACTACTTTTGAAACATCTTAAAATACGATGTCCCTATTAAAATAAGCCAGTCCATCGCACTGGAGGAAGAGAAATTAGGATCAGAGATTAGTGTAACTAACATGATTTATGAATTATCTTATTCAAGCAACTTAACCACCAGCACACAAGGCATTGAGCGAAGCGCATCAGTGGCAGCGTCGGCAAGATTTCCCATCTTCCCCCAACAGGCAAGAACAAATATGAAACCTTCACGCAATCAGTCGCGGTACAAGCAAGAGCAGAAAACAGCTTCCGGTACAAGCAAGAGCAGAAAACAGCTTGGCTAGCTATTAAATAGGCTGAAGGTTTGTTCGTTGAGTATAAGCCCGGAAAAGCAGCACACATCCTTGATTCGCTAACCACCTAGCAGGCTAGCACTTCGCGCTCCAGGTCGATTGGATGCCGACACCGAAACGGAAGAATTTCCACAACCACAAGGATCGCCCCCCGCGAACTCATTAATGGGCTTGTAGGGGACTCGGTGTGGAAAATCAGGAGCAATAACTGAGGCTTTGCTTCCAAATTCCTCTCGTGGCGCAGCGCAGCAGAGCAAGCGCCCACTGCCCTGCCAGCTTCTCTCTGGGTGTTGGTGAGACGCACGGATGGCGCCTTGATTGGCGGCTCGACAGCTAAGATACAACAACGGAGTCCCAGAATTGGGGTACTACTCAGGTACTGTACCGGTGCTACGGGCGCACGCTGAGACTCTGATCCTCTGTACCGACGAACTATGACAGGGGAATCGCGCGCGGCTGGTCGTGGAGCTGATCGGAACCGGATTTCGACCGGCGGGGAGTGGAGCGGCACGTTGTGGGGTGGGTGACGGACGTACCGATGGTGGGCGCGATGTCGTCGTCGAGCTGGGCGGCGGCGACGAAGCTGACGAGGAGGCTGCTCTTGCCGACGGCCGAGTCCCCGATGAGCAGGATCTTGAAGGAGCACTCGTGGCCGCTGCTCCCGGACCCCGGCGAACCCATTCCCCCCTTACTCCTCAACTCCCTCGGATTCGGCGCCCCGATCCCGGAATGCAAGCGTGGCGCTTGGGTGGTGGCGGAGCGATAGATGGAGGGCGAGGGCGACGCGGTCGGCCGGGGAGAGCAGCTAGGCAGGCGCGGGCCGGCAGCGCCGAGGGAGGCAGCGGCAGCCAGACTGGTGTGTCGTGTTGGCTTTGACCAGCGGAGAGAGAGAGAGAGAGTAGCTGGTCCAGCTACTTATGGAAGCGGCCGGCGGGGCCGGGTCGAGTTGGCGCGCGCGGGACGGTGGGGGCAAGTGGCGCGGGTCCCAGCGGTCAGCGCCGCGCCCACGGGGGTCTGCCGCGGTGGCGCACGCCCCCGCGCGGTCGCGAGTTTCGGTGGCGAGCGTTTGGGCGCGGCCGGGCAGGCGCTCGGGTTGGGGGAAACCGGCGTGACGTCGCGGCTCAGACTGCGTTTTTTTGGTCGTTTTCAGCGGTGGCGGATCAGCGTCTCGGCCGGGTGCGGAGCAGCAAGGCAGACCGACGGTTGCGTTTTGGCGGCCAGTGGACTGCGGGATTCGGCCGGCAACGAGTTGTGCGCCTGCGCCGCCGGGAGCGCGACGGGTTTGGCAGGCAAGCTGCGGAGATGGATAACGCTGTGCTCTACGATACGTTTTCGACCATTCCCGGGCAGGGCAGGCGTGTTTTTCCGGTGCGCAGGCGGGCGGCTCATCACGGTCACGGTCTAGTCTCATCGCGACGGGCACTTGATCCGCGAGGGAGCGCGACGGATTTCGGGTGGACGATTTGCTGCATCCGACGGATAATATTATTCTTTTACGGATGGGCTTGCCGACCTGGAACTGCGAGTTCCGGTACGCTACGCCGCCGGTCCCCCGGGAGGACATGTGTACCCAAGACGAGACCAGATGCGGGAGGTACGTAGCATGCGCCGGTTACCTACAAACAAGATAGTGATTTGAAATATAGGGGAACGGCATTGAAAATATACCACGAGGACGGGAGCCAATCATACGGGACACCTGGTCGCTGTTTCGTCCGGCACGTATCGCAAGTTTGTTTGCGTACGAGGGCGACATGCGACAGCGACGTTCGGTTCCGCGACCGGCGTCCAGGGTGATGTACTCGAGGCGCAGGTGTGTATTCAATCATACTTGTATCTGTCCATTGTTTCCAGGGGCCTTGTTGGATCGTAAGATTATGTCATACCGTAGCTTTCACGACTGTGTGCGCGCTAAGGCATTGACTAAAACGAGTATCTCTTGTCTGTTTCTCCTAGACACAGAGTGTATTCATTCATAATTGTCTCTAGCTATGCTGCCCCGCAGTCCCATAAACGAATCCACAAGAGATGAAACTGATATATATGTAGCAGGTTCAAAAGTTCGATTCCTATGCAAACAAGAGACCAAAATTCTTATTACCTTTGTCCAATGATGACGAAGTATAAATGACAAATCGAACTGTTCTCGCTCGTCCGTACCAGTAGGTGAATCTTTTAGTGTGAAGTAGATGGTACATGTGTTGCAATGCATGTGCATCCATACATTTCGTGAATGTGTCCTACTTGTACCCCAAGCTAACCTCCCAGATTAGCTCCTTGATTACCTCCTACTAGATTATTGTAGTCAATATTCCTTATGTCTATAATTTTATTGTTCACAACCTTGTACTCCCTCCCTCCACAAAACGTATATAAGGCACGTTTTGTGGAGGGAGGACAACATTATTCAACAATAACTATTCCATCATTTGTCACTCTATGTACAAAATCATAGTAATATATGCATTTTTTAGTATGAATCTAATGACACCAATTCTGTGTCACACAATTTATGTACTCCATACGTCCCATAATAAATGAATTTTTAGGAGGAGAGAGATATGTAAGCGATAATGACATTTTTATGAGACTTTTGAATTATAGCGTGCGAGTCACTTATTTCGAGACAGATAGAGTATTAGTAGAGTAGGAGTAGTACCGTTTGTCAGATGATTGTCCTTAAGAGCATCTCTAAGAGTCCTAGACTTTCCTCATTTGTAGCTACAAACTGAGAAAAAATTGGAGCTCCCATTCCTTGTTTTTCCAATAGAATTAATGTTTTTGTGGCCCCAAATACTGATGTGACCCAATAAAAAATGTTTCAATTCATTTTTAAGAGAGGGTTGTTGGAGGAGGAGAGAAAATTTGCCCCTCATAATTTTCTAGTTGCTCCCAAAAACATATTTATGAGGCCATTTTTATGAGAGTCTTGGAGATGCTCTTACAAAACAAAGGCCCTGTTTGTTTCTTTTAGCGCTAAATTTTAGAGGCCTCTAAACAAAGAAAATCTAGTACTAAATAAAGTTTAATGACAAAACCTTTTTACAGATGGGTACATCTTTACGAGACGAATCTAATGAGACTAATTAATCTATGTTTTGCTACAGTCATGCTACAGTAATGCTACAGTAACCATCATCTAACCATGGCTTAATTACCCTCATTAGATTCGTCTCGCGAATTAGACCAGGGTTCTGCAGTTAGTTTTGTAATTAAACTTTATTTAATATAGCTTATCTAAAATTTAGACCCCTCTAAAATTTAGATCCCCATGCGCCGAACACCCCCAAACTTCACATTATATTAATGGATGGATTGGAGGGATACTATGTTTGCTCGTTTCAGATCTAATAGTTGAAGTATTCTAAACAATCACCCTGTTCGCCTCGCTCCTTTGCAGCAGCTGTTTTGCAACAGCTACAGTGTTTGCAACAGCACCTACAGTGTTCGCAGTTATTTTTCTACAGCTGCAGCCTGCCGAACATGCTAAATCAAGCATATGCCATGGTGCATTAATGAATCATTATCATGCGAGTCCCTTAAATTGAGGAGTCTTAACCAACATGATGGAATGCAATATCAGTAGCAACCGTGTCGTGTCACCGGTAGCTTTCACAAGAAATCAGCACGAACCCGTGTGTAACCGGGGCCGGGCACCCCCAGTTCAGTTATTATGAAGGAAAAAACAAAAGGGTGCTCTGTATTGGCTTCCAGGGAGGAGCAGCATGATGACATACTACCACGATATGCATCACAGGACGGATGATTTGTAAAGGGAAAGGCGCCTGTTTTTGTTGAGCCATCCTTTTCGGCTGATCAGATCAGATGGTTTAGCAGTTAGCTTAGGGCCCCATCCAGTCATCTACCATCACAATTCCGTTGTCAGTTTGGTCGTGGCAGTGTACCCAAAAAGGGTGACAGTCTCACGGCCAAAAACAAAAATAAACGCCTGGAGACTTCTCAATCAGATGTTCAAAGTCACCATATCAAAGAACAAAAACTGTTAGGAACCTGATGGGAGGCTAGTCGCATAGAACCTGTTTCAGAAATTTATTATGTCGATTTTTGTCGAACCTTTGCTTCGAGAAGATGGAATCGGATTCAAGCGGCCCATTCTGGAATTACAATGGGTTCCTGTACGTGGGCTGTGAGGCCCACATTCTTGTGTGAATCACATCTCTCCTGGTTCTGAAAGGCCACACAGAACTCTGACAGACCTTTGAAGAAGGACGTAAATAAGCCATGGCCAGTTCGTCCTGCCTATTTGAGGGAAAGGAAAGATTTGCACGAATTAGGTAAAGAAACGCCGAAGTGTTTTAAGGGGTCGTCAAATTGTGAGTATATCGCAAGAACAGAAACGCAGCCAAACTTAATTCTCTGAACCCAGAGTACCCAGATAAGAAAAGGCTCGTGTAATTCAATGGGCCCAATTCATGAAAATACAATGAGTGATACAGTAACTCTCTGAATATGCAAGCAACTGTTTCCAAATTTCTCTCCTGCTGCAATCAGCGCGGCCGCCGGCAAGCCCTTCCTGACATGCTCATTCGTATCATGAATTGAGGTGACAGCACCTCTGCTGCAGCTTCATGACACAAATGCAGGATATTGCTTGCTGCATCCTCGGCCATCTTGTACCTTGTTGCGGCACCTGGACTGAATCTCCATGACGTTTGTGACCTGGACTCGTCTGCTCAAACTCTGGAGCACGCCGCGGGCGCTGGGCCGGCCTTCGTCTCCCGGGTGTTGTAGGAGCTGCACCCGGGGCACTTGTGGCCCAAGACGTGGAACCGAACGTTCGACGTCGCGCTGCAGTCGTTGCACAAGATCCATATCTGCACGAGGAAGCAGCACGTCTCAGCGTTTGGTCAGCAGCGGCATTGACGGTACAAAGGTTCAGAGAGCAATGTGTGCTTACCATCTTCTTTTGGTAGATGTCCGGCATCGGCGTCGCCGCGACCTCCTCGTCGAGTTTCCGCCATGTGTCTGTCATGTCGCAGGCGGACCTTGAGCACACGGGGCACGAGAAGCTGCAGAGATCAAAATCAACAACCATTGAGGTGTTGCACAATGGAGAGGAAATCTGAAATGTGGCAGGTGAAGATGTCTCTGAAGAAATGTAAACTTACTGGTGGTGCAATCTCATCTCGTTCATGCACTCCAGGTGAATCGTGTGCCCGCATTGCAGCACGCTGATGTCTTTCGTCGAGTCAAACAGATACTGTGGACGAAAGAAAGAAAAGAACGTGAGAGGAATGATTCCTCTAAGGAAAATAAATGCAAAGTTCAGAGTAGTGTTGTGATATAAAGTTCATGTCACGCTTTGGTATCTCACCTCGAAGCAGACAGGGCAGTTGTGGTGCATTGCTCTTTCCACACAGCGATGAGAATCCTTCAAGACATTGCTGTAGCAGCACCCTGTTAACGACAGCGGACTCACGAGTGTTAGTGATATCTTTGTCACAACAGGTCATGAGACTCATGACTCATGAGATCGAACCGGAAATAAATCCATGCAGAAACTTACCGCATATGTCGCAATGAAAAAAGTTATCTGCTCCACCGGTTCTGAAAGATATAATAAAACCACCAAGATTATCATTCTGAATTGTATTCAAATTTGTTTAGCATAGGTGTAAGTATGGTACTTGCCTGCATATGCCACATCCGTCACAGTGGTATTGGTCCTTATAGACCTGGAACAGAGCAATACGTCTGTCAGATTGGGAAGCATCAAATAGTATTTGTGAAGCAGTGACATAACAATTGCTGCATCACAGTGAGTCATCATTCAGAGTCCAGGTATGCTTACATCGTCATCGAAGAAGTTGCATACTTTGCAGAAGTATTTTCCCATGCAGGCCCCACAGTTAGAGCAATTCTGCTGCACCTGTTGATGGAAATAATTTTTTTTCAGACAATTGGAACATCCAAAAGGTTCTAAAATACTATTGTGGTTTTCGACAGGCAACTTACATCCTGTTCTTTGGCGCAGAAAGAGCAGATAACCTGTGATACACAGCAAAGTAGAACAGTTTCAGCTGGGGGAAAATTCATGTGATTCCAGTAATTAAAGTAACAACAGGGAACAATTACTGAAATAGTTTTTTTATGTGTCTGCGTCCGCTCATATGTTTTTTAAAAAAAAGAAATGGAGGGTATCTAGAAAAAATGTTCATCCATTATCAGACTATCATTCCGAATCTCGACAAAATTAACCACTGTTTCGAGATGGGATAAGAACATCTATCGCCATCCTACGCCCTATTCATGAGGAAATAATACAGATGAGGCATAAATACACTAGGCTCAATTATTGAGTGTGATTGCTCAAGCCGATTGCCAGCAAATTCACTACTAATACAAATCCTACGAATCCGGGGCACCTGTTAGGCCACATCAGTGGAGCTTGACGTCTAATGATATTACCAATCATATCCTCAATTATGCATAACTCAGTCAGTCGAGGACAGTGAAGTCCTGATGGATGGTGAAATATCATATGCTGGCTTTGTCCTCTCCCTTTCTTCGCTTTTTCCCTTGTAGCTTGGCCGCCCTTACTTCCTTCACTTTTTATTTCTATCCTGGCCGCCTTGCTTCTAATGGCAGTCACATGGACTTGAAAATCTTGTGGACCACAATGCCGGCCACTTTGAAAGTGGCGGCAGAACTGGCCAAATTTTTTAGTGACAAGTGGAGTGTAGGACGAAAATATCAAGAAGGAACGATTCCCTGCACCTGGAGACTGGAGTCCTGGAGCACTATAAGCTATAACCTCATCAAAAGGAGGGCGAGAAAAAATCTTGGGATCCCTGGAGCACCAAGCTGACTTGAACTGAAGAATGGCCAGAAAAATCTTAGGATGGTGGGGTGGGCTTGTTTGGCACTGCATGGTTGTTGCTTCATGGTTTTGTTTCTACTCGCTGGATAAGTATTCGCTGATTTCTATTTTTGCATTTATTTTTGCTAAGAAGGAAATGATAAGGTCTGGAGCTTTGATAGTTTTCCCCCCTATCGGATGGTGTACACGCTAATCGTGCACTGCAGTCAGAATACCAGCAACGAGAAGATGACACGGTCGGTTATGAATCAAGATTCAGATGAACATTTATAAATAAAATAGCAGGAACGCAAAATGCGGAAACAGAAGCACAAAACATTGATTAACAAAGGAGAAAGAAGGGACACCGACCCTTTTGATCTCGTGGCGAGGAATCTCGTGCCGGTGGCGCACATCGACCTCGAGCGAGTTCTGCGAAACAGAGGAACGCCCAATGTTTCAGAGATTTTAGCCTCATCCGAAGCGGCACGATAAGGAAACAAGAGAAAGAAGAGGCGCAGATTGGATGGAGACGAGAGAACTAGTAGTACGGCACGATAAGGAAATGAAACGGATGGAGCCAGACCTTGGCGTCGTTGTGGCAATGCCGGCAGCCGAAGACCTCGCCGCAGCAGGGCGCGACGATCCTGCACCCCCGCCGGTAATGCTCGCAGCTGCTTGGTACCCCCCGGGAGAAAAACGGAAGAAAGATCAGTTTTCGTGTAATCCGCGGATGCCCGCATCGATCGCCGTCGCCGAGCCGGAGATTGCTTTGCTTGCTTGCTTGATTGCTTACCCGTTCTGCTGCGACCCGGAATCCATCCCGCGCCGCGAAGCTCCTTCGCGGCCGCCTGGTTTCCTCCCGCGCGCGAGAGAGAGCTCGGAGACCGCGTGACCGGGCCGGTTGCGCCGCGGCGTGGCCGAAGGAAGGGGGAGGCTCGCAGCGGAGTCCGGGAGAGGAGCTCGCGCCCGCCCGTCCGTTCGCTTGGAGCACGGAACGCTCGTGCCGTGAACGAGGACGGAGCAGAGGCCGCCCGGTTATATAGCGGGCCACGGCGGCAACGGGTGCGACTCCCGCGCGGCGCACGAGTCCACGGCAACTTACGTCTATCCAAATGAAAAACAAAACGAAAAGGAAAGGAACGGCCGCTCTTTCTTTCGATGCACTTGGACGCTGCATGCGACGGGCAGAACAAAGCTACCGCGCCGCCTTTGCCAGGAAGATCAACGCGCTGATCGGATCAATCACAGCTGCCGGGTTAAACGAACCAGCCTGGCTTGCATCGATGCCGCCGTCATCAATCAGGACAAGTTAATCTTGTTTTAGACAAAAGATCAGGCAAGTTGATTAACGAACCTGAGCCAGAGCTGCGCGTTTTGACGTGAGCTCACGCGCCCACGGGATGACCATTGATAAGGACGCGGTTTGGTTTGGGAGGAGAGTCGGCGCCGGGATGGGGCGTGGGCCCGGAGCGTGGGCCGTTGGATGCTGCAGCGGATGAGGATTACCGGTCGGGTACACGTCGGATGGCGCGGGGGCATGGGTTTGCCGGGACGGATCACGTCGCCAGCTCGGCCACTTGGGCTTATCACCCGCCTGTCTCCTCTCATTATACCTCCTCTCATTATACCGACCTCAAATAATAGTTCCAGTTTTTCTCCCGTGCAAGCCTCCTATTGTTCTCCTACTTGGTGCCTACTTGTCAACAGGAAGATTTATTTGTGTGCTAGCTCACCTTGGGTTCCTCCAATGCAACATGAATATTACATCTACGACAAATTTTTTTAGTGCGTAGGTTGAAGGGTGAGTGCTCCTACTTATACATGTGTTGTATTTTACATAGAACAATGTTTCCAAAAACAATATTTTAAAATAAATTCTTGCTTTTCCATTTTTGATGTGTCGTAACTAAAATTTGTTGTACCAAAACTATATGACCATTTGTTATGAGATATGGTCTCATAAAGATCAAACTTGACATTATTCGGTTGAACGCTTTTTTTTGTTGTTTCTAGATTTTAAATACAATTTATACAAAACCTTATGCATTTTAAGGTTAGAATAGTCAGAGGTTACATATATTGTTTCAAAATGGGAATGGAACCAAAGGAGAAGGAAATGCGGGTAAAAATCTGAGTCCAATTTTGGTAGACGGAGAGGGAAGCGCGCCAGTATGGACAAGACGAGAGCTGGGAGGTCAAAGTGGTGATGGGGTGAATGAAAAAGATAGCGATAAAAAATTTAAAGAACTTGAATGGAATTTGTTGGGATAACTTTACACATACTTTTAGCAAAATTACTCTTTCAAATTGAATAAATAGGTTATAAATATTTGTTTAAAGAATCAAATTAATGATGTCTGTTAAATAGTGATTAAAAATGATCTCCTATCCTAATGATGTTCACTGAGCATCACCAACAGTGATGCGCATTGCTATCTCCGCACGCCCGTAGTGAGTTGACACGGCTGAATAATTATTCGTCAGCAATCTCAATGATTGGCGGGAAGAAAATTATCCAAACAAAAAGTATCATTCTACTTGCACATATTTCCAAGGATGAAAAAAAAAATCACTCGACCCCGTCCATTATTCCGGCCGTGAAGTCTGAACAATAACCAAACCCTGATCACGCAAGCTACTCCTCACTAGTTACACCTAAGTATTCGAAAGGATTGAAACTCCTTCATTGTTCGACATATTTTTTTGCGGCTCTAGAAAAAAAAAGCATCATGGTCAATTGTGACCACTGCAGACGCGACGGATCGCTTGTACGATGCTCCTCCGTTCCATGGGTTTTGTCAGGTGGAGGTCCATCCCGGCGAGGATCGTCTTCTGTTGCTCCTCCTCCATGGCCTCAGCAGTCAAGGCGATGATCGGAGTGTGAATTCCGTAGCTGCTCTCCGCCTCACGGATGCGCCTTGTTGCTTCATAGCCGTCCATCACGGGCATCTGACACAAAGAACAAATCCTTGTAAGAATCCTTAATAAAAGAGAGAAAAATGAAAGGTTTGTCAATGGAAAGCCATCTAGCGTAACAAAGAGAATTGAAATGCATGAGATAATAGCGGCGGTACGGTCAGATTGTCAGGTTACTGTTGAAGCTTACTTGGCAGTCCATGAGGATCACATCATAGGGAGTTGAAATTATTGCATCCTTTGTTTCCGAATCATCTGCTTGCTCAAGAGTGGCATTGAAAAACTTGACAGCCTTGGACCCATCCTCTGCTACCTCAACCGTTGCTCCTAGATGGTTAAGTATCTTCTTTCCAACCATCTGCAATGTCAAAGTGTCCTCAACTAACAACACATGCGTCCCGGTCAATGGTTTATCATCTTCCACTTCTGTTTCAGGGTCCGAATGCGCAACCATGGCTGATGTGCCAGCCCCTGATGATCCTGGGGTGCTAGTTCCAGCATTGTCAGGATTGACATGGGTTGATGGTTGTTTGGTGTGCGAGACCTTGAGGTCCCTCAAGACCGTTAATAGATCGTGCAACCGAGGACCGTGGATGTTTTTGCAGGACCAAGATCACAACATGTATGCCTGAGCCTTCCAGGTCAGTGGAAGAGGTCTTTTTATCAGCCAGGCAAACAAATTGAAGGGAATTTGGTTCTTGATGTCGGCAAAGCTTATCTCTGAGCATATCTCCTCCATTTTACCATAGTGTGCATCAATGATAAGTAGCACACCAGAAAATTGTCTGCAGGGATCCCTCTTTTGCAGCTGTTGCTGTTGTTCAGTGACATAGGTAGTATCTGATTAGCAGTATCTCTCGGCATGAAACACTGGTCTGTGCGGCACTCGAAACTATCTGATGATGTCCTTGCAAGAGAAGCATTAGCATGACACACCTTCTCGAGGGTAGAAGCAAGGAACTCGACCTCTGAGACCAGCCAAACTTCCAAACCTAGATTTTCCATCCAAGCCTTCAAGATTCTTCTTGTTTGATCACCATGAACGAGAAGCACACATTGTCCACCCTCAAAGCTATTAGCGTCTCCGAAGGATGAGGTCCGCATGTGGGA